>JABFEB020000092.1:3083268-3098866 GCA_019775895.2 Stomatorhinus ivindoensis | reverse complement strand
CCCCCAGAGAGAGAGCAATAGACTCCTTTTTGCGATGACTGATGAGACAGGCTAATTGCCTGTTAATGAGATCTGGCCTATGCTGTTAAGAGCCTTAACTACAGCACATGGTTTTCATGAAGGAGGGGTGGGTGTTATTTTGTGTTTCTTTGGTGAGGGGCTTTCCCGGCAGAGTGGTATTCGCAGCAGAATGAGATGTTTTGGATGGGATTAGAAGGCAGGGTACGCTGGGGTACACTCTGCCCACTGCAATATCGGCGACAATGTCATGTGACACAAAAAGCCAAAGCAAACATGGGCGAGAGCTTAGGAGGATGACCTCAGCACCCTTCAGTCTCTGCTGAAACCACAGAGGGACCAGAAAGAACCCGATGACTTGTTTACAGAAGGGTCAGGGGATGACTCACACTGCTGTAAATACAGTGCAGGGACAGAGTGACAGCAGCCGCTTTGGTGACAGGTAACCTTCATCTCCTCCAGGCTTCCTGTGGACAGCCTTAAACCGGCCGTGCAGGAGTTCACTAAGAGCTTCTTAAGATGCCTCGGGATTATGGGTCACCAAAGGAAGGGCTAAGCTTGGATGGGGAGCGGGGGATAAATTATATGGTGGAGGGTGCATAAGATTCAGGAAGCCAGATGACACACACCAGAGAGGATTCCCTGGAAGATGAAGAGAGGCCACTTACACACACATTATACTTCACACCCAATTCCCAGCATGCACTGTGGCCAGGTAGATGGGGCAGGTGTCAGGAGACAAGAGAGAGGGCTAAAAAAATGGTTTGTGTTCTCTTTAGAACAGGGCCAGGTATTAGGGGCGAGAGGGCTGCGTTTAAGTGGGGAAACGCACACACCTTCACACACACACCCATGTGCCCTCACACACATGGACACTCAGCCCAATCAGCCATGGAGAACATCCAGTCTTCTGCAATTAACTTCACATCTCTGCACTATGAACACGCCATCACTGCAAGAAGAGAACTACACACCATATGTTTTTCCTGCCCTGCTTTATGTTATTTTTAAAAGCAAATTACAGAGAGGGAAAGGTTGTATTTGCCCCCCCACCCGCTGAATAGTGGCCTAGTCACTGTCAGAGGAGAAGTTCAGGGAGAAAATGGTCAAAAGCTGAAAGGCGGCACGACTTCATGTTTTGGCTTTTCTGTCCATCTTTCTTACAGGATAGCTCCCCAATGGACGCATTCATTGGAGGGCAAGACACTGGCCTTACCCAAAATTCATTATATTAAGGCTAATTGCTTCCAGAACCCCCCAATTTCACCATTTAACTTTTTACGTTTTAATGAGGAGAGTCGGTGGTAAAACGTGTCGCCCTGAGGGAGGAAGAGAGAGAAGTATCATGCCAAACATGGAAGAAGGAGCAGCTAATTAGAGCAGCAATTGGAAAGTTAATTTGAAAAGCCTTTTTTTTGGTCTCAAATTGTTTCCCCCATGAGGTTCACTGTGACCTTTCTCAGATGTTCAGCTTTCCGAAAGGAAGCGTTGTTATGCAGTGAAGTTAATTCCCAATACTCATGTAGACCTACGTGAGGACAGCACAGTGAAACCATGATTCACACAAAGACAAATGCATTGATAAAAATGTGAGGAAGACCAAAATGAGTTTAGGTAGTGTAGACTAGCCCAATCACTAAATCTGTCTGAAATCAAAGTAAATTACGCTGTTTTGGCAATACATCGCATGATGTGTAATCACCATGGTGATCACCATTTTGGCACACTGCCTGCGCAGAGTCCCCGAGGTGAACTTTTTTTGTTTGCACTGATCCCAACCACTTGTCCATGATTGGCTGACAAATGTGACGCCACTGTATTGGTCAGCAGAACTAATTATGCAATTACGCCATGCTTTGCACTGCACCACACTTTAAATATTATAAATTAACATGTATTCATGTACTTCTGTTAATAATAAGTGCTATAAACTTTTTATGTTCACCATGAAATGCACGTTTCATCAGCACGTAATTGAGTGTGTCATTAACATTGCTGGCTTCCCTGTCCGTACCACTGCTAGTATTCTCCCAAGCGTGGCCATTAATAAAGGGACAACTTCCATTTTAAAAGAGCTGTCATCTCCTTTATTAAAATGACTCACACACATGCTGCAATAAGTTTATTTGTGCTCTTAATGTGGGTTTTCTTCATTTAAAACTTTTGTTTTTAGCATTCAATATTGTTGTTGCATGTGTTTGATTTCGTTTAGTCCGGACATCGTGTGAAGTACACAGTCACCTTAACATTTCACAGTCCAGGAAGTGTCTGTAAGTAGCCAGTGATGGCGGCCTCTTCTCCTGAACTCATACTGGTGCAGTTCACTGGCAATGTCACTCTTTAAGCTGGTGCCTTTGTGCTGTGACACTGGTGAGCTTAAGGTAATGTAACTAAAACACTGAGACTGAGGGGTTGATCCATGCTGGTTACTGGAAGCAGCATAGCTACACAAAGAGACACGGATGAGCACACAGACAGATGGGTTTATGTCTGTTCTTCTGTGACATCTCAGTGTTCTCTGCTTAACGATGAAACAACAAGTGTTCGCACGGATCCTAAACCTTTTCTAAGACAAAAGTTGGCAACCGCTGATGTACCTGTTCCTGTTTGTCCTCCATAAAGTTAAAAGGACCTGTGGGTAGATGAATCGGCAAGAGGCCACACCACAAAACATACACATGCATGCACGCACACACACATGCGCGCTCACACACACACACGCGCGCACACACACACACACACACACACACACAGGTCTGTAACTATATCCTTGTGGGGATCCTCTATTCATTTCTTTGGGAAAACTATAATCCCAACATGATGACCCTAACCCCTCACCCTAACCCCTAACCCCTACCCTTAAGTGACCAAACAAAAAATGAGACTTTTGGCATGTTTTGTATTTTGATTGCATTCACAGATCTTTGTGGGGACCTGAAAAATGGTCACCAGAACGTCAAAATGATAGGTTTTTATCACATTGCGGAGGACATTTGATCCCCACAATGTAATACGACCTGCATGCACAAACACACACACACACACACACACAAACATGTGCGCATACACACAGCCCTGTCTCCCTATGCCCATTCCCCAGCCCCCCACCCCCGTTTGGCTGACTGCATCACAGAGGGACCCTGCAACACGTTTCCAGTGTGATCTGACAGAAGAGCATGCACGTGAACGCCTGAAAATAATCTCTATCTGCTGCTTCTCGTCGTACTCCGCCGTCATGGACTTTCCTCCCCCAGCTCTCTCTCTTGCTATCTTTCTCTCGCCGGAATCCCTCCCACGAAGGCATCCATTGATCTATTTTCAACCACCCCCCCACGCAAATCTCTGGGCCACCCACGTCCAAACAACAGCACAGGGGTCTCATGGAGACAGGGCGGCCACACAGAGTCAGCACAGAATTCTTCAGAACAATTTCGTTTCAATCACTAGACGCTATCCTGTTCCATGTGCGGTGTGACTTGTTTGTTCTTGCCGCGAGCGCTATATTGCGTTCACGTGTGACTTTACAGTGGGATGTGATGTGTGGAGAAGAACGCACAGTCTTGCGCGTAGCCTGAGCGCCTCCTGGCGCCATCTCCAGGACACCCTTCCCACGTCTGCGTCCGCGGAGTGCTTGCGTCACCCACTCGTTTCGAGTCAGACAGAGAGAGAGCGAGGAACAGCGAGTGCCCATTGCTCCAGAAGACGTCATGCACCACGGATATCTCTCTCCGGAGGAACTCAGGTGACGGATCTTGTCTGGCCCCATGCCGGCCATGTGACAGATTATATACAGCACACCTTGGCAACAGACTGTGGGGCTATTTTTACTAAAATAATATGAAAGGGGGAAATTTTATGCTCAAATTTGAACAGATTTGATGATGATGATGAACCAATTTTGTCCACTAATTTAATATCAAATTTAATTAATATCAATAATAAATATATAGGTCAAATTTGAAAAAACTTGTACAGTATGCATGTACTATTTTGAAAAAAATGGAAAACTAACAAGTCTATTATTGTAGCTTTCATGGGACATGAACAATCATTAAAAAAGCCCCCCCACCCCAACATAATAAAGCCTGGATTTGGCTTTACTAAGAACTAGTAATACTGCAGTTTGTCTGAGTCAGAAGAAAACTCTATGTCATTACAGACCTTTTAAAGGTTTTATTTATCCTTTAACATTTTATAAAATTGAAAATGATCCCTAAAATATGTTCCGGTACACCAGAGCGCCGCTACAGGTAGCAGGCAAAGTGCTGTGTAACCGTAATATACAGGTATGTCATGTAGCATAGTCTCTCTGCTGTGTTGGTTCTTTAACACAGTAGAGAAATGAAAGCTGTTTCCCGACAGCAGACCCTCTGCTGTCCATCCTGTTATCCATGCTGTGTAAAGCCTGTTACTCAATAATCAATAATCATGAATCATTTTAAGATTGATAAAACAATCTCATCATCTTTTATCCACTCGTCTTCTGTAACTATTATCCAGAGCAAAGTGGGGATGAACCTAGACTCTATCACAGAAAGCCTGGGTATACCACAGGGGATACCCATGTAGACAGGAGGTCTAGGACACTGAGGGGGGGTCCATCTCCAAGGTGAAGGCTCCTGTGGTATTTCTCGTCTGTGTAAATTCAGATAATAGAAACTGCGATTTTCCCAAGATGCTAAAGATGAGTTTAATCATGAGACAGGGAATTAATTTTCCTGAAAACTCATTTACATCTGGTAATAAGACATTTCAGAAACTGTTGACCATAAAAATTACATGTTAAATTAACCACAAGAATGCACATCAGTGATGGTCAAAGCCTGCTCAGTTAGCCAGCACTGAAGCTGCAGTACGTGTGTGTGTGTGTGTGTGTGTGTGTGTGTGTGTGTATGTGGGGATTATGTTTTTATTACACTGTGGGGACCACATGTTCCCCACAACATAATAAAAGCCTGTTATTTTCATATTGTGGGGACCATTTTCAAGTCCTCACAAAGATCCATGAATGCAATGAAAAAAGTAAAAATGCCAAAACTCTTGAATTTTGTTTGGTTACCTGTGGTTAAGGTTGGGGCTGGGTAGGGGTTAAGGTCGCCCTTGGTGGGATTAGAGTTTTCCCCAAAGAGATGAATGGAGAGTCCTCACAAAGATATAATTACAAATCTATGCGTGTATGTGTGTTTGTGTGTGTGTGTGTATTGACACTTGGGACCACAAGATTCAGAGACCACCTGCAGGATCCCAGAATTCAACTGAACACCAAATCTATCAAAGGATCCTGAGGAGGCTGGATTCTGCACCAAATCCTGCTATAGTTAATGCTCAGACACATTATTCCCCAAGTTCTGCCTCCAATGAATCTTAGACATGTAAAGTGTTATTTATTGCAATTTATTATTCGCTGCTGCATATCACGTCTTGTTGTCTTGTATTTATTCTGCAGGATATTGGTCTACAGGAAGTGTTCATGCACTACGAACACATCATTAGAATAAAAAATGCCTTAGCCTGGACCTCCTGGTCTCCCCTGCTCGTGACAAGGGATCCCAACCGTCCCAGTGGCAAATACTTCCTGTACGTTTGCGCAAATAATTTTTGTTTGGTTTGACTGTATTCCTGGGCTTAGATGATTACATTGTGTACTAATTTGACTCCATGCCATAGAACAACAGAGGGAGCCAGCTTATAGGGCATTTAACCCAGAAGTTTGTCAGCAGAATCATTCATTAAGGACTTATTTCTGGAACATTCTGCTCAGCCCTCTGGTCTTTTTGCTGCTGCCTCACCAGTATGGTCAGACCCCACTCCAAAGCCAATCAGATTTTATGACTAACCCCCTTGGGTTCCACCAATCATTGGGCAGCTCGTGCCAAAAAGGACTGCAAGTGCAGCCTCTGCCCTTGGTTTGGTTGATCACCATCCCACCAGGCTCCTAAGTCTCAAGGGATGGCAAAGGATGTTGTTGTTGTAGCAGTTCCTTACGAGCAAGAAGACTGGAACCTGAAATATTACAGAATAAGAACCTTACAAGTTGTAGGACTCGAAACTTAATCGTAGTAGGATTGGGATTTGATACGTCACAGAATTAGAACATCGTGCATCGTAGTGTTGAACCTGACAGGCTGCAGAATTGGAACATTTTACTCCTTTTGGGTCTGAACCTAATGTGTAAGATTGGAGTTCAACGTTGTAGGATCGGAACCTGACACAGGTTGCTTCTTAATCTGTCCCCACGTCAGCTGAAAAGAAGAGCTGGTAAATGCAAACATTCTTCCAGTCCGTTGCAAGACCTGGAACTATGAACCAGGAAATCAAACATACAGACACAGACAGGGATACACCAAAAAACACAGAAACACTCAGTTGTGGAGTGCAGCCTTTTGGACACTAAAATGTTTTCAGTTCCTTAACAAAAACATCTTCAAGCAAAATGGAGGCAAGATGGGGACAGATTCAAATAGCATATGCAGGAATGAAAACGAACAACAGCAGAGGTTCCAGCTGGTTGTCTGTCGGCCAAAGCGAAAAAATGAGTCATTCTAGGGTTTGGCCTGCAGGAAGTCAAGCTAGCGAAAGCAAGAATCTCCAGGCTGCTCGGTCACCTGGAAAACGAAGGACTGCGACACGGGCAGGAGGGGGAGGGAATGCAGGCGGCTGGGGAGGGGTGATGTGGGCTGCTCAACACGGCACAGATAGCAGACACACACGGATATCACCAGGGGCTGACAGCTAGCCAGCAGTTTACCCACAGTCAGTGTAAAAACACACTGTGCCTGTGAGGACTGCGTAAGAAAGTGAAAGCTATGACACACAGGAACTTACACCTCATTTAATTTGCGCATATATGTGGCTCAGCAGGTTAGGTGCCCAGAGCTGGCAGAGGGATATTACCGCTGGGCCCTTGAGCAGGACCCTCAACCCCCAACTGCTCCAGGGACTGTCTGACCCAGCTCACTCAAACTAATGTCGCTTTACATGAAAGCCTCTGTTAAGTAAAGATAATTATTCATTTAACATTTTTAATTCATGCAAGACGCTTTCTTATGGATGGCTAACACCCCTGGCATCAATTGTGGGAAAACAGGACACACACGCACACACAAATACACAGACACACAGAGACACACACACATAGACAGACGGATGACTGACTGAGAGGGGACCCTTGAGACACGCTGCCATGATGCGGCGATGCCAGGATTGGCCTTGTTTTCCTTGGTTTTCTGGGAGCCAACCACAGGCACAAGCCCAGAGACCAGCTGCCCTGAAGCTCACCATGGCCCGGACAGAGCTCAATGTAGACTGACCAGTATCTCCATTCAGACCATAACCATGGGGGTGTGATGATGGACTACGTCAACTGAGACCCCATCTAAGATGGTGACTGAGAGACAGGCATCAGGAAAAATGGGGAGCGGGATCTCCTTTCCTGAATACATAGCACCACAACCTTTTTCATCACTTCCACACTCTCCAAGAAAACCTCATAAGTCTGATTCAGAGGCCAATTTCAATTCAGCTCTGTTTCTGGGTCATAGAGACATCGCTCTCTGCTGGGGAAAGAACTCCACTGGTAACGTCAGACTTTGGCCAAATGTAACAACAGTCCTCCTAACGCCCACCCAGTCCCACCACCATAAGAGAAAAAGCATAAAACTTCAGACATGTCCTTCAAGCATGCATGTCTGTACCGTAAAAGACCTAGAGATTCTCCTTGGTTCCTGGAGGTTCTAAAGACATTAATAGAGTTTCCAGCTAATGGATCCTGCCTGATTAGAATACACAGAACAGATAATGCACCCACTCTAAGAAGCAAGTATTAAAAGCTGCTGAGCAGGTCCTAATGAACCTGTCAAACAGTTGAGTATGGGAATGAGAATGAACACATTGCTAGAGAATTACTATGACAGGTGTACAAATGGATGCTACAAGTGGACCCTGGCAGCATTATAGAGAGCCGTGGGGTCCTTCCTGCCTCCTGGGACATCAGAGCAGTACCCTTTACATGTGCTTCCTGAACCTGCTGGGTTTTTTACTCACATACATGACCAGGTAGGAAGCTAACATGTACGCGTGAGCATGTGGGATTTGCGTACAGGAAGCTGCCACTATCCCCTTCCCCCACCCAGGACTCTATCCTTAACCCATTAAGAGGGGGGGGTGGTGTTGGGGCGCAGGGGGTTGCAAGGGGGGAGTGGCTGGGGAGGGAGAAGAGTGGCACTGCAACCGGACCTGCAACTCACCAAGATCCTTAGAGCCGTGACTCTCGCTGGCCAGCTCGCCCATCCTCACCAGAGCGTCGAAGTAGCCCTTGGCTGCAAATGTGACACCTGGAAACATGGAAGCATTTGCTGTCAGAAGGGAGGCGTCGTCGATGAGAGCGTGTGGAGGGCTCCGAAGTGGTGCTTAATCGGGCTACAGAGTGCCACCGACGACAGGAGTACGGATGTCCTGGGGGGCCTAAACGCTCTCCAGATCTTCCTATAGAAATGGCTGTCCTCAAAATGGGTAGCTGTGCTTGGCTAAATTGGAGAGGTACTATTAAATAAACACCAGATTCAGAACAGCCCCCCAGGGCCACCCACAACTTAAATATGTATAATAATAATAATAAGGCATGAATTCCTGCTGCCATTCCACAGCTTCACTCACACTAATCGAGATTTAACTGACCTAAATCAAATCACCTAATGCCCCATAAATCACATCCACCGAAGTGAATGAGCAGGGGTATTGAGTCGACTGACCAAACGGAAGCAGGTACAGACACTCTCTGGTTTAGTGCTTGATTTCAACTGTTATGACTACATCACTTTTGAAAATGAATTTGCCTAAAGCTGGTTGGGTTGCTGGTTGTATTCAAAGCAAGACAAATAATGAAACTGGCATTACTAGTGGGGGTGTAGAAAACCAACACCTGTTATGTCTCCCTGTTGAGAACAGCTAAAGCAGGTAGCAAGTTAGTGACTAATCTGAATCCACGCCTCCACACAACTAGCCACCCACAGACAAGCATGAGTTGCTTGGAGCAAGAGAATGCTACAAGACAATTGGGTAGAAGTGGTGGTGGGTGGGGCCTGCACTAAATCCAACTGTT
The DNA here is from genome assembly GCA_019775895.2 of Stomatorhinus ivindoensis. Lineage (NCBI taxonomy): Eukaryota > Metazoa > Chordata > Actinopteri > Osteoglossiformes > Mormyridae > Stomatorhinus > Stomatorhinus ivindoensis. Next base: position 3,089,748 of record JABFEB020000092.1, on the reverse strand, counting down.
CATATATTGAATTGGATCAAATCCTCACCTGGCTGTGAAGTCCTGGGAACACCTTTACACAATCCTTGGCAACTGTCATGGAGATCTGATGCAAGGTCATTTCTATGTCCAAAATGACTGTCTTTGAAACCTTTCCAATACGAGTGTGGGTTTCTTTTAGCAGTGTGCTAATGAAAGGTTGTTGATAGTTTACACAAGTACCCTTTCACATAAACCCTGCTGAAACAGACCAAAATAGCCAGCTCCACAGAACCACAGATCTTCCATCCTAGCCCCTGAAGGTAGAGCCCAGTTCCGCAGCCCAGAATCCAGACCACTCCCCTAGTGCACCCTACCAAAATTTTTCTCACTGCAATACGATGATGAGCACAGTAGAAGGGAACTGCTGTTCGTGAGCAGCAGGTTTGGGTTGTACCTGTGAGCCTTTAACTTCAACAGCTTCTGTAGAGACATATCAAAACACCCCAGGTGTTTAAATGAGCAAAAACTGGAAGGATCTTTCAAGGGAAGCACATTCCCAGGTTTCACATCCTGTGGGTGGACACTGTTTCTCTTTTCAGGCCTGAGGCTGATTTAACTGGTATGCGGCTCATTGGTTGTGCTGGTGATCAGATCTCATGATTGGCAGAATTTCATTGTTGGGCTCTTAAGCAAGGCCCATAAACACTATTTACTCCAGAAACTGGCTGACCCTTTTTTTCTCAAATGTTTGTTGCTTTGGATAGAAGTGTCTGTTAAATTAATGCTTGAGGCTATGTTAGGACGTACCATTTGAACATTCTTTACCTAGAAACTGGGCTTCACCTGCTTGAGGCCGGGGGCCAGGCATGGATCCACAAAGTGACACAGGTGAGCACAGTAGCATGAACCATCAACACCATTTGGCAATGTGACCTGCTTGTGCTACAGGGGTCGATGACAGTGGTGACTCTCTAGGTCTTTGGTGAAGATCACATCTGCTAGCATACTCAACTAATGTCCGATTAAGCAGAAGTATCACAAAAACAGGGGTAGCACTCAGCTATCTGCCCTCATTCTTTAACAGATGCGTTTGCACACAGTGACGTTAACCATTTCTCTCTGACCCCCTTTTTGTCCCACTTGATCTGAGCCCTCCCATTCCATGCCACCACTCTATACAGCTGAATACTAGAGATTCACTGAAGCCGTATGAGTCCGTACAACAAGCCACAGGCTCCTCATCTCCTCAGCAGTAAAAAGAGGATTTCACATCTAACATATCTGCCAGTGTTAGATCATAAGAGGCAGTGCAGACAAAACCTCCTACTCCCCCGACCCCCCCCCCCCAGTTAGCAGAGGATGGGATTTATAGCAGCTGGCACTTCAGAGTCTTTCAACGTCAGTTTCTTCCACAGACGGTATTAAACAGTATTAAACACCTTTACTGCATAACTGAATTACAGACAGCCTTGCTCTCACTTCTTGAGATGGTTTAGGTTAAAAATAGACTGTGACTCCACAGTATCTGCTCGATGTCCTCAGGGGACCAACTCTGTCCCGCTTTCTTCCTTGCATGCAGTCGGACACAGAAAGTAGGTGCTGAAATATTAATTAGCCCACGCTTAGAATCTCTACACCGACAATCTCCCTCATTACCATGGGTTTAGAGAAGACCTCATTCTACTAGGCAGGATAACTATGCACCTCCCAGAAACCCCCATTTTATCGAACTCCTGCTGTATTGAAAATAATCACCATTAGTGCAAGGTAGCCTCAGAATCCGTGTCCAGCCATTCTCTCACCACTCCCTTCTTCACTGCTGCTTGCCACATGACTGATGAGCCGCCAAAGGAAGACGTGGACTCGCGCGAGAGGATGATAGCAGTATATTACAAACATTACTTTTTGGAATCAGATTTTTATGAGTTCCTTGACTCACTTGGCACACTGGATGAAATTCAGGATGTGATTCCAGCAAGAACGCAGTAACTCTCCATATTCCGCCTATGGAGACTCCACCCCCTTTCATACTGTCCCGCCCATCTCCTAGATTCCCCTACCACCCAAGCCCTGATTTGGTATATTCCCAGATCCTCGTCATGGTCCCCTCCCAACATGAAAATCGGCGCAAGGCTGCGACCGGGCAACAGTCCGACATGCAGATGGTATGATGGGATGTCTGGGGGATGATTGGAGGAATATGGTTGAAGTTTGGGGGGGGGGGGGGGGGCATTAAATTAAAATTTTTTCTCAGAGGAAGCCAGTATCCCCATCTAGTACTCAACAAGCCCGAAAACCTCCAAAGGTTCAAAAGACAGCCAGGAAAACAGGCTCAGTCGTCTCTCAAACTACATTAACAACATAACACTATGATCACATATACAATTGCAGTATTCATATCATAATATACATTATAGAGTGACATCTATTGACGTGTCATTATTAGATACATAAAAGTCACACCCTGTAATTATCTCAGAACGAAGCACCGCATGAGGAAGCTGGCTGCCTCTTTGATAGGACAGGCAATAACTTCAGATGATTATTGGCCCATATCGCTCTCTCAAGTTCCAGAGAGTGCACCGATAGCCGGCCTGTACTTACTCGAGAGCGCCTTCTCATACGTCTTCCCCATGGCAACGAAGTTCCGCAGGCACGGGTTGAACTGCTCCATGATGGACTGCAAGAGAGAAGGCAGAACGCGCAGGTCAACGGCGGTGGGTGGGGTTGCCAGCACAAATGCAAAATCCATGAGGATTTGTTCAAATCTGAAGCGGGAAATCCCGCCTGCCAAAGATAGGAGAGACTCGGGTCAGGTATGTAAAGAGAGGCACAAAGTCACACCTCTTCTGCCAGTCTCCTCCTGGCTCCACCCCCAACCCACCCCACCCTCCAGTCAAGAAAGATACATGCAAACAAACACACACACACACACTAAAAACTGCAAGGGCTGAGACAGAGAGTTACAACCACACATATTAAATGAGAACATATAGATAAAGACACACACTTCACCTCTCCAAAAGGCTCCTCGGAGCTCAGAAGCGGCCCTTGCTCTCCCGCCATTGATGGAAAATGAGGTGCGGTGTGAGCTTTAAGTGCTTTTGTAGGGCCGGGTGCGGCGGGAGGGAATAGCGATGCGGGGGGTGTGGTGATTGGGCTGCTGGGAGATGGGACTCTGAGGCACTGTGTTCGGTTGGCTGGGAAAGCCTGGAGGAGGGGGACTGAGTGTACGTGAGAGAGGCTGAGAGTGTGTGTGCAAGCAAGAGAGAATCATGGGATATGTAAGCGTGTGTGTGTGTGGGGGGGGGGGGGGGGTAATAAATTGCTATATTGCATATATGTATAAAAATGCAGGGAGTGTTTGTACCTGTGTAAGAAATAGAGGAGCAGAGAATGTCTGTGTGCATTTCCAAGTAGGTGACTGTGTGTGTTTAACAGATAGACATGGTGTGTGTGAGAAAAAGAGATTGAGTGTATGGTATGTAAAAATAAATCGACACTGTGCAATGGAGACCACTGAGGACTATTTAGGTCAGCACAAAAGCAGCAGTGAAATCCGCTGAGGCAACCAATATGACGTCCTGCTCCAGATACAGCATGAGGAGCATGAGGAACGCTGAGCTAGATACCACCTGTCCTCCTCCCAGCACCAGCAAACCCTTTAAGAAGGTGAACTAGATACAGAACATGTCCTACGAATCACATGCACACACTTTAAGAACCTGAACCAGACACCAAAGATCTTCTACCAAACATCTGCAGAACATTTAAGAAGGTGAACTTGATATCAAACATCTTCTACCAAATACCTGGACACCCTTTAGAAAGATGAACTAGATAACGAACATCTCCTACCAAACGCTTTCTGACCCTTTAACAAGGTGAACTAGATAATGAAAATCTTCTAACAAACATCTACCTACCCTTTATGAGGGTAAACTATATAGGAAACCTATTTTACCAAACATCTGCCGACCTTTTTACGAAGGTGAACTAAATACCAGGGCAATTCCACCATTGTGGATGCCACATTTAGTCATATTCGCAAAAAAAAAGCCCCAGGGAAAAGCTTAGATTCAAAGAATTAATTTGCATGTCTTTTCATGAAACCAATTCGACTGAATATAGATAAATCCTCAAAATTCATATATTAATTAGTTGTTATAAATACATTGTATTTTATCAGTGTTATGGATGGTGACATCAAGCGGATAGAATTTTATGGGAGACTACAAACTCTGTTAATTTTAAAGAGCTTCGGAAAGCACTGTACGTGTAGCAAGACACGCGAATGAACAGGAGAGTAAAGGGATGTTTCTTAATGCCAAGGATGCAAAGATCGTACTTGTGGTCTTGGCAAGAACGGTCTTGCGAACTTGCTTTCCAAGAACGACCTTAAGGCGCAATAAATGATGGGGTGAATCTCAATATGCGTACTTCACACGTTACGTGTTTCCCTTACTCCCCTTCCCCTGCCATTCTGTTACGCCCCAACATCGTAACACGCAGTACACATATACCCGTGTATTCGTTTTACGTAACTTTGCCAGTGTACGAGGACAATATGGACAAAACTAGTAGTATTTATTGTAAGCAAAGATAAACAAATCATTAGTTTAACTATAGGCCTAAATAGTATTTAAAACTGCAAATGAAAAAAAAAATTTTTCAGTTGGTTTCCGAAGCAGTAATTACAGGTTTCATCTAGCCTTTTATTTTCGTGTACGAAAATGTTTGTCTTATAGTTTTCGTTAACGATAATAGTCATGACGAGACTCCTTCAGTTCTACTTAAGAAACATGTTTTCCTAATAAATTGTTTTATATTTTATCTTACCGTTATTACATTTTTGTGTTATTAGGCGACTTCAGTTTCGACTGTTAGACAGCGCGAGCGAAGGTGCGCGCGCCCATTTCCGCGCCTAATCTGTTTCCTCGCGCGTCTCTACTAATCAGTTATAAGTGTTGTTGTTGTTGTTAACATATCGCGATTTCTATGTTGCCACGGTATCAGTCTGTTCTTCGCATTTTTCTCGTTGCTGTTTGAAAATTTGTGAATCGCAGGGGATGTGTTAATATGTTGTTTTGTTTTGCTAGCGTATACTCGGTATTTGTAATAAGTATGTCATTGTCCGTTGTGTGAATTGTTCGTTTTCGGCTATTCATCAGGGTGAAATCCGGTTAAATGGCCCACAAGTTTTGCTGATTTATTTTATAGTGTGAAAATGCGACAGCACTCACATAATTGCAGTTGTTTCAAAGATGAAGGGACACGATTTGTACGCCACATCGAAGTTAGTTAGCTTTGTACAGAACGTTTGGAAACCGTTGTATGTATACTGTTTATACAACATAAACATCCTCTAAAGCCAGCTGGAGGTGACTTAGCTGTAGATGTATGCACGTTGCTCTGTCATTCCCTTGTCATTTTGGAAAATGTCAAGTGATGACCTTTTGTAAGTCTTTTTAACCGTTTCTTGAAACAGTATGACTAGTTAATGTTTCTTTGCTTTTGTTTGGGGGGCAACACTTACACACAGGCCCGATGTTAAGGGGGTGGGGTGGGGTTGGGGGGCATGGAAGGGCTTAGCTCACCCCGAGATGATCTCACCACCTGCACCTGGCCTGTCAGATGGAAAATTTGCAAAAATAAATAAATGTATAAATATTGTATTCATCGTTAAATAAAAAAGCTGAACTGAGATAAATTCCTTCCATGCTGATATGAAAAGTAGTTTAATACTGTATTGTAAACGAAACAGGCAAACATGACTGCTAACTTGGAGGTGGGCAGGGTCTCAGTTTTCTCACTAACTAGCAACGGCGACGGAGCGAATCTGAATAAATGTGGCAAAATGGACCTTAGGAAATATTTTAAACAACGGAGATTCCACAGCTAAGCCATCCGCATCACCAGTCGCCAAGTCTAGCGGACTTCGACTCTCTGGACAGGTCAGTCGAGTTTGGTTTCTCAGCTTGCTTAATATTAGCACATTTGCCTTAAACTTAAAATGCTGTTTTCTTAGCAGCTGCTGAGTTGTATTATATGCACACGGTCTTCTTACTTGTGCACACTAAGGTTGTGATGTTCACGGTTCATGTTGGTTTTGCTGCCCCTGGTTCTGACGTGTCAGTTTGTCATTTGCTTCACCAATGAGTTTCTCTCAGCTGTGGTTTTAACATTGTTATACCAGCATTACTAGCATTTCTCTTGGTAAGTTAAACTGTGCCCCCCCCAGGTATGCCGCATAGCGCATCGGGTAAAATGGGTCTGGCACCTGCTTATGAAGTATATTTGGTCATGGTGCAAAAATTGCAGAACTGTACTAAATTTGTGATCATGTGGAGGATGGGCTCCTCCATTGAGTCTGATTAGGGTTAGGGTTTCCTCTGCTGCCCCCTGGAGGATGGGCTCCTCCATTGAGTCTGGTTAGGGTTAAGGCTTCCTCTGCTGCCCCCTGGAGGATGGGCTCCCCCTTTGGGTCTGGTTAGGGTTTCCTCTGCTGCCCCCTGGAGG
>JABFEB020000092.1:3012778-3023784 GCA_019775895.2 Stomatorhinus ivindoensis | reverse complement strand
TGAGTTATGTATATAGCCCCTTATGTATGTATATAAGCCCTTGTGTTATGTATATAGCCCCTTATGTATGTATATAAGCCCTTGTGTTATGTATATAGCCCCTTATGTATGTATATAACCCCTTGAGTTATGTACATAGCCCCTTATGTATGTATATAACCCCTTGAGTTATGCATGTAGCCCCTTGTGTCTAGTCCCCCTGTTTCACTCTGTGGTCTGCACTGTAAGTCCTGTGAAAACCCTCCCCCTGTCACTCGTCTCTGTCACACCGCGCTCCTGGAGGAAGGTTATTTCGTGCCGCTGTGTAGCTGTATATGGATGGTAAGACAATAAAACCACCAGTGAGCCTGGATGCCGAAAGGATGGAAGGTGTCAGGCAGGACAGCCATCGCCGCCTGTAGATCTGCCTGTCTGCAGGTGACGGTGTATATGTCCGTACGGGTCCCTCTGGGTGGGACACAGACCCACCTTCAGCTTGTGGAGGGACACCTTGTCCAGAGCCACCGTCCGGTCTAGGTTTCGCTCGTCCAGCTCCCTCATGTAGATGTCATAGAGCTCTTGGAGGTGGGGTGGCACCAGGAGGCTGTGGTCTGCAAATCGAACATGGGACAGCATTTGCTTAGTCTAGAGGCAGTGTTTACCAGCATGCATCTGGTGGGGCCTCTCAGGTTTGGGGGCCCGCTGTTGGCCACTGACAGTCACTACACTAAAAGGAGTGGAGGGCCCTAAAGTGACTATTTGAGCAGGGCCCCAGATATATAAAGCCCACCTCTGGCTCAGTCACACCTACAGTCAGAAGTGACATCCCTGGGGGGTTCTTGGGGGGGACATACCATCAATGAACTGGCGCTGCTGCTGGATGATGTCATCGCACAGTTGCCGGTGCCGCTCGAAACGGCGTACCACAGCCTCCTTCTGCCGGATGACGTTGTCTTTCAGCAGGACGTGAGACTGCATCTCTGCGTTCTCGATCTCCAGCTCGTGCACCTTGCAGAGCAGCCCCAGCACCTCCCGCTGCTCCTCGGAGCTCACCTGCCGCGGCAGCAGCTCTTCCAGCCGGCGTGAACGCTCCCGCAGCTCCCGGAAGCGGCGCTCCAGCGCCACCTGCAGCGGGGGAGGACTTCATGCGGCCAGCTATAACACTGCACTGTTCTTGTTGAGTTTTTATCTTACTGCCATTTTCATTAAGTTTTATATTCAAGTCTATAAAGATGAACACATTTTCACTCACAAATTCTTCTTTGAATCAATAAGAAATATTAATATTCACCCACGGGAAAAGTATGGTTCTGTAGATTTCTGCATGTATATTCAAAAAACGGAAAAGTGAAAGGGTAATGGGTGTACTATTGTACCTTTCAGAAACACCATTAAGAAATAATTATTAAAAATGCCCCCCGCTGACGTATCTTGCATTTGAACCCCCCACAGAGAGTAACTGCCCAGGCCTGCCCTAGACCTTCCATGGTGTATCTATTCCCCCCCCCCCACCCCTAACCCCCCCGGAGCTGACCTTCTCCTTGCGGATATTCTTCTGCTCGGCCATAAGGGTCACCAGCTTCTGCTTGGCTAGCAGCACCTCCTGACTCTCCCCGCTGTCAGAGGGCGACTCCGCTGAGTCTGACTCCTTCCCGCTGTCGTTCTTGGTCGGGGTCTCCTTGTGACGCTCCCCCCGTCTCTTCCGGGCCCTGCGGCTTCGCTCCTGCTCCCAGCTGAAGCAGGTCGGGCGGGGGGGGTTGCTTGTCACATCAGTAGTAAACTTACTCTGTCTTGCTCTCTGCGCATCATGGCCTCACCAAGAGTAAGGTAGCAGTGAATCACAGTTAAAGTCGTCATATTAGATTTCCACTTTGCTGGAAGATGTCGTGTAGCTCCTGCTCCAATCCTGCTAACACCCATTACTGTACATTCACTGGAAGATGTCGTGTAGCTCCTGCTCCAATCCTGCTTACACCCATTACTGTACATTCACTGGAAGATGTCGTGTAGCTCCTGCTCCAATCCTGCTAACACCCATTACTGTACATTCACTGGAAGCTCAGCTAGCTGTACTGATGCCCGGTCGACTCCTCGACTGCCCTGGACATGTAATGTTCTATCTGATCTGTTCTTGTATGTTGCTTTGCACAAAAGCTTCTGTTATATATTAATAATGCAAAACATTTTGCATGACACCAGTCCAATACATTTTATGTATATTTTTGTGTGGAACATGCAGCAAAGCAGTGATGGGCGGCCTTGAGCAGTGATGGGGGGCTGTGAGCAGTGATGGGGGGTTGTGAGTGGTGATGGGGGGTTGTGAGGGTGGGGGTCACCTGCCCCAGGGCCACTCACTCGGCAATGGTGAGGAGGTGCTTGGATGTGTCCATCTGGATCTCCATGTTGTTGCTCTCCAGCTCCATCAGGCTTCTGCGGATCTCCATCTGCTGCTGGAAAGCTTCCAGAAGCTGCTCCCGGAGCTGGTTCATCTCCGCCTGTGAGGAGTGGGCCTGGACCTCCGCTACGGAGGTGGGGACAGGGTCTCACTCTGACAGAACGTCTGTAGGAACCAGTTACTCCCAGGACACACTGAACACTACACTCATTAATACACGGAGTTAATTTGCATGTGGGTTGAAAATGCTTTTATATTTGACATTTAGTTCAGATGTTAGATCTTTCACTGTGGCCCACCTACATGAACATTCTCTTCGCAAGACAAAACATACCGAAGTTTCATGGAAGGTTCTGGAAATCATGTGCCCTTAATAACTGATTTAGGATCAGCACTCCTTCTAATCTTACACCTAATCTAAATCTTAACTGTTTGGAGCTCATTATTAAATTTGATCTGGAGTCAGCTGGCCACCTTGGACGCTGCGGATGTCGGTGCGATCAGAACTGAGCTGACGGCCGGCCTGCTCGCCGATCTTGGTCCTGAGGCGCTGGATCTCGCCGCGCAGGTCCGAGATGATGCTGGTGTACTGGGCGATGTGGTAGGACATGTTGAGGAGGTTCCTCTTCACCTGCACCCCCCCCCCAAAATGAGAAAAGGATGAGCCGTTTATCCTGGCGCCCAGGCCAGGCTGCACTGGGGGGCGTCTCTGGATAGAACGCCCGTCTGTCGCATGTCTGCATAGCTCTCCACCGCAGGAGGAAACCAAAGAACCAGGAGGAAAAGCAACTCCACACACAGAACATAGGTGGGCTTCGAACCTGCGACCCTGGGGCGTGAGGCGAAAGTGCCACCCAGAAACTCTGGTAAAAAGCTCAGGAGATGGAAATAATTACAGATGCTAGTATGAAAACTATGTTTAAAAGACTATAATGTGTTATCTAAAACAATTATTGAATTGTTGGATTAAATATTCAAAATATTTTCTTATAGAATGGACCAATGTCACTCTCTGCCAGTTTAAGCAACAGAAGGCCTTACAAGAGCCCTGCTTTCCCACATCACATGACAGATGTGCGACTTAGCGAAGACGCAGCCTCACTGGAATGTACCACTGCCAGGCGTAGCGAGGGGGGAGCAGAGGTGACCGGGCTGCAGCGGACGCTCACCCGCGTGCGGATGCTTTTGGCGCGGTCGGCGTACGCCAGCGTGTTACGTGACTCCTCGAAGGCCATGGAGGCGGGGCTGATGTGGGCGATCATGACGGTGCGGCTGTTCCCGCCCAGGGAATCCTGCCAGTTGAAAAACCGGGATGGGTTCACGACCCTGTACGCATGACAACTCCATCCGTAACGACAACGGCAGGACGTGTAATTATGGGATGTGCTGCAGGCTGTACCTTCAGCAGACGCGTCAGCTTGCTGTCCCTGTAGTTGACGTACTTGTTGCCGTGCCTCTCGCTGAGGGCGTTGATGCAGTTGCCCAGTGCCAAGAGGGAGCGGTTGATGTGAGCTCCTTCTTTCAACCTCTGTCCTCGGTTCTGAGTCTACGGGAGGCGATATGAGAGTCAGAGCCCTCTGTCCTTTCACCGGGGGTCCTCATCTGTCTACTTTGTGCAAAAAAAACCTTACACAAAAGCATTTCAACCCCCCAAGTTCAAGAGTGAGCCAACAGGTGCCGCATTACCACCCAGGGGCCAGCAGATGGCGCCCTTGTAACTCCGCTCCCCCACAGCTTGTTATGACGAGCAGAGGGTCATTAGTCATTCTCGTAAGGAAGAAAACATGTCAAACAGAGTTTAACACTCTTCTGAAGCACAGACAAACATCTATATCCCTCAAGTGAGTGACAGGAAAGGGATTCAGTTTTAAAGTAAATGTTGTGGAAATACACCCTAAGCCATCTGATTATTTTTTTAAACCATTCACATAATAAGACAAGTACTTTCCCTTCAAATAAATGATACGCATTTCCCATGATGCATGTCACCTCAAACTGAGACACAGTCCTGCGTACATAAGCACGACATAAGGCTCATCACAAACGCCTTACTGTGCATTATGATAAATCCTGCAGTAAACAGGCTGGCCTCAGGGGGGGTTAATGTCCCCTCTGGATCAAGGAAAGCGAGGCCAGCTGCTCCGCGGCACTTGACGGAGCCTCTCGTGCAGAATAATCTGCAAAGGACCCTGCAGATCTGTGCATGCCTATGTCAGCCGTGTCAGCGGGCAGGTGAGTGGGGTTGTGGGTTTGAGACCCCAGGCACGCCTGCACGGCGGACTCCGCACGCTCTCCCCGCTTCCACGTGGGTTTCTGTTAAGGAGTGCCATTTCTCGCACAGTCCATAGACTGATGGACATGGAGACCCCTTCTGAGGGTGGATGTGGGTCTGTATCTCTGTGCCATATGCCAACTAAACTGAGTCCAGATCAGCTTTTCCAGATGGGAATAGCAGCTTCCAAACACAAGTGGACCACAAAGTACTTCTACAGCACAGTTTTGATAACAGCCATAATTTAAAGCCATCATCTTCTTCAGGGCTGCAGACCCCACCCAGACCCGGACCCAGACCCGGACCCAGACCCGGACCCGGACCCAGACCCAGACCAAGACCCAGAGCAAGGAGAAGGTGGAAGGAGGAAGAGATGGATTGAGTGAATCCATGATTATAGTTATGGCATACTGGTCACCAGTCCATCACCTAAATGTGTTTACGGTTATTTGTTAGGTAGCTTTTATCCAAAACGATTAGTTTAGTCTCTGCCGACCCTGTGATCTGAACCGACGACATTCTGATCACTAGCAGAGTAATTGTCTGAGAGTTCTGACACGATGTATCAAGAGGTATCATGTAAATACAAGTAAATCCTTGCCACTGAGTGTCAGACAGAAAGGCAGGCAAGCAGACAGATAGGCAGGCAGAAAGATAGACAAGAAGGCAGGCAAACAGTCAGACTGACAGACAAACAGGCAGGCAAGCAGACAGATAGGCAGAAAAGCAGACAGGCAGACAGACAAACAGGCAGGCAGGCAGATAGACAAACAGGCAAGCAGGCAGATAGACAAGCAGGCAGGCAGTCAGTCAGACCGACAGACAAACAGGCAGGCAGACAGACAGACAGACAGGCAGGCAAGCAGACGGATAGGCAAAAAAGCAGACAGACAGATAGACAAACAGGCAGGTAAGCAGATAGACACGCAGGCAGACAGGCAGGTAGACAGACAGGCAGGCAGATAGACAAGCAGGCAGGCAGACAGACAGGCAGGTAGGTAGATACACAGGCAGATAGACAAGCAGGCAGCTAGGTAGGCAGGCAGACAGATAGACAGGCAAGCAGGCAGGCAGACAGACAGGCAGGTAGCTAGGCAGGCAGGCAGACAAACAGACAAGCAGATAGACAAACAGGCAGGCACATAGACAAGCAGGCAGGCAGACAGACAGGCAAGCAGGCAGATAGACAGGCAGACAGATAGACAAGCAGGCAGCTAGGCTGGCAGACAGATTGACAGACAGGCAAACAGATGGACAGGCAGACAGACACATATAGACACAGAAGGCATACCTGTGAGGCTCGCTCGGAGCCAGCCAGGTCGATCATGAAGAGACGCCCAAAGCGAACCTCCTGCAGTACATCCCGGCATCGGCTCTGCTGCCGCACAGCGACCTGCAGCACAGCGTGCGAGCGTGACGACGTCTGATTGGCCGCCGTGGGCTCCTGTGTCCGCTGCTTATTCCCCTTCATCAGCAACTCCATGATCTGGCAGACCGACAGAGGAAGAGAAAAATGCACCAACACCACACCTTATTCATCACGACGCCTTGGTGTACTCATGTAGGGACATGGGATAGATGGCGCCCTGAAGTAGGGCAGATGTGGAGAAGTGTCCCCTACCTCCTGGGCATTGACAGTGGACACCTCGGTGATGCCTGCAACCTGTATCTCGCCTTTCGAGTCTTCACGCAGCTCAAGGATACCCGAGGCAGGGTTTAGAAGGTCCCGGATCATCTCGTTGTAGATCTGAAGGTAGAGCAACGAGTGAAAATTGAGATCTAAGGCTAAGAGAAAGGTGTTCAATTGATTGAGAAATTTCTGCTTCTAAGCCCCTGATGTAAGATATCCACTGGGCTTGGAGAGCAACATCTGCGCTCATAACCACTTGTATCACCATGTCTGGCACCTTCTTCAGGATCTCCGGAACATCTGAATGGTGGATCCTGTATGTCCAGCAGAGAGGCTGGGACAAAGCTTTTGTCCCGCTGCAGTGCTGGGGATCCAAGACAAGCGGCAAGGTGGTTCTGACTTGTCTACACTTTGAACAAACTGTTCGGATGCTGTGGAAGAAATAAGATCTTCTCACCAGCTTATGGGGGAGGTGTCGGGAGGCCAGAGGAGAGGAGATTGCCGGTGGGACCGGGGCAGAGTGGAGAGGGTTGTCTGCATGTGTGTCTACGTGTGTGTTTAAGGCTGACCTGAAAGAGCAGATTTAAGGGCAAGGCGATAAAAACGCCAGCTGACTCCATGTGGGCCGGGAAATCACCGAACAGACCTGTGGAGGTGGGGGTGGGGCAGAGCCGCACAGCCTGCTGGGAACGCCCCTGACCCCGGATTCCTCCTCTTTGACGACAGGCCTGCGTTTACGGCCATGCGGGATGCAAACCCATGACCTCCACGGCAACGCTGTCGCCAGGCTGCCTGAGGATGGGGTGACCCCGGGAATGCCTGTGATTCGGCCGGACGGCGACCCAGCCCTGTTCCGCCCCCCAGGCTCCGTTACGCCTTTAACGGTGTGTACATAGTTTTCTTTATTTCCTCTCTGGTCGTATTAAACAAATGTAAAACGGCTCTGTTAATCACCGCTCTCTCTCTCTCTCTGTCTCTTTCTCCCTCTCTCTGGCTGTTTCTGTCTCTCTCTCTCTGTATCTCTCTCCCTGTCTGTCTCTCTCGGTCTGTCTCTGTCCATCTCTCCCTGTCTATCTCTCTGTCTCTCTTTGTCGATCTCTCCCTGTCTCTCTCTCTCTGTCTCTTTCTCCCTCTCTCTGGCTGTTTCTGTCTCTCTCTCTCTGTCTCTCTCTCCCTGTCTGTCTCTCTCGGTCTGTCTCTCTCGGTCTGTCTCTCTCGGTCTGTCTCTCTCGGTCTGTCTCTGTCCATCTCTCTCTGTCTCTCTCTCTGTATCTCTTTGTCGATCTCTCCCTGTCTATCTCTCTCAGTCTCTCTCTGTCTTTCTCTATCTGCCCTCTCTGTCTCTAGGTCTCTCTCCCCCTCTCCCTCTCCTCTCCTCCTCATCCTCACTCTCTCCTACTCCCCCCGTACACCCCGAATTGGCCCTTACAATTAACCCTTTGTGCTTTTAAACGCAACCGATAGTGTCCTAAAATACGAATTCCCTTGTACCTTGACCAAGATATTTGCAGATGGGAGATCGATGGACGGAATTTGTCTCCTGTATGATTAGTTAGTGCGCAAAATGACTTTAAAACAGTCCCAATCAACAGCATTAGATTCTGTGCTGCTGGAGTCAGATGCTCAGATTCATTATTTAAAGAGAATGGGGGCTTCGAGGTGTAACTTCGGTAAAAGGGCATCACCCTCAGCCCCCGTAACTTATATGAAAGATAGACACTTCATTCCTGGGGGGGGTCAGCCATTGTGGTTGAGTGCTAAGTCTGTTTGCTGAAACACATAAACTTTGCTGCCAGTGTAAACAGCAGGCAAGTCCACATAAGCACACTGCGGGGGGCTGGGGGGTAGTCACCAAAGAAGAGGACAACCCAAACCCCACTGGTACTAAAGCTTCCTGAAGGCCAGGCCTGAGACAGCACCCCCTACTGCTCTCTTCAAGGAATGACATGACACCCCCTAGTGTCCACCTTCTGCTATGGCATATATGAAACATGTGGCTCACCTCGAGATACGACATGGAAACGCGGTACTCCATGTCCTCACTGGTCTCCTCGATGGCGTGGAAGAGGTCATTGAGGGTGCGAACGTATATGCCTGGTTCCGCATCCGTTCCCAGCATGGTGTAGGTCTTTCCACACCCTGAACACACACACACCCCCATCTCAGGTCTCAACTGGGGGGGGGGGCTGACCCTGTGCTGTGACCCCAAGCTCGCTCTCACCTGTGCGTGTCTGTGTGTCTCATGGAGAGCGTGGGGACGGTTAAAGTGTCACTATTCTATTCTGCTATGAGACAGGGAGAGAGAGTGCTGCTATCTGGCGAAGGTGAAGAGGAGCAGCACTGAGCACAGACAGGGTTCACAGACCGGGTTCACAGACAGTGTTCACAGACAGGGTTCACAGAGAGGGTTCACAGAGAGGGTTCACAGACAGGGTTCACAGACAGGGTTTATAGAGAGGGTTCACAGACAGGGTTCACAGACAGGGTTTGGTATCGGCACCTAGGGGGGAAAATGCTGCATCTTGCTTACCTTACGTGTTATTGCATGTATCTAACACACACATACCCTATTATTCTGTCTACCTACGGGGGGCCAACATACAGATTATGCAAAGCTGCCAAGTGCAGGCGCTGAACAATGGTACTGAGTAATGAAGGTGATTGATTTGTTTTAACAGAGCCAGCGTTGGTATTTGTTTGCATATTTAAGGACGACTAGGCTTCTGAATTGAGCGTATAAAGTCATGATTGCCTCCCCCCAACCTCCACCCCCACTGATTCCTAAAATTGTCCGGCGTGAAGGACAAACGGGACAAAACAGGCCCGGAGCGGTTCTGATTACATGAAACTCCATTCATTGGTCAGTATAAAGCAGCAGTCTGGTTCTGTTTAGGTACAGTAACGGTGTGTGAGACCCGATGGGATTTCTAGCTCAGCAATCTGTCTGAAGGCGCCGAGAATCCAAGGCTTTAAGTAGATTAGGACGGGTTTAGAAACATACAATCTTATCCCAGATCTCGTGGCCCCGCCCTCTCCATATGGAGGATCTTAAATGATCCAATCCCACCCTATGTGCCCTCAGCAAACAGCTTAAATTATCCTCTTAAAATAGGATGCGTCTCATTATCATCACAATCGCAAAGAGAGAAAAAAGAATCATAAAACCAAAGTCACGAACGCATTGTGTTGGAGCGATTTGGACACCTGCTCTGGTAATAAAAGTCAATGTATGGCTGCAGGATTAATTGCCAGCAGACGGGGTCCAGTTAAACGCCGACAGTAATTAAGTCATCGTGGTCAATATTACAGCCAAATATTCTGCTGGATTCACAAGTGTAGACTTATTGAAATAAAGAACTTCTTGGTATCAAGGATCTTGGTATGACAGCGTTGATGAACAACGAAGCACCTACACTGCTCATACTGACACTCACATCTTACACAGTTAATTATCAGCTTAGGAGAGGGGGGAACAGGGACGGGAGGTACCTGTGGGTCCGTAGGCAAACACGGTGGCGTTGTACCCCGAGATGAGCCCTTCAATCAGCCCCTTTGTGGTGGCCCGATACACCTGCTCCTGTGAACCAGAGGAAGGGATTCAATACCTAGCTGGCCCACCAGAGGGCATGGTGTTTAAGGTCCAACCAGCAAACTAAAACTGCTGGTGAATCTGCCTGCATATATTCTCAGACAGAGGGACTGGAGGTCTTTCTCACAGCTAAGGAAACAAATAACAGGAATGCTGACAGCGGTAAAATCACTGTTGTTTTAACGCAATGTCAATGTCTCCAGTGTCAATATTAAAAATGCATATTATATAATATCTAATTCCCTGCCATGATACAAACACAAACAAATACAACCTCGTGGGTCAAAGAGTGTTAAGCATTCATAGATTAAATAAAATTTAATTACAGATAAGTTGCAATGAAAAAATTGTGATGCCACATAAAAATGTTCATGCACAGACTGGCACCAGAAACTATCAAAGTATCACAGCATGTTTGGCAAGGTGGGCGGGGCCTGCCTGGCCCCTATGGAACGCTCACCTGCGTGGCAGCGTAGTCAAACGCCACGTCGAACATGTACGTCTTCTCCCGGGACCGGTTGGCACGGAGAACATCATCGGGGTCCTCCATCGGGTCCATCAGAACCACCATCTGGACCAGCACGTGCAGATAACCCGTGAAACAGGAGGGCCGCCCGCTACGTGCAGAGTACACGCCTGAACACGGCACTAACGAAGGCCATAAACACTGCACATTAACAGTGCACCTCCCCATGTAACCTTCATTGCGTGCTGTTCTCCACGTTTAACTCGATGTCTTAGACAGACAAGGCAGCCTGGAACGGCAGTTGTCATGGCAAATGACACCTTTAAACACATGAAACAATTAAAGGAGTTACTGTAACATGAGGGGCACCACTGCCGCAGGTGGGTTTATGAATCACATATGGGACACTGTCTCCGCCCCTCGCGAGCCTGAGACTCGCCCTCCCCCACAGGGCCCCGCCCACTGCACCCCCCAAGGTTTCCATGTGCAACGATGTGAGTCAAAGCAGCTGATCACTGATCAGCTTCCGCTGCCACTGCTCAAATACCATATTACCTGAAAGTTATCACAAGAGGACATTTTCAAGTAATTCTCCTGTTATACAGTGATCCCTCGCTACTTCGCGGTTCACTTATCGCGGATTCACGACTTCGCGGATTTTTAAATATACAGTAG
>JABFEB020000092.1:2739513-2750148 GCA_019775895.2 Stomatorhinus ivindoensis | reverse complement strand
ATTTATATGAGAAGTATGATTGATACATCAGGAGTCCTGGTGGAATATTGAGCTTGGTCTGACATAAAGCATCATGGTGTATCACCGTGGCACCTGGGGGGAGGGGTGGTGTCAGTGGGTGGGGGAATGAGTTGGAGGGTCAGGCAATATGACAATATGTCGACAGAGGCTTTTCCCAGCTAGAGTCTGGTTCCAGGAAGGACAGCTTAATCAAGACGCAATTGCCCCTTTGTCCCAGAGCGACAAAACAATGGCTATCCTTCTGCCCAATAACGTTGGACCACTCTCTGTCCAGTACCAGTAGAGTGATATGGTCCGTCTTCCGAAAGCAGTAGAGTGACATGATCCTTCTGTCCAATGGCAGTAGAGTGACATGATCCTTCTGTCCAATGGCAGTAGAGCGACATGCTATTCTTCAAACCAGGAGCAACATGCTAAGGTCCATTCGCCCAGTAGCAGGAGTTGGCGATCAATCTCTGCTCATTCTCAGCTCCTCCCTCTCACGTTTCAGGTGTTTTGTGGGCAGGGAGTTGTGTCACCTGGTCCATCCCGAGTAAACAAGCTGCTAATTGTTCATAGGAAAGCACCGGAATCGATTGCGTTTGCTTTATCCTGCTGGGGCAGCCAGCGTCTCAGTTTTCAATATCGATATTCTCAGTGAAGTATCTCTCCATCTCAGGGTACTGAAATGTTCAGTGTCTCTATCCACCAAAAACAGGTACCAATAGCCCCTCTTCTCAACAGCAAACTGGCCAGTGTGGTCCCATGAAACATGGGGGCTGAGCATTTTGACAAGGCGAGTCTTATAACAGCTCCGATTTTAATCTGCATCACCCGCTTAAGCCAGTGCTGCAGCCCTGCTTCTTGAAATCTGCAGATTAAACGAATAAATTCAGCCATTTCCCTGCTCCGCCAGCAGAATGTCTGCTTCCTGTTTGCTCTGGGAACAGTGAAAATACCACATGCTCCCTTTCTTGATATATCTTCAGATGACGCAAATTAATTCACAAATAATAATTTAGGAAAAATGCATGTTTTTTTCCAGGATCAAAGATGAGGGCTTGTTTTTTTCCTGAGACCCCCTTAAAGGCTGTGCCAGGAACGCTACTCAGATCCCCGGGCAGCCCGACTGCTTTCAGCTGTTTTAATATGCTAAACAACCGGTGTAGCCTAATTGTCCTTATTAATACAGCGACACATTTGGAAACCGCCGCGATTGTTTTGGTTTACAGAAAAGGCGAATGCATTAAATAGATATTCGTATAGAGAAATTTGATACATAACAGTGAAAATGTGCCTGAGTGCTTTTTACGGCCCTCTGAATGTGATTTTCTAATCATTATGAGAAGAGCATGGTTATAGGAGCCGTTCGGACGAGGCTTGCACACCCTACCACCCGAAACTGGGTAAAAATGTGTCATATTGTTTCAGTTCTAACCAATAAATAAGGAGAGGTCCCCAAACCACGCTGCCATTTCAATTAACCATTAAAACCGAGCTCACGCCGTGTATTTAAGCCGCCTGTTCTGTGCGACGGATGTATAATGCACAGCACGACTAATAAGCCCGTTTCTTTATTTTTTAACGACTCACTGGTGCATTAATTATTTGAATTACTTGGATATTTAATATTTAATGTTTGCAAGTAATTGTATTTATTTTGCTTATTTTTACGATGATAAATGTTGCCTTACGTTTATCCATTTCAATTCTCAACATACTATGAAATACTTAAATAGTAATAATATTAGAATTATGTGCATATGAGAGCATTTTCATGCATACTCAGTATTTTCCCTCATCTGCTCAGGGACAACGGCGCATCGCAAATTGAAACAGATCATCGGCATCGTTAATCGGATCTGCAAAATAATATGTAATATTAAGTTTGCGCACGTCGCCGACGCGACTAAACTAGACGTGCGAGGCCGGTGTTTTATTGCAGCCTACCGCCTGATGGCACCGCGCCTCCGGGAGACCCGAGTCTCTTCCCTCCGCGCACATAAACGGCTGAGCAGCCTGCGGAGCGGCTCTCCGGGGGATCACATCGGCCACGATTCCATTTAAACTCCGCTCCCTCCAAGCCGAGATTTTGAAAAGCGATTTCATCTCCTGTCATTCATATCGACACCCCGTGGCTGCGAAACTTAACTGATGCTGAGGGAATGTGCCGGGATCCACGACGCCGCCCGGGGAGTGGTCGGAGCCGGGCGAGGCGAACCTGAACCGGCGCCTTGGAAAGATCCTCCTGGTCGGACCGACCGCGTTCACTTGCAAATCAAATAAATAAACTTTGTACAGCTGGAGCAACAGAGAAATGAGACATCGAGATGCAAAAAACGGGAGTTCAGCTGTTAAATAATTATCTCTAAAATGTTGTCGGTGAATATAATAGAAGTACGAAATGAAAACGTGTTTGCCGTGTTCTGGTGAGCGCAATATAAACTTTTTTATTTTCCGATGCAGTGTAGAAACGAGGAATTACGCATAGTAAAAGGTTTTACCAGCCTGAGGTCAGGGTTTCTGGATAACAGATTAAACATCAGACCAGTGTCAGCGGGGCTTTTTTCTTTTAAAAAAAAAAATGGGGAAAGTCTGACAAACAAGCTGCTTGTTTGTGTTTTATTGCCTTTTGCTTGACTTTCCCGGCTGCACGTGGAGCTGATTGCGTGGCGCTTCATATACACAGTGCTCTGGTAGATCTGCAGCTGGAAATGCCGGATCAGATGCCCGGGAGGAGGGGGGCGCGATAGGCGCTAAAGCGGGCGCCTTGGCTTGGTCCCGCAGTCCCGCTCCTGCGCTCAGAGATTGACCGGATAGGGACTCACGCATACGCACACACACACACACACACACATATATACATTGCGCGTGTGCATAATATATATAGGTCTATATATATACACACACACACACACACACACACAGTCTCCATTCATAGACGTACAACTACACACACTGTTACACAGACATAAACTCCCCTCTCGTTCATATACACATTCACCCTCTCTCTCTTTCTCTCCCTCTCACTGCCCCCCGCCTCCCTCCCTCACACACACATACACACACACACACACACACGCATAACTCCGGGCGGACTCGGTCCCAGCAACATGTACCCAGCGTGCCGGACACACGCTGCCGCTTTCTCCCGGCTCTGGACGATGTCTGCACGCCGGGCAAGAGCGAGGCGCCTCTTCGGCTGGATACTATTGCTATTTTCGGCTTCCCAGCGGACGGCGGCTCAAGGTAAGGCTCCGCTCCAGCCGGTGCCCCGAATGTATGCAACACTCGCCGTACGGTGACTGCAGCGACCGGCGTGAATGTATCCTCTCTGTGCGCGCGTCGCATCTAAGGGCTCCGGCGCTCGTGGCGTGTGGGGCTGCTGTCTATATTACCTCTGTATGCGTGCGACACTTAATACCCGTTTATATGTTCATGCACAAGTGCACACGCGTGTGTCCAGAATAGCTGAAGCTCCACTACTCCCCTCCGGGGCTTACGGCTCCCGACCGGAGGAAGGGCGTCCGGCGCCCGTGTAACTTTGCTGAGGAAAACGTCTGCTGCTGCCTTGCAGGCGAAACTCTTGCTATTGAGGCTAAGTTTAGACAGCAATGACACCCCGACCGCCGCAAAGATAATGGAGCTTGACTAGCGGGCTATTTCGGGATGATGTGTCTGACATATGACAGTAGAAGTTTAAAAAGCGGACGTGTTGCAGTTTCTACAGCTGCAGCATTAAGATTCGCATATAACGAGCATTAACCTCTGCTCCAAGGAGATTCACTATTTTTATCGAATGTGTAAAAGCCATATCAATTATAACGCCTTTTACCATTAATGTCGCCTGGACCTTCATCATAACACTGGAGACCTTGATCCAAGTCTGCAGCGAGTGTGACCGTTCTCAATACTAGGTAAACCAGTGGAAGGGATTAAAGGCATCCGTTTCCCAATTTGTATTCCATTTTCCTTCGGTTCAGTCAGGACATTGCTGAAATGGCGCTTTTCGTGCCCCGTGCTCTTCTCTGTCCCGTCTAATTTAGCTGTGGGAGCAACAGGCTTTAATTAATGGGCTGCAATTAATTTGTCTCCCTTGTCCATAGGGATGAAAGCTCACAACTAGTGTAGAAATAGTAGAAGTAGTTACTGCCTTTTACCGTTTTATGCACAAACCCAGAGTAAACAGGATCCCAGAATCAACCGCTTGGATTTTCCGATAAACCGCGGGGCTCCGCGCAGGAGCAAAGCCGCTTGTGGTAAATTGCAAAGGCCTCAAGTTAAAAAAGAAAGAAAAAAATATATAGAGAGGCTAGAGATCCATTAATACTTATGGTGCTTTTAACTTTGAAATGCCCACGGGCATCTGTGATATGTATGGGGGGGGCACATCACTCTGCCCCTCCCCCAAAGCGTGTGGTGTGACAATACACTGTCCTTCATCCCCATTTTTGTAAAAGCAGAACTTAGAGAAAGGAACAGTGTTAACAGTAACCCAGGAGAGGGGCTGCTTTATCTCCTTAACCGAGGTTTATGCACAGAGCCCCCCCCCCTGCGTTGTCATATAGCCAGGGCTGTTTTTGTTAAATCCACATTTCATTTGAAGGGAAATCTGCCCTCCATGCATTTTTCCTCATTTTCACAGCGCTTTCTCCATCTCAGGTCAGCTGACAGGAGTGAATCGAGTCCTTTCTCATACTTCTTTAGGAGACTGAAATGGAAACAGCCCCCCCCCCACGTAAAGTGCCTGTTAAAAGCTTTTTAAAAGTGATCCTTCAGTGAAAATCTTCCCATTTCGATACAAGAAGCATCCGTCCTCTTGTCATCAAACTGCAAGGCTTGCATTGTGTCGACCCGTTAGGATCATTGTGTCGGCACGCTCGGATCATTGTGTCGGCCCGCTCGGAACATTGTGTCGACCCGTTAGGATCATTGTGTCGGCACGCTCGGAACATTGTGTCGACCCGTTAGGATCATTGTGTCGGCACGCTCGGACAATTGTGTCGACCCGTTAGGATCATTGTGTCGGCACGCTCAGATCATTGTGTCGGCCCGCTCGGATCATTGTGTCGGCACGCTCGGATCATTGTGTCGGCACGCTCGGATCATTGTGTCGACCCGTTAGGATCATTGTGTTGGCACGCTCAGATCATTGTGTCGACCCGTTAGGATCATTGCGTTGGCACGCTCGGAACATTGTGTCGACACGTTCGGATCATCGTGTCGTCACGCTCGGATCCCTACGCTTCTCCTCTATTTCTCTCTGCTCCATGCATTTTTAACACTGTGCAAAATAAGGCAATTCCTGTATGTTTCCACAGCATGTTTGCAAGATGTGGAAGATACAGAAGGTTCACGTTTTTTGGGTGTTTTTCAGTAGATAGTCCCTTGTCACAGGCCGCAAAACCTGCTGTGCTATGTGTGATTGAACCAGCAACTATTTAGAATTTTGCGTCTGCAGATTCTTAGTTACTGCACCATCTGCTGTGCAATTTATGAAACACCGTGTTTGTAAGGCTCAGTTCAGAGGGGTCATCCTCTGTCGATTGCCTTTGGCTGCATGTGAATCCTGGCAGCATTTAGCAGAGTGGATTAACTTGACAACTTACGGCTGGACCCCACACTCCCTTGTGAGGACAGTGGATTAGCCTTTTTGGGGGGGGGGGAAGCTGCAGACTGAGTGATCAGGTCCATGGTCCTCAGCTGAAGACCATCGCAACTCTACTGCAAATGATGCTTAGTAAAGAGAA
Organism: Stomatorhinus ivindoensis; assembly: GCA_019775895.2. Taxonomy (NCBI): domain Eukaryota; kingdom Metazoa; phylum Chordata; class Actinopteri; order Osteoglossiformes; family Mormyridae; genus Stomatorhinus; species Stomatorhinus ivindoensis. The sequence goes on along the minus strand of JABFEB020000092.1, from coordinate 2,744,398 downwards.
TCATGACAGATATTTCTGATTATTTTAATTCCTTTTTTGCTCTTGAAATGTACTAGAACACATTAGAAATTACATTTCTGAACACCAGCTGACAGCCTGGCTGCACTTTGCTGTGTTTTCCGTTGTGAACGCTCTAGAAGCTTTGCAGCGCACCTCAGTGCTGTTGGGGTCCAGTCTGGCGGGGAACATACCTTCTGTTGGTAAACGGCCCCTGTCAGCACGAGCTGGGAACACGCGTGATCTGACGGGCTTCGCTCGTACACGGGGACGCCTTCTGAAACGCGTCTACGTTTTGACGAGGCTGTCGGGAGAGCAGCAGGATAATGCGGTTTGTTGGAGCGAGACCCGAGGGAGCTGTCGGCATTGATGGAAGGCGCAGGAAGGGGTGCATCTCACACGTTTGATAGAAGATGTCCCTCTTCCCCCAGATGATCTGACAGGGTCCCAGTTTGTCACGTGTGTTGGGAAGACACATGTCTGTCTCTCCCGTAGAATGGAGCATGAGGCCGTTACGACTTTCCTGGGTTATCAGTAGTTTGTGATGAGAGCTTTTCTGGGTTTACTGAGGGGGGGGCGCTCCTTCGAGTTTGTCTGGATTTGCTGGGTATAAGCTGTTATAAGCAATTACAGTCCAGCAGAATTTGTCATAATCATTCGTCTCCGTGGCTCTGTGTACATGAGAGGTCTGCCGACCTGTTGAAAGGCATCAGAACCTGGTACTTTTGTCTCTTGATGGCCAAGATGGTGGACAAGTCACCTTGTAGTCATAAAAATCCAGATGGGCAGGAGTGAGCTGAAAGGCGGGATTCTTACATTGGACAGGGGCCGTCTGACAGCGCGGTGCGGTCCCCGTGGGAACCCGCTGGCACTCCTTAATGGTACAATGGATGTTAAATCACGTGCGGATACCTAATACCCCCCCCCCCCCCCCCGGGACTCTGGCTATTTTACTGTTATTTTCACAGGTTGTTGAGGAAAAAAAAACATTCCTACTCAATCTCCTGTACAATGAAGACCAGTGACCCTGGAATGAGAAATATGACCGTATTTTGGCTATGAGAGTGCCCCCCCCCCTCTGCCCTCACTGCACAATTTGGATCCCACAGTGCCCCCTCTGTCCTCACTGTGTTGGGCAGGGAGCACGTCTTATCGTGGCTGAAGTGTGCCCCCAGGCTGGGCCTGCTTCTGTGGATGATCAGTGATGGCACAGTGCCAGCCCCCCCCCCCACACACACACACAGACTAGCATACAGTCCAAGATGTTCTTCTGGCCTGCTGTGGATGCAGATCCTCACTCCAGGCCTTATGATCTTATGATGGACAATTGCTGAACTTCATGCATGATCTAATTTAATTAAAATTAAAACCTTTTCTTCTCATAACACACACGATCTAAATACTCTAAGTTCATGTAAACTGTGTTTCTCTCACTGCCACCTGTGTGCTGGGTGCTCTGCCCATATTCACCATGGTAGATGTCTGGTCTCACTAAACACCAGACCCCTCACACACCGTCATTAGGGAATGCCGCGTCACTCTGATCTCTGGAATTTAATTTATTGCTCTCCACACATTGCCACTCGCTTCCAAATCTTTTTATAAGCGTCCACCCACTTTCACATGCTTCTACATACTTCCTCCCAGTTCCACGTTCTTCCACTTGTACTTCCAACTGCTCCTAAATCCTCCTGGCCTGTGGCTCCACACCTCTGAAGCCTTCAACTTTCACCCGACAGCCTCTTCTTCGCCTCTTTGAAGCTGGGTTACGTAACCCTCGCGGTTCACTGCTTAGTCCTCTGTTCTGTGTGGTTATTGTGGGTGGTCATGTGACTCTGAGGCTAGGGATCTGTGCCAGCAATTAGAAGGTTGCTGGGTTGAATGTCAGGAGTGATCCTACTCCATTGGGCCCTTCAGCAAGGTCCTTAACCTGCAAGTGCTTCATCCGGGGTATGATGTTAATCTATATCCAGTCCTGCAAGTCCTCCAGCTTGTAGGGTTGGTGGCAGGACTGGCCACTGGAAAAATACTCGCACTACTCCATTCGGACTCACCTGTTTCACGGCTGCACTCTGGCTCTCATCCCTGAGGTGGCTTGTCGCGTGGTGGGATGCAGCAACGTGCATCATCTGTGCACCTCCTTACTTCTCTCTCTCTGGTTCTTGGCTCTGTCTGGTTCAGTCTGGTGGAAGTTCTGGAGGCCCAAGCTGCTTCTGGCCAGGGGTCCTCCACGCTCCCCCATTTTCGTTATATTTTTACAGGGGGGGGGGGTGGTGCTGACTTGGCCTGTGAATTAGGCCCTCTGAGAGATTAAGGAGGGCTGTAGTTGAGTCATGGGGGGCAGGAGTACTGTGGATTTCTCCTGACACCCCTCTCCACCTGCCATATTATTGTTTACACTCCCCCTCCCTTACAGCCCGTGCATATGGTGACACTCCCCAGTCTCCACCAGTCACATGATTGCACCGTAAAGATATGTGCTCTTACTGAGCCCTTGGTGTTCTAACCCCTACCCCATCTGTTCACTTTCCTTCTTAGTTTTTTTTGGTCATTGGTAAAGAAGGTAACCCCTACTGTTTGCGGTGTGATTGAGGCAGTGACTATAATGCAGCCCGACAGCCCCAGGTCTACAGGGGCTGGAACCACCGCCCTTGCGGTTTGGCCACTGAAGCTAGGCGTTACTTCAACTACTTGGCATGACAGTCAGTGACACTTGAAGGGAAGGTGACTGAGGTTTTATAGGACGTGCGTATGTGTGTGTGTGTGTTTGTGTGTGTGCACGCATTTAGTCTTTGAAGTTTCAGCTTTGTACAATTAGCATGTCATGCTGATAACCCTTTCTCATCAGGGACCAATCCGCCCCCCCACTGGACCAGCACCGCTGGAGCAGTCCCACCCCAAGGCAGCCTCCGGGTTGGCTCGCCGTGAAAATGTCACCCTGGGTTAAGTGGGGAGGATTTTTGCTTTCCTTTGGGAGGGGGGAGTTTGAAGCTGAATAACCTGGTTGCCACGGCTCCCTGTAAAGCATGATGCCCCCCGGTAACCATGTCGATGAGGTGCCATCCCTCCTTCTCCTCTTTTTCCTCTGCCTTCTCCTCTTCCTCCTCTTCCTCTTCCTACTTGTTGGGTTCGAGGCCCTTGAAGTTGCGACTTCGGCCTTGATGGAGCCTCCTCCCCCCGTCACGCTCCGCAGACCTGAAATATTAACCGCTAAGAGAGACATTCATCCTTTCCTTCCTTGAGGAAGACGTTTCTCACTCACATGTAATTACCAGCCCGCTGGATTCCATTCACGGCGCAGGATCAATGATGTCATCGTCTCAGCCCAGAACCGGCTCCCTCGGAAGGAGTTTAAAAATGTAACTTTATGCATAAAGTACTGAATATATTTTGCCTGCTTCCACTGTGCTCTGACTCTCGATCTCACAAAGCAGATTTTGCGTTTCCTGAGGAACGTCTGTCCATTCTCCATCTCCCTCGTTCAGCTCGATTTCGGATCCTGGAAAAGCCGGATAAGCCATATTTCTGAGCGTGCCGGTTTACCTGGGAGAGCTGGTATCGATTAATTGATCAGAAGCTGACCTGATTCTCGGGCAGATCGGGGTCACGCCAGGCTGGCGGCCATGGGGCCGGAGGGGGTGGAATGCACCATTTTGCGGGCGGAATGTCTGTCGCCGTTTTGTGGCCTGCTGTCTTTGGGGGACTCAGAAGAGCTGAATAATCTCAGTTAAGTGGGGACGTCTTCAGACAGGCTTCACAAAGCCGAGCGTCTTTATCGCCGCTGAGCAAGATGAATTTCTGACCTCACAGCTGAGTAGAACCACCCTCCCCACCCCCCCCGGACAGCATGAGGGCGCCCGCCGTTTGCCACAAACCCCCTAGAATCTCTTGCATGACAGGAATCTTTGTAGGGAACCCAACCTGGGAGCCGGGGTTTTGTCAGCGATTAGGGGGGGCAGCATGCGACAGCCTCTAAACATTTGCATTTGCCGTGTTTCCCTGTAAGTATTTGAAGACACCTAATAAGTCAGAAGCCACGGTGGCACCTGTCAACCGCTCTGCGCCCCCATCCGTCACCCGCAGCAACAGCGCTCCCCCCGCCCCCCCCAGCAGACCTTGAGTGCCTTTATTTATTCATCCCTCTCCTGTCCTGTTTTCTGTTCACTGGGCTTCACAGTCACGTCCGGTGAATGATGTGCTGGACGGGGGGGTGATAGAAAGCATGGCCTCCTGGGCCGGGCTGGGGAGAGGGGGGTGGATTGAGGAGCATGCAAAAGCTGCAAGGGGGAGGGGGCAAAAATGAATGAATTACTCCTGGGGTGTTTGACACTTGTCTTCCTAACAGCCGTGTCAAAAACAGCAGAGTTAATGACTCCATTCCTGGTACTTTTTGGAGTGGAAGAAGCCCGGGCTGTGCCCTCCTGGTGCCCGCTGCCATCGGCCTGGCGGAAGAAGCCCGGGCTGTGCCCTCCTGGTGCCCGCTGCCATCGGCCTGGCGGAAGAAGCCACCCGGGCTGTGCCCTCCTGGTGCCCGATGCCATCGGCCTGGCGGAAGAAGCCACCCAGGCTGTGCTCTCCTGGTGCCCGATGCCATCGGCGTAGTAACCTTGAAGATGGGCAGCAAGCAATAATTAGTTAAGGAGGCAGACCATTGAGACGGGGGCAAGGTGGAGGAGGGGGCAGGTCTTTTGGGGGAGCGGGCGCTTATATTCAGATGTTAACTGTCACGGGCTTGTCAGCGAGATGAATCCCTGCTCCACTTCTGTCTCTTTGCAGATCAGTTGTTATTGTTTTTTTAAATATTAGCCAGTTGTCAGATTTAATGCAAAATTATATTTTATTTCTTGACAGCAGGGACCGACGTGGGGGGGGGGGGGGGGGGGGGGGG
>JABFEB020000092.1:2643390-2654517 GCA_019775895.2 Stomatorhinus ivindoensis | reverse complement strand
CCCCCCCCCCCCCCCCCCCCCCCCCCCCCCCCCCCCCCCCCCCCCCCCCCCCCCCCCCCCCCCCCCCCCCCTGCTAACAGGTGACCTTAGTCTGTGCGTTTCTACCAGCGGATTTTCTGTGGGCTGATGGATGGATGCGGGGGAGGGGATTCCTTAATGGCTCACTTAGCTGCTCACTGAAAGGGTGTGGGCTCTCACACAAACCCCTCACTGACATCAGCGAGTGCCGTTCCCCGGTGCGGTCTGCGTTTCCGCAGCAGCCGGCGGCAGTAGACCACCGGCACAGGACTGAGGGGACAGTGCGCAGGGATGACAGATTCCCACACACCCCTGACTCATACTGCATCCTCCTCAGAGGCAGCTAACAGGTGACACACCCCCCTCACACCGCTGGCATCTACAAAAGTGGCACCAGGTTAAAAATGACAGGTCACGTCACATTAGACGTGGACATGGTCAGAAGGTCTATCTGTCTAAGAGAAGCTCCTCCGTCCCTCAGACAGTGGTGTTTGGGACCCAGTGAGACCCTCTGTGTTTTGGTCTGCTTCTGCTCCCCCGTCGGAGGTGCCAGATTAGAGAGGAGCTCGCCACACAGGTGTTGCTCCTGTAGGATCTGGTGGGAGGTGCTAGCCAAACCCCCGGCCATCTCGTTAAGTGCTCCGGTCCTCGGTTACCGCTGCCACTTTCCCAGCCTTAGGCTGTCTCCTCCGGACCAGCAATCCTGACTAATTGCCTCCACCTCCACAGAGCTGGTTCTCCGGTTCCCTCCGCACACCGGCCCCTGCTTCTCCTCTGGCAGCAGAGCAAGGGCACTGTCTCTCTGGTGAGCTTTCCGGAACGTTCCATTTTCGCACCTTCCGGTGAAGTGTGGCACGGGGATTTTTATGCTTATGGCGGCAGACCAGCGGTAAACAGCAGGAAACTGAGCCACCCCCCCCCACCCCAAAGACCAAAAGTTAATTCCACACAGGGGCCACAGACCCTGAATGCTGTTACTTATTTACAAACCTGAAATTAAACAGTTAGACACCTGAAACTACATCTATTTCAAAAGTGGGCACGAATAATGAATGAAAATCGCAGGACTCTTTAAACTGAGGTAAAACACAGTATTGCAGCACTTAGTGTTGGTTTGACAGGGAAGTGACAGCTCACAGGGATTCTAGTGAATTCCCCAAGAGAAAGACCTAAAATGACAGTCCCGGCCCCCCCCCCCCCCCCCCCGGAGCTCGGTAATCCTGTCCTTAGTAACACCATCCCCTAAACAGACGTCCGAATGTCGAGCTGCGCTCATGGCTTACAGCTTAACGACTGATGCATTTCTGCACCAATAGGCAGGACAAAAGTTGAATCTCAGTGCCGCCATCACAAAGCACACCGTTATGAAAATGTGTAACGTACCTGCACACATGTTTTGGTTTGGAAAAAAAGCTTAGAGCAATGAACTGGGGGGATTGCTGTATGATGTTTCACTGCATCGAAAATACCAATTGTCTCATTTTCTGTGCGGGTGCCACTGCTCTATCAGGGTATCTGGACAGTTCTGTGATCAGTGCTGGCCCGTTCTCATCATGATAATAGGCACCCCCTTACCCCACTGGTCACATTGTAGCTGTTCCCAGTAGCTGGTAGGTTCTGGGCTCTGTTCGTGACTTTGAACTTTCTTCAGAATTTTCAGCTCCTTAGAGCAGCAGTTGATTAAATCACCATGGATGTGGCTGTTAGGAAAACGCCGCCTGAGACACACCCATTGCCACAGCGCCCGTTTCCCTTAAATCAAATCCCCACCACAATGAAATGAGCAAATCTTTTAAATCAGCGGCCAATTTAAGAAGCCGGCAGTCGCTTAAGGCACCGGCCTCGACGTAAGCTGGCTGGGAAAAGCATTCTAAAGGTCTAATGACGTGCCCCTGGGATCTGAGACCGCATCATGGGGTGCTTCCCTGGTCCCGAAGCTGGCCACAATGGCCACAATTCTGCACCCCCTCCTGGGGGTGCAGAAAAAGTCCCCCACCTCATTTTTTTTCAGCTTTATCGCCTTAGTGTAGCACAGTAACAAACAGAACCTGAATTAAGACCTCATTAAAAAGGAATTAGGGATGTTGTCCCCCCTCCTTATTCCCCCTGCCCCCCAACTCTCTCCCTTGCTACCCCTGCCTCTGTACACCCCCCCATTGTCCAGCGAGGCAGTGATTTGACCCAGGCACCATCGGATTCTCGTCCCGAATGCAGGAATAGGGTCTCTGGTGTATGGATTTCTGAGCCAGGAGTCGCAGGGCTTAGCGCCGCAGTTTGGAGCCGGCCCCCACCACCCTGTGGCTCCCGGGGGGAAGGGGGGGGGGGACTTATTCTTCACAGTGGCAGAGACCCCTGAGACCAGCAGGACCTCGATTCAGGGCTTGGGGCTCAAGTGAAAAGGGATAATCTCTGGAACGGGGATGTTTGGTTAATTTGAGATTTTAGGGGCAGCGGCTGCCTGTGTGTGTGTGTGTGTGTGTGTGTGTGTGTGTGTATGGACAGAAGGCAAAGAAAGAGCGCTGTTTTATTGATGTCCCTCAGCCACATAGTCGGCGGTGTTTGGTTCAGCACTGACCAATCACCAGCAATCAGAGAGAGTCAATGGTTTTTATTGTCCATCAAAAACATATATACTGCATGCGGCGCTGAAAACCACAACCTGTATGACTCCCATCCAATCCCATCATCCTCTGTTCCTGTAGGCAGAGAGCTATATGAAAGGAAATGCTGCGCCGTAGAAGCCCCGCCCCTTAACACCTTCTCAGAATGTCACGGGAAAAGGCACCCACTTTATTTACAGGAGATATGCAGCAAGGGGAAGTGTGTGTGTGAGTCTGTGTGTGTGTGTGTGGGGGGAATTAACATTAGCATTGTTACTCAGAGCCGCCTTCACCTCACTCACCCCCACACAACAATTCTCAGTCCCCACGTTTAGTCATTCAAGGAACGCTGTGTTCGCATCTGCCGTTCTCTCGTCGAGGTCGTCGCTTCGCTACGCGGACCGGCACCCTGGCACTTCTGAGAGAAATATCGACAGTTGGGTCTCCAGTGAAGCCTGCAGGATACTGCTGCAGGGTGCGATGGCGGTGAGGCTGACAGAGGGAGGGCTGGGACAGCACCCGTGACCTACATCCACAGCCCTCGGGAGACCGGTTGCACGTCTGTGATCATGTCAGTGAGAGCTGGCGTCAGGGTCCTGAGCTGGTTTAAGGCAGTTCAGATGGAATCTTTGGCTTGTTTGTGAGGGATGGTTAGAGATGGTGAGGGGTGGTGAGAGATGGTGAGGGATGGTGAGAGATGGTGAGGGCTGGTGAGAGATGGTGAGAGATGGTGAGGGATGGTGAGAGATGGTGAGGGATGGTGAGAGATGGTGAGGGCTGGTGAGAGATGGTGAGGGATGGTGAGAGAAGGTGAGGGCTGGTGAGAGATGGTGAGGGCTGGTGAGAGATGGCGAGGGATGGCGAGGGATGGTGAGAGATGGTGAGGGCTGGTGAGAGATGGTGAGGGATGGGGAGGGATGGTGAGAGAAGGTGAGGGCTGGTGAGAGATGGTGAGGGATGGTGAGGGCTGGTGAGAGATGGTGAGGGCTGGTGAGAGATGGTGAGGGCTGGTGAGAGATGTGAGAGATGGCGAGGGATGGTGAGAGATGGTGAGAGATGGTGAGGGCTGGTGAGAGATGGCGAGGGATGGTGAGAGATGGTGAGAGATGGTGAGGGCTGGTGAGAGATGGCGAGGGATGGTGAGAGATGGCGAGAGATGGTGAGGGCTGGTGAGAGATGGTGAGAGATGGCGAGGGATGGTGAGAGATGGTAAGAGATGGTGAGAGATGGTGAGGGCTGGTGAGAGATGGTGAGGGATGGTGAGAGATGGTGAGGGCTGGTGAGAGATGGTGAGAGATGGTGAGAGATGGTGAGGGATGGTGAGGGCTGGTGAGCTGAGAGCCCATAGTGGGTGTCCCTGTCAGATGGCACTGGGATCCCTGTTCCCAGCACCAACGTCTTAGTTTGGAAGGATGCTCAGCACAGCACAGGGTCCCTCTGACAGCATAATTCCACTGTATCATTGAGGGAGGAGGCTTAACTGCATGTGAGCAGTGGTACCCAAAACCCCTCGAGTCCTTTGTCCCTTCTTACAAAGCCCAGAGCAGCAGGGCTGAGATGAGTAGCTGTGGAGGCTTTTCAGCAAAGGGATCTGTGTTGCTAAGTAGATTAGTTTTGCCTGATTGGCAACGTCCCTCCTAGGACAGCCTGTACTTCTCGCCCTTTCTGAATCAGCGCTTCTCACCGTTGACCTCTAGTCAGCTTCTGAGTGACATTCCCCACCAGGATCATTTCTCCATCATTCTCCTTCCTCTTGTACCCCCTCTTAATCCATCTTATTCTATCTCCCTCTCTCTTTCTTCCTCTTCTTCCTTCTCTCCTCTTTCTTTATCTTCCTCCTGCTCTTTCTCCATCTCTCCTTATCAAAATGGTACAGAAATCCTGGAGAAATTTAATTGTCTTTCTTCCTTTCCTTCTCTCTTACTCCCTCTTTCTCTTACTTTCTCCATGTTTACTCCCTTTCTCTCTTACTCCCTCTCTCTTTTTCTCCACCTTGCCTTCTGTTAGTCCCTCTCCCTCCTACTTTCTCCCTCTATCTCTCTGCCCTTCCAAGCCTCCCTCTTTCTCCTTCTTACTCCCTTTCTTTGTCCCTCCTCCTCTCTGTTTCCCCATCACCCCCTCTCTCTTTGTCTGTCTCTTTCTTCCTCTCTGCTTTTCTGCTTTTCTGCCTCTCTCTACCTCCCTTCGTCTTTCTATCACCCTGTCAGGCTCTTGCATCACTTTTCAGCTGGACTCAGTTGAGCCTGGGGACAAAATTTATTCTTCCTGACTGGTTTTCAAATAAGCCGCTTCCACACAGTGTGAGTGTGTAGTGTAGCATGAGTGTATGTTTTTGGGCTTGTCACAGTGGCAGTTTGACTGTGTGTGTGTGTGTGTGTATGCATATGTCCCTAGATCTTCTTCAAATGAAATATTCATAGCATAACTTGGAGCTGGCAGCCCAGGGCACTGAAGGAGAGCTCTATGTGTGGCTAGCTGGCCTTTGACGTTAGGCTCTGTGTGCATCTAGCTGGCCTTTGACGTTAGGCTCTGTGTGCATCTAGCTGGCCTTTGACGTTAGGTTCTGTGTGCATCTAGCTGGCCTTTGAGGTTAGGCTCTGTGTGCATCTAGCTGGCCTTTGACGTTAGGCTCTGTATGCATCTGGCTGGCCTTTGACGTTAGGCTCTGTGTGCATCTGGCTGGCCTTTGACGTTAGGCTCTGTGTGCATCTGGCTGGCCTTTGACGTTTGGCTCTGTATGCGTCTAGCTGGCCTTTGACGTTAGACTCTGTATGCATCTAGCTGGCCTTTGACGTTAGGCTCTGTGTGCATCAAGCTGGCCTTTGACATTAGTCTCTGTGTGCATCTAGCTGGCCTTTGACATTAGACTCTGATTGCGTCTAGCTGGCCTTTCACATTTAGACTCTGTTTGGGTTTAGCTGGCCTTTGACGTTAGACTGTGCATTGCTAGCTGGCCTTTGATGTTAGACTCTGATTGCGTCTAGCTGGCCTTTGATGTCAGAATCTATGTGTGGCTAGCTGGCCTTTGACATTATACTCTGTGTAAGGCTAGCTGGCTTTTGACATTATACTCTGTGTGTGGCTGGCTGGTCTTTGATGTTAGACTCTGTATAAGACTAGCTGGCCTTTAACATTATATTTTGTGTATGTCTAGTTGGCCTTTGACTTTAGAATCTGTGTGCAGCTAGCTGGTCTTTGACTTTAGAATCTGTGTGCAGCTAGCTGGCCTTTGACTTTAGACTGTGTGCAGCTAGCTGGTCTTTGACTTTAGAATCTGTGTGCAGCTAGCTGGTCTTTGACTTTAGAATCTGTGTGCAGCTCGCTGGTCTTTGACTTTAGACTGTGTGCAGCTAGCTGGTCTTTGACTTTAGACTGTGTGCAGCTAGCTGGCGTTTGACTTTAGACTGTGTGCCGCTAACTGGCCTTTGATGTTTGTGTGTGGATAATTGGCCTTTGATATTAGACGCTATGTATGGCTAGCTAGACTGCTGGGGTAGGCACTTTTTGCAGCTAGCTGAGCTCCTGGAGACATGCTCAGGACAGCGCCTCCCAGAGGATGAGTAGAGGTTGATATGTTTAGACAGCTATCAGACTCTCGGGCACTGCCACGTCGGCATGGCACGGAGGAGGGGAGAGTGACAGCGGAGACGATCCTCTGTGGCGGCGTGAGACGCATCATGATGTATACAGACTGCTGGCCAATGGAGGTCTCACTCCATTCCAGAAGCTTCACTAAGCAGGAGGCTGCCATGGTGGAGGGTCACTGTTGAGATGGAGACATGCTGCTATCGGTATGGGAGAAAACGCTTTGGTGCGGGAATGAATGTTATACTCTGTTTGTTTTGCTCTGTGACAACCGCTATGGGACAGATAAGTTTTTTGTTGTAAGACAATTTCATTCATACAGGAGTGGATGTTTTGTTGTAGAGATTGTTAAGGGAGAGATCATTTCGTTGTGGGACAATCGCTTTGATTTTGGTAGTGACTATTTTGTTATGGGGGTGTTTGTTTTGTTGTGGGCTGGCCAACTCACAGTATATTTCATTCTATTTCAGCTTCTAATTAATTACCACTGATTTAACTGCTGTTAGAAAGAATCTGTATATTCAGACAAGCCAAGACTGAAGGTACAGATGAACACAGCCTGGAATGTTTTTTTCAGTGCTATTTCAATCATTCTTAGCCCTTGAGCAATCAAGTAAGACCTTGATTAAAATCATTTTAATACTGATTAAGTGTTTGTTTGCATCACACAATCAAATAACGGCATGCAAAATACAGCAGCACCGCACTGTTTGTAAAGATAAATATTTATTAATTGAAATAATGAATGTCACAAATTATTTTTCGCAAGAAGCATAACTTGAAGTCATACTTTGAAATTATGTTAGTTGATTTAATCTTTCAAAGTGGCATTCCAAAATGACATTGCGTTAGAGGTTCCATAACACATGTTCTGTTTAATTTCTGAAGAATTACACAAATTATACACAACAAACAGATCTCCAGGACCAGGACTAAAAAAGCCTGTCAATCATGTGTATCTAAAAACTAACCGGATCACTGGAACTGAATAGTCAAGAAGAGCATCATGTTTGGACTTGAACCGCTCAAGCGAATGGATTTCATGGGGTGTAACAGTTATAAAATGCAGGGTTTCATTTGAGAAGCTCGGAATGGTACTTACGGATCATGACTTACTGGCTAAATATCTAAAGTGGACCTGATTATTATACACTTATGGGATTTCGATGTTAACGGTTTCAGTGACATTCAGTGGAAGTATCCAGTTAAGGTTACTTATTAAACATATCAGGTACACATTTCTTTGATAATGATAAAGGTTCGAGGATAAGGGTAGGGCACCCCTGTGGTTGGGGGTCATGTTCACACACCACACAGTAGAAGACCGGGGTTCCCAATGTCCTGCTTTCCCACATGCAGGGTGTTCATGAACCAGCAGTGTTCAGAGATACCTGAAATGCTTGCAAGGAGTTTCAACGCCGTGTGGTCTTGCGGGCCCTGGTGTGACCCCCCCCCCTAACATTTCACCATGCGATCTCGGACAAATCTTTTTCAAGCACAAACAAATCTGTCTCTGACCTTCATTAAGGTACGAAATGGAGTCCCTGCTTATCTTCAGGCGCGTTGAGTGCAGCGCGTTGGGTGCAGGGTGTTCAGTGATAAAGGAGCCAGCCAAGGGCCCCTCTACCGTACCCCAGGGTGAAATCTTGGAATCATAAACACCTGCCTTTTATTCAGTGGAGATAAAGTTTCTCAATAAGACCCATGTGTGGTGCTGGTGGTGTCGGGACCTGAGGGTATCACGCGGGGATGGGGGTGCCTTTATTTCACAGCGTTCATTTGCACTCAGAAGGCTGAAATGTGCATGTCTTGAGTGATCGAGGCACTAGCTCACCGAGAAGTGAGAAGTGTAGCCGGGACACAGATTACCGACACATGAGTAAATGTTACTTAAGATGAGGCGAGAAGTCAAAGGCACATTTCACTGCGAAGGATTCATAACAATGCGGCCCACACAGCCTGCCCAGAAGCAGAACAAATGCTGAGCTTGGAGTCTAAAAGCAGGTCAGATGAGGTCTTGGCTGTTGTGTTACATGCATGTTCCTGTTCAGCTTCTGAGCAGCCCCCATTTCCCTGCCTCTCCGTTCCCCATATCCGAATCGTCTTCCCCGCTAACACAGCAGCAATCTGTTCAGCACTAGTTGCTGTGACAGAGAATGGGGAGAGCCCCTAAATGCTTGCCTCTCACCTCTTTATTCCCTGTAAATGAGAGTGTGTCTCTTTAATTATGCATCCTAACCGCGGGCCAAGCATTAGTACCTGGCTAATGTTCCCATAAATGACTGAGGAGGTGTAAACGGCTGCCTGGCTTGTGAAGTTTGCGGTACACGCATTCAAAGACTGTGGTACCATGTCTACCGAGTGTGGGGAGGGGGCACCCAGCTGGGCGGGGGCTGCGATTAATGCCCTGCTATGGAGACAGTCTCTGATCACTACTTTAGACACACCTGCCATGGGGGAAGTGAACCCACAACTTCATTGGGACTGGAGACTGACTGCTGCTCATGTTCAAACTAACAGCGTTTCTGTTACCTTGTCTTCTTAGCTAATCGTCTCTGTGTCCAATTCCTCTCCCCCTCTCCCCTTATCTTTATCGCTCTATCTTGCATAAAAAGCCTGACTCAAATCACTGGAGAAAAATGAGGTTTGCCCATCTAATTGAATCCCCATGCTCTGCTCAGACCTTCCATGTTTTCATGAACTTGCCCCAAACTTCCCCTCTGTGACTGATGTTCACCGACGGTCCATGAACGGAGGCTCACAGCACCCCTGCCAGCTTCTCTGTCCCCATCTTTCCCTTTTCACTGAAAAACGCAGCGAGGCCGGCGTGACATTGGTGCGTTCGTGTGCCTGCTCCGTGTTTGTCAGGCCGTGAAATTGTCTGCTGCAAGGTGGCAAATGGAAAATGAGAGAACGACTGCGGTGCATGCTGGAGAGGTCGGAGGAGTCCACACGCATGTCACAAGGCATTATAAACTGCCAAGACACTGAGATATAAGAGACAATTTACCCAGAGACGCAGATGCTCTCGCTCCATAACCTCTCATTCTAACACAGACCTTTGTAGAAACAAGCGATCCATTGAGCTCTTAAGGAATCCTTTTGATCTGCTCTTCTCTGTGTCTCGAGTGCTGTGTCGATTTCAAAAGGATCACTTTATCAAATTGGATTTCTTGCCACAGCCCAATTCTATATATAGACAGACGAAAACATAATGTCACCTTTAGGAAGATTTCCCAGTCTGCAATGGAAGGATCTTTCAACTCGAATCATTTTTTGCTAGATCTTTCAATTAGTTTATGTTAGTTAGACCAATCTGACTGCCATTTCCTCAGCATTTTGGGAATGTTGCATTTTCGTGGGTAGTGAGGGTTCTGTCAAAGGTGGCCTGTCAGCGCCAATGCGGTCGGGTCTTCCAAAACAGGCTTTTTGACCTTTCGTTTTGTGACGCTGCAGCAGGATTATGTGTAAGCCACCTGCAAATTTGGCTGTGCACACTTACAGGGCAAGGGGATGAGGTCAAGAGGGTTGGATCAAGCATGGTGGAAGCCCAGTTTTATCACTGCAGCAGCCTGCACTGCCCCCACTCACGACTCCCTCCCTTTCTTCACAGATGATGTTCCGCCGTACTTCAAGACAGAGCCGGTGCGGAGTCAGCTGCACCTGGAAGGGAACCGGCTGGTGCTCACCTGCATGGCAGAAGGCAGCTGGCCCCTGGAGTTCAAATGGATCCACAATGAGACAGAGCTGACCCGCTTCTCGCTGGAGTACAGGTGGGCCTCCCAGAATCCCCTGCTTCAGTGTGGCTCTTAACACTTTGAGCCGCTCGCAAGCTCAGAGTGTTACACCGGCATTTATGTTAGCTGAAGAACTGCAGAGATAGGCTACTAACATGACCTCCATCTTTCTCTGCCTCCCCCTCTTGTAATCTTCCTCATCTTATCTGAGTCTCCTCACGCTCGGCCCCCCGCCACCCTCATACTTTTGTGCCTAAGCCCCCGCCTAGCTGGTTTCACCAGAAATGCCGTCGCTTGGTCACATGTGAGCGCTGTGAAATAAGGCAAGATAAGGGACTTAACTGCTAACGTGAAGGTCACAGATGTTGGCAGCAATGAGCCTTCATGTCCTTGGGGCACATTTATTTACTAATTGGTAGGGTGCTTTGTTAGGAAAGCTAAAATCACTGAATCAGTTCCCCAGTGCCCTTCACACTCTGCCCTCACCTGTAGGTGGTGCTCTAGTGAAATCTCAGCTATAAAAACAAAAACAAAGCCCTGAGTCATCATGAACTCAAACTGTCCTGCATTACGAGCACTGGGCAGGTACTGCACCACTAGCTGCCACCCATGTTTCATTAGGCAGCGGGCAGAGTGCATCTTCCTCACTGCTAAACATTATTAGACAGTTCACAACTGTCTCTACTGAGAGGAGGATGTAGTCCGTTTCTGGAATAGACCAGGAGAGAAACAGAAGATGCAGAAGATCCAAAGCAGTGTGCAGTCTCCAACACTAATGGCGCTAGCAAGCTTATGGAAACACCTCATGAAGAAAGCAGCATAACAGTTCCTCAGCACGCTCCGCAGGATGGAGAAGCAGAGAAGAATCCCCGGGATAAACTCGCCCAGCCCATCATATGGTTTCATCTGATGCACTTCTGTTTTTTCACCATCTCCAGCAGCACTCAGACCCAAAACATGTTGACCCGGAGTGGCGGTTCAGGCCTACGAGTGGCTGCTGTCGACGTGCTGAAATCGTTTTGTTAGTGGTTTTGGTTTAGTGACGGTTTTGTGCTGGAGGTTCACGCCGGTGACTCCTGTGTGTCGCAGGCTTGGGAAGGATAAGAGGGACACTCGCGCTCCCAAACAAGGTGCACTGTCATCGGGAGGCAGCAAAGTCAGCTAATTAAAGGATTGTGTGATGTGAG
>JABFEB020000092.1:2623481-2634753 GCA_019775895.2 Stomatorhinus ivindoensis | reverse complement strand
CCCCCCTTATCCTCATCTGTATGTATAACAGGTGTGATTTGGCTCCTTCCTGCCCCCTCCTGTCCTGCACTCTGCTCTGCAGAAACATCTGGAAACCGGCCAAGTTGGCAGGATTTCATTTCCGAGTGACTTGCAGGCCTGTCTGTCAAACAGTGACGTAAAACCAAGAGGAAGTTGATAAATGTCTCTGTCCATCTAGTAGAAACATGGCTTCCCTCACCAGCAGAGTACACTGATGGATGCCCACATAATGTGCTGTGCTCCCCCATGAATTTGGTATTTATTTACATATATCCTAATAATTTGATCAGTTTTTTGTGATTTTCCCATTTACTTGGCTAAGGATTTTATCAATCTAGTCAGGGTTAAATGTGACTTTCATTTTACAAACTTGAACCCCCCCCCCCAAGGCTCAGACCACAGCTGTCAGTCCATATCCTGGAAATCAGTGCACAGGGAATACAGCAGGGGGAAAGCGCAACCTCGAGATCTTAGATTGGGGGAGGGGGCAGACAGGTGCGAGGTCATTGGGGAGCAGGGGGGTCACTTTGGGCGGCTGTTTTGCCAGTTAGAAGTGGCGCCCCACTCTCCCAAGGCCTCTGTGCTGGTCCTCTGTGGGAATATGTAAATCTGATCCCTCTCTCCTGCCTGGCAAGCAGAGGCCCTTCATCTGACCCCCTCCCCCACCAAAGTTGCCCTCTATCACGCAGAGACTCACTATGCCGCCTTCTCCGCCAGCCGCAAGGTTAGTGCTGGAGATAATACTTTTCTGAAAGAGAAAACCGCTTAATTGAATTTGAACCAGCATTACTGCAAAGGATTCTGGGAGCTGGAAACAAAGACAGTAACCTTCACAAAGGCCACCCCCCCCCCCCCCATGCCGTACTTAAGACATACATTTCCTGGCAATAACTCTAGAGGCTAAGCATCTTAAAATTTTAATCTTAAAAGCTAATATTGACGTGTAAATTCCATTCGTAAACAGCTAAGACCGAACTTTGAGATATAAGCAACCCAACACTGAAAGTGTGATCAGGTCTTTGTAGCCTATAATCCCCAACCAGTGTTCCATTAGATAAGAAGCCCTCCTCAGTGTTGGGGACACAGTGCTGGGATGATCCAAGAACATGCTCCTGTGTTTCAACTTCATACTTGTTTTAAAGCATTCGGTCAGAAATGAGGTGTTGGCCTTTTTGTTTAGCTTGATGTGAGCAGAGGCAGGGCAGACCTGGTGTTTTATTCTCATGGGTGCACAAATTAACCTCTGCTCCTGCCCCGTCGGGTTACAATCTTTCGCTCTCTTGTTCTACTAACTGGTTTTTGTTCCGGCTGTGGATATTTTTCACCGGGAACCAGGGACTTCTTGTGTTCTGTTATTCACGCAGTTGCTTCGTCAGATCTGCAGGGAAGGGGGAGTGCAAGAAAATTTGCAGGCTCCCACAGTGAGAAAAATCCTCTCTTGTTCTGCTGGATAATCTCACTGGGAGATGCTGGTTTTTGTCAGGCAGCCAAACATTTTGGAACAGGCCTCGATTTGGTTGATTGAGGAAGCAGCAAGCTGGATTTCCCTCTGGTCAGTAAAGGAATGATGAATCCTTGATTGTTTATGGATTTTTTTGCACATTGGTTAATGAAGATGAGGTAATAGAGATACCACGTCATGTTGTCCTTCTTCAGCTGAAGAAACATCTCATGCAAGTACAATCATGGTGTCCTCGCATAGTTGAAAGAAGGGGAGCATGAAGGCTTTGCTGATTCTAAAGGAGCCCATGGACTTACTTCAGACTTGGTTTTGATAAACTGGTCAAAGTGGCTTTCAGTGAATGATGTGAAGATAAAGATGAAGTGATGATAAGGATAGACATAAAGGAATTACCTTGAATTTGTGAATGTGTTTTGGGGATTAAAAAAGCAAAAGCATATGGATGAGATAAAGAAATGAATTGACTGCCCAATATCTCATACTTGAATGATTCTGCTTTCTTGTTCTGCCTTCCTCCTTGTAAAGTGAACTCTCTTGTGTCCTTTCTCTCTTGCCCTCTTTGCTGGACCTTGTTCTGGACTCTTTTCTGACTCTTTTCTATGCTTGGAGCTGGGTTCAGATAGGTCACTTGCATAACCACCTCTTACAGAGGCTTCGCCTCTTGGCCAAACACTTGTCTGATTCTTATCTATCTCTGTGATCTGGACAAGAATCAATGAGTATGAAAAGAGGCGTCTCCTTTTTATGGCCCGACACCAAGCATTGTGACATCTCGTTTGCAGTCAAGGCTGCGTAACCCCTCCTATGTACCGCACTGGCTCGTTTTAAAAGGCCCTTTGCAGTCACACAGCTCTGAGATCTCTGGGGTCAATGTTCAGATTGCAGCAGCTTAACTGCCAGTAACAAAAAAGGCCCAGCCCAACTTATACAGAGAGCAACAGTCCATTCACTGGTGAAGGAGTCTCTAGCTCATCTGAGCCCTGGGCTTTTTTCTGAAGCCGTGACTCCATTTTGCAAAAAAAACAAGAATATGTGTGCATGTAAACCTGGAATTATTGGTCCTCTTAGTATGAATATTTACCAGAACGAAAAGCATTTTCGTCTTCTGGCCATTACACATTTTTTCCCATTTTTCTATAGCTTAAATGGCTGAAATATCAGCTTTTACTCTTATTACTCAGATATCCAACTCTAGGTAGCTTCTCAAAAAAGGGAGGACAGATTAAGACTTCAGCCTCTTGTTCTGCCAGATCCAGAGAACTCCAAAAGGCATGGCCCTCTCCAACAACCTTTTAAGGAATTGGGAAAGGTCCATGCTGAAGTTTGAGACATTATTTACCTCTCTTCTAGCACAAGGGCACACCCTTGGTGTAATTACCTCCGCCATCTTTCATTGAAAATGATCAGTTAGCATGCTGGCTGCAGACCCAGTGGATTGTCACTGCATTATGGATTATCTATTACTGAGAAAAGATTCCCGAGCCATTTTCTATTTGTCGTCTACCCTTGGGACTGAACGGTGCTCCTTTGTCGAGTCACTCACAGTGAGCATGAGGAACGTGTTGGCCTCGGTCCGGGTTCCCAGTCTACCACTGAGTTGGTATCACACCCTTTCTCACACACTGCTGGGGCTAATGGAACAGCAAACGAGTTATTGCCCAAGATCCCAGGAGAAGAAGCTGGCGGATCTTTCTGCCTTTAATAACCCGACTTGGCCTCTGGTTCTACTTCATTTCAGCACAGTGCCCTGCGCTAGATGGGGCTAACGGAGGCGGGCGAAATTGATTCCCTGGGTCAGGTTTGTGTGGACGTTTATCCCACATCCTGCCTGCATGCCACTTGCCACTTGTGACACGCACCCTACTGACCAGGGGGACACAGTGTGTATATGAGGGGGGCATCTGTGAAAAGCCCATTAGTTGGAGGGTAATGGAGGTCCACTAGATGAGAGAAAAGTGTTCTTTCTAGAGGGAACAAAACCCTATGGCAAGAAATCCCACCATGACTTCAGTCCTGGAAATTGACCTATCCTTCATTTCATGTCAACACCAAGCCGTGTAACAATTAAACTGTCCTCACAAACACACACATGCAGACACTCTCACACTGGTATGGGGAACAGCCCCTAAGTATCCTGACCTAAATGACTTACTCATTCACCCCCGCCTGCACCCAATCCCGACCCCTTGACAAAATAAACATGCACGAAGCATAATTACATATGGAGATGCTGGCTTCCCATGCTCAGCAGAGACTGCTGTTTCAGCCACTTCTCTCAAAATCATTTTTATTGCGAAGTTCCTGTGCCTTGAAAAACAATGGAGGCAGAAACACAGGAGCCAGCATTTCATTTTAATTTGTGGAGAAATATGCAGGGACAAGTCGTCGTGCGGCACTGCCCAGATGTCCTAGCCCGTGGGCCGTCACGAGTGACCAGCCACAAGCACGTCCCGCCTTTACCTTTCACCGACCCCAGGCAAACCTCCCCTCTCATGGCTTCCAGTTCGCCAGCTCTGTGAGCAGACAGATCACAGGCAGAAACAGAAACATGTTAAAAAGCCATTCGTGGTTTCTGCCGTCAGATTGCAGACAGATTGTGATGGAGGTGAAGGAGAGGAGGGAGAGAAGGAAAATGAATGGCCAAGGAGGCCATAGATCACACCCACGCCTGGCAACCCCCATCACCAGCACTGGCCTCCCTCATCATCCATCTTTACTCCACCTTTCTTCACCCCTCCTCCAGCCCTACCTCCATCTATTTCAATTCCCACCAGTGTTGTCGTGATCCTGTTCAGCTCCATGTTGTGCTCCTTTTACACCATCACCTAGCACCCCCAGCCCACATTCTCACACCCCCAGCAGGGCTCCTTCCACCCCCCTACTCCACGCCAACACGTTGACCCCACGTCAGTTCACCCAAAAACAAATCGCTCAAATTTCCCACCACACTCTCATCCGACCCAGAACCTTTGCATCCTTTTTGCACTCTGCAAAAATCAGCAGATCCTATGGGACAGTTTTTCCAATTTATTTTTTCCTTATAACGGGCACATGATTTTATGTGCTTTGATCCCTAGAAGCCATTGATTTCAGGAGTGTGGGCGATGTGCAGGACGTCCGCTGTAAATGTTTAAAAAGGTCTCCTTCAGAATCGATAGCCGGGTGGAAGGAGAAGAGCCAGCGGGGAAGCAAATTGAATAAAGTGGACAAAATGCCTTCCCCGTTCTTCCAGTGTGTGAATAATTAACTACACGGCACACACTTACCAGCCACTGCCGTGTGAATGCTGGAGTGTGTGTGTGTGTGTGTTTATTTGTGATGGGTGTCTAACTGAATATGTACACGTTAAAATCTCTGTGGCGTTTGTGTGGCTCGTCGTGTTTCTCTGTGTGACATTGTGTATGTGTGCTTGCATTCAGGCATTAATCCGTGGACGTCTGTCCATGTGTATCTTCTTGGGTCCTTGTATGTCTGGCAGTGCTCCCCTGTGACCCAGTCCATCTCCTACATGGCTTCATTAGTGGCTTGGATGGCCAGTCAAGCAATTAAGGAAGGAAGTTCATTGAGTCACCTGGCATTAACTCACTTGCTGTGGACAGAGGAAGCAGCCACTATTCATCCGACACCTCCAACTTGTCATATTTGTAGAGTGGTGATATTAAATATTTACTGTTGAATCATCAAGCTGGCCTCTTCAAATCCCCCCCCCCCCCCATACCAAAAAACGCAGCGAGAATCCAAAATGATGATCCCCATTGAATGATGAGGGGTCTTTGGTGATCTGTGGCATTTGTTCGGCAAGTGGACCGAGCTGATCTCAAAAAAGCCTTGATGATATCGCTCCGCCAGCATGCGGACACTCTGGGGGAGTAATTGCTGTTTAAATAGAGTCTCTACAGAGGCACGCTCTTGGCGTCAGACACTTAAATTCTCATCTTTTCTTTCCAGTAGCATTCCGCTTCCAGCCGGAGAGAGGTTGTAATTATCAGGAAAGACGGCCGCACGTTAATTTGCAACCGGAAAGGACAGCACTGTGCGATCACGCTCCCAGACCCAGAAATTTGACCCCATTTTGGATGAGTTGAGCCAGTGAGATAGTTGGAGATGACATCAGCCACAGAAGGAGGAATGAAGGGCTACAGACTTTTAAATCTCACCGATAAAAGCGTTTTATCTTGTTTCTGCTAATTATCCAGCCGCCATCTCTCAGCTCCCACTGTGAAACAAGGGAATTTTCTTTTGAATATGAGGGGTGATCTTTCTCTTAAAGGCATTTATCAGCTAATAAACAGGAAGGGGTGGCTTTCATGAATCACCCTGGGTGACGTTGAGTGGAGTATGTGTAAGCAGCAAGTGGTATGCAGGTGTCAATCAATCAATCAATGAACAGATCCAGCAGCATCATTAGTTAACACTTTGTAGTGTGCACTTTGTAGTGTGCACTTTGTAGTGTGCACTTTGTAGTGTATGCTATTAATAGTGCCTTTGTAGGCTTTGGATAAAACTGCAGACAGACTAGTATCTCATGTGTGTTTATCGCAGCTGACATGATTGGCCTGGATCTTGGTGTCTTCTCAGTACATCCAACATGAGGATAAGCTGCAGACCCCTTATTTCCCCTAGTTACCCAGCAGCTAAGACCAGCACATCTGGGCGATCCTTTGGGTGAGGACTGACACCTGCATTCTCCCCCTCCAGCGCCATCACCCTGGACAACACCCTGGTCATCCTGTCCACTGTGGCCCCAGATGCTGGCCACTACTACGTGCAAGCGGTCAACGACAAGAATGGGGAGAACAAAACAAGCCAGCCAATCACGCTCTTCGTTGACAGTGAGTGCCAACAGAGTACATACACACACACATACAAACACACACACACACACTCACATACACACACACACACACATACAAACACACACACTCACACACACACAAACACACACAGACACACACAAACACACTCACACACACAGACACACAAACACAGACACACACAAACACTCTCACACACACACAGACACACAAACACACTCACACACAAACACAGACACACACAAACACACTCACACACAGACACACACAAACACACTCACACACACACAGACACACTCACACACACACACACAGTAAAGCAGTCAGATAGTCCAGGCATATATACTCACCCACAAGGTCCTGAAATGTGACATCTCCAGCTGGTGTATTGGGACTCCAGATGGAAGGTTCCAGAATGAGAATCTGTCCACACAGCAACACTATTGAGCCCCTCCCGAGGGGCAGGTCCTGGTCACTCATGGGTTGAGCAACCTGTTCCTTCCTCCACACCATTCAAATGTCATCTGGAGATCTGACACCTTGTCCTTTGTCCCTAAGAACAGAAAATTAGTCTTAAACGAAGGCAAAAAGCCCACAGCACCTGGCAGCATAGTTAGCCTTGTCTTCTCGGGTGCATGGAGATAGAGCACCTTGGGCAGACCGACCATGAAAGAGATCCAGAATGGGATGGATACAAAGTGAGGTCCCGGCAAGGGTGCCTCACGGGGCCTGCATCGCGGGGCCTGCCTCACGGGGCCTGCATTACGGGGCCTGCCTCATGGGGCCTGCATCGCGGGGCCTGCCTCACGGGGCCTGCCTCACGGGGTCTGCATCGCGGGGCCTGCCTCACGGGGCCTGCCTCACGAGGTCTGCATCACGGGGCCTGCCTCACGAGGTCTGCATCGCGGGCCCTGCATCACGGGGCCTGCATCACGAGGTCTGCATCGCGGGGCCTGCATCGCGGGGCCTGCCTCACGGGGCCTGCCTCACGAGGTCTGCGTCGCGGGGCCTGCATCGCGGGGCCTGCCTCACGGGGCCTGCCTCACGAGGTCTGCATCGCGGGGCCTGCATCACGGGGCCTGCCTCACGGGGCCTGCCTCACGAGGTCTGCATCGCGGGGCCTGCATCGCGGGGCCTGCCTCACGGGGCCTGCCTCATGGGGTCTGCCTCGCAGGCCCGGCTATGTAGTGCCAGCCCAACTTCCACGTTAGCCTGAAGGGTCAAGGTATCCAAAGCTTCTGTGAGAACCAAACACTCCAACTCTGGAGGAGATAACCTTCCTCAGGTCGGAGTGTCCTCCCTCATCTGTCCGCTGCAGCCGGAGGGACACGTGGGTATGTCAGCGTAGCCCCCGATAAATGACAAATGTACTGAGGCAGTAAAAAACACGGCTTAATGGATAAATCGCACATGCTGGTTCGGGCTAAATGTCTCCCTTTTTATCAAGTTTAATCTACTTTTCTTGGTACAGTTTCTGGAATTCGAAGGTTAAATTCTTGGCAGAACACACGGAGTTCGACAATTAAAGTGTTTTAAATAAATCTGACAAGAAACAGACACATTCTCGCACACACATATATGCTCACACACACACGCACACTTGCGATGAATGCATTTGTGAGGCAGGGACTGAGGAAACAGAGGGCAGAGAGTCTGCTTCCCAGCTAAATAAATGGCCATTTGATGTAGTACACCCTCTCACCTGCAGAGGGCGGCACAGGGGGGACTGGAGGACGAGAGAGGCAGCAAAGAGGAGAGGCAGGGCGAGCGGGATCGGCCAGTGGGGAATTCATTAGGCTGCTGTGCCTCACGTCGACTCGCACATAATTGAATTGCATATTGTTTTACTACCAGGAAGCTATTTGTTCAGGCTCATGTCCTCTGCATGGACAGCAGAAGAAAAATGTGCATACAGCCCGTCTGCAAATTCAGAGGTACTTATTAGCGCCCCCCGGGCCAGGTCCAATGTGGTGAGGCTCCGGCCCCCGCCTCCGGCTCCCCTGAGAGGAGGAGTCACTCCTCAGGACTCGCTTGATCCTGAGTCATGACTCAGCAGTTCCGGGTGCCTCGGGGCTCCAGGGAAAGGTGGGCCCTGGAGCTGGCAAGCTGACTTTGTGCTTTGGTGAGAGCCGCGGTCCTTCGGAAGATAGACGGGAAGATGTGAGTCGCGGGAGATACTTTCTCTCTCTCTCTCTCTTGCTTGAGGCTTCCCCTTTCTTTTCTCTCTTCTCCTCTTCATCTCTCCCTCCTACTGTTAGTAGCGTGAGGCTGGCAACCCAAAGTGCAGGAATCTGTCGTGAGGAATCACACGGGCTGTGGTATTCATGACAAACCGCGAGGCCCTTTCTCACGTAGATGCCACTAAACGGACATCATTCACAGTGCGTCGAAAGCCTGCCCTGGCCCTGGCTGTTTGCAGGGAAAAATAATGGGTAATAGAAAATGCTGAATAATGGATGTCTGCCCCTCCCCCATCTCCTGATCCAACGCGACCTGACTGATGGTTAGTAAAGCAGTTAGGGTTCATGAAGAGAAGGTCCACTGCATTCCAGGAGATCAATGATGATCATGTGATCCTGGACCTCAGAACATTCTCTGAATGGGTTCAGATAGTTTGTGTGGACATCCGAAAGATGGTCCAGTTGCTGAGAGTCCCGTTGGGATTTATGTAGGCTGGTTATAGATGTTAAGAGTCGTCCTTGCGAGTCGGACTGTGTCACGCTCCGAAGGATGAGTCATAGTACTATGCAGTCTGGAACGAGCAGATTCTCAGCAGGTGCCTGTGAAGTTTAAGCCTGGGTATTTGTGTGGATGAGACTCTAGTCCTAGTTGTCCGCCCTACTGAATATTGTCCTCCCACAGTGCTGTGTATCTGCATTGAGCTGTCTGTCACATGCACATTGTCATGCTGAGGGTGAACAACACACAAGTAAGATCCCGAACAAGATGGGCACTTCAGAAAGCTTCTCGCTGCTTTCGAGAGCTCAGCAAAAAGTAACAGAAATCATTCTGGTCTTGAGGGGCCGCAATATAAGGAAAGTTGAGAAGTTCGAATTAATCTTCATTCTGAAGCATAGGGAACAACAGTGAACTGTAGGTCAACAGCTTCAGCTACTTCAGTGTGAGAACCGATTCCAAAACAAAAAACAAATGCTATCTAGTTGGCAAGAGGCAGAGCGCATCTTTGGAATATGCTATCGGATAGGGTGTGCAGCCGGCACCCTTAATTAAAATCTGTGCAAATATAAGTTTTCCGGCATATAAACTGGAGGTTGCTTCCAAACAAGTCATCTGAATGACCTCATCTTGTCATTAAAGCTTCCAGAGTTTCTAGAGCTTCTGGAGTGCAGTTCCTGCATCCCGCTGGACGGTGGCACCTCAGTTGAGTCAGCGCTCTTCCCAAAATGCTTCATGCTTGTTCTTGCAGTCGGTTACATGTCTGCAGTACGTCTGACTCGAAACTGAAAAAGGCTTTGAAAGATCACTATTCCCACACTCGAGGTCGGCCTCACTTGGCCAGCCCACCCCGGAGTCTCGATTTTGCTACCCTAGATGGGTATACTTGTTTACATGAGTGACATAAATCCTCCCTTTCGTTCTTGGTTTTTCCCTGCTGTGGCTGTTAGAGGATGATGGGTAACTGTGGCTGTTAGAGGATGATGGGTAACTGTGGCTGCACAGCAATTTCTCGACATGACGGCATGCAGCTTGCTTTGGAAATGAGGTCAAGTGAGTCCTCGCTTTGCCCCAAAGCGGACGCAGCGCAGAGGCTCGGTCCAGTCTACCAATGGCTGTTTTGGAAGCACGTGCTCTATTCCTTCGTGTGATGAAGGCCAAACTTACAGCACATAGCAGATGGATTTATAAGGCAAGAATAGTTTGGAGCAGGAGTTTACTTGATCTTTCCAGGGACATTTCCAGTAAAATGTATGCATTAAAATAGTAACATTTGAAAAACAGGTACCTTGGGCTGGTTTCAACAAAATAAATATCAACTAATTTAGCAAACTTGTTTTTTTCTGGGGGTGGGATTATGACTCATTAATTGCTTTAATAAACATTAAAATAGGGGTCAAATAGTGCCTGTAGGAAAGTTTATATGCTTGCGGTTTGTTTGCCATGTAAGTCGTGCTTTCCTGTTTATTCAAATACATTTTTACATCGGTATCCTTCGTTTTGTCTGCAAAACAAAGATGTTTTGGCTCCCCCTATTAGCAGGGAGTACACACAGTGCCAAGGCGGTCAGGTGTACAAGTAGGAAGGTGGTGACTTGGTATGAGAACATTGTGATATTCAGCTCACTGCAACCCCGCAGCGAACCTTTCCATCACCCCAAAAGCCACTGTCCTTCCTGAGCATGTACTCCTGCCGCACTGTCAGGCCGGCACGACTCCGAAAGCAGCCTGGTAACGTTAGACACGCTGTCTGATGCCCACTAGCTGACCTTTCACCTTTGCGGGGGCGACGGCAGTGGGTGGCCACATGGGGATAGCTGGTGGGGACGCCAAACTGAGAATTAACACAGCACATTTCTCCAAGTCCGGGTTGGACAACTTAGCAAGTCCCACTGGCTGTCGTTATCACGGTCAGCCTGTCACTGTCAGCGGCACCCCCTGCCTGAAGCTGTGACACCCCCTGCCTGAAGCTGTGACACCCCCTGCCTGAAGCTGTGACCAAGCTGAGATCCTGGCCATGCAACATCCTGCTCCAGCCTGGTACCATTTACCTGGCTGCCCACTAACCCGGCCCCTCCGCCCCCAATTACCCTCTCAGCTGAACCCTGTCACTTACACACACATCTGTCCACTCAGAAGACTGCAGCACTAGGGAATATTATCCCACAGAGAGACACGGACTTTAATGGGCAATCAAAACGCGTACAAATAGGACAGATTCAGCACACACACACACACACACACACACACGCACATGTAGGGTAAACATATCCTTATGGGGACCGCTCATTCATTTCTAT
>JABFEB020000092.1:2559481-2572758 GCA_019775895.2 Stomatorhinus ivindoensis | reverse complement strand
CCTGTACCAGACAATCTACCTGCTACACTTCTATTATAAATCTGAGGGATTTATGGAAGTTAGGGGAGGGGCCGTTGCTGTCTGACCCCATCGTATATTGTGTCCCTAGTCTTATAGTTGTTCTTTATTTAATGTGGCCATTGATTAATGCCCCCCCATCCCGGCTCGGATCACTCGGCAATTTCCTCCCCATTTGTGTTCTTTTTTTTTTAACTTTGCCCCCTGCTCATCGCCCTTTCGGCCATGTTAACATGCCAGGGGGGGCCGGGCTGAGTGACATCATCTTGCCCGTCTGTGGCGTTGGGGCAGGATGGGAAAGATCGAGAACGCAGAGTTTAAAACCACAGGGTTTCCGTCACAGGACACTTCCCTGGAGCTCTGGCCTGTATGATTCAAAGCCCCCCCCCCCCCAGAGTCCCGAGTCATGGCAACACGCACAGTTTAACCAATTAGAGCACGATATGCCCCCCCGCCTGACTGGACGCGACATCCCGGTCGCTTCACTGGATGAACTCCAGCACTGTACAGTCACTGTACCTGGCAAATGGTTCTGTCGGAAGAGTGGGTTCCTGGCGGCACTGTCTCCCTTCCTGGGCCCTTGAAGTTCCTGGTTCCAGTTTGAGGTTGTAAGACTGGTGTGCTGTGCTTAGGGTGGGCCCTGGAAATGGGGTGGGGGATATTTGCCACTCTCTGAAAATGGCGGGCTATCTGGCACTCTTCTGCACCCTCCTCGCCAGCCCGTGGCAGGAAATTCCAGCGTAAATCGTTTGTTTTTGCTGGAATTCGCCCATTGCCGTGAACGGCGGGGCTTGGCGCGGGGATGGGAAGTGTTGGGGTGTGAGGCCAGGGCCATGGGTGAGCACTGGAGAGAGGTGGTTTTGATGGTGGGGTCCGCCTCGTGTTGAACAGCTTTAATAACTTTGTGAGGGGCTAGCCGAATAGGGTCGTCCCAGCATGCCGTGGGGCAGCCCTGTGATGTGTCGTATTGCATGAAACACTTAGCTTTCTGTTCAGCTGGTCTGCCATTCGTCTTTGTGTCACATCAAACCGCTTTGGAAATTCATGCAAATACCTCAGCAGAGGCTGCAGGAGGAGCCGGCCCCCACCCTCTGACGACCTCCGACATCTGGAGTCACGGGTTCAAAGCTGTGAGCGTCACGTAACCCTGGGTCTGTAGCACACAGTTGCTTATTGTGTCGCGGCGGACAGGCTGCCGTCTCAGGCCGTACCCCCCTGGTTTGAAGCTCGGTCAGCCAGTCTATGTAAACTCTTACTTTTTTGATTTT
Organism: Stomatorhinus ivindoensis; assembly: GCA_019775895.2. NCBI lineage: Eukaryota > Metazoa > Chordata > Actinopteri > Osteoglossiformes > Mormyridae > Stomatorhinus > Stomatorhinus ivindoensis. The sequence continues at coordinate 2,571,472 of JABFEB020000092.1, read as the reverse complement.
CTTCATGCATTATTTGCAAATGCTGATTTAGACAATTTGAGGATGTGCTGGGCCTTTGGGGTCCCGCTGCGGATCAACTGTGTTTCTTTCAAGCTTGAAAACTGCCTTCCTTTCCTGAAAGGAAACTGCAAATAGTATCCTCTTTATGAGGGGTGTTAATGTAAGAAATTTAGCACTTTATACACTCTCACTTTACATCCAGACATAAATATCTATCTATTTATTTATTACCATAAATCCAGGCCTTGGTTTTTGGTTATTGTAGTTTCTGTAACTGTTGTTTGACATGTCTATGTTGTGTACTGCTGCTATTAGGAGTGAGCCGAATGGTTTTTACTTGTTTGCATGTGTCATTATAAATAAATCTGATTCTTGAATGTGGCTCTTGCAAAATGGCGCGCATGTAACTGAAGTCGAAAGCCTCGCCGCTAGACTGAGCCCCCCAGACTGTCATGAAGGCCTGTTGTTCCCACTTCCTGCCACCGCCGCCGCCCCGGTGATCCACCTTGGGCCGCGCCCCGCCCACGGCACCGCTTGTCAGGGATCCGCTGTTTGCCGTATTGGCGGTTAATGAAAGCCGAGAGAGCTGCTGTCCGGTGCCAGAGCGTGTTGGGCGGGCACGTCTGGCCCTCACTGTGGATACCTTTGGCGGCGTGCGTTCCGTAGAACAATGAAGAACCAGTTCTCCCTCATGCCTGGGTTCTGGATTTCCCCTCGGTGATTTATATGGTTTAAGATCTCAGAGGCAGGACAGCTACCAATTGTATTAGATGTTTGTGCAACTATTAGAGGTTGTTGCTTCATTTCGCTTTCCAGTTATAAACGTCTGTGATGTTGTCATAGCATTCAGAAGGCGAGGATGGTCTAGAATGGTTTCCAAAAGCCACTTATCCAAAATGAGTAGATCCTTTAGTGTCACGTTCTTTTCTGTACATTCCAAAGATTTCTGGGGCCAGTTCTTGGAACCAGAAGCTATGCCTGGCTGTCCGTATCAGTATTGCTGAAACCCAAAGCACATGCTGGTCATATTTTGGATTTTTCCTGGTGTTCCAGTGGATTTCTTCCGAAGTTCTGGTGTGATTACAGCATTTTCACTGAATCTTTGCTAGTGATGGGGAGTGAGGTTGTTTTTCTGGCTGTGCTGACGGAGTGCCTTCAGGTTGGGGGGGGGGCGTGTCTGTCTGGCTCTGACCTGGTTGATGTGTCCGTTCTCCTAGAGCCGGTTTGGTCATTAACTCAACCCACTCAGAGGGGGCCTCTTATCAGAACGTTGCTAGGTTGTTTCCTCAGGGGGGTGAATGACTGTTATCTAAATTCAAGGGCAATTTGCATGTGCCTGTTGCTTTTTCCCTCCCCCTGCCCCATGTCCCCATTTGCCCCCACACCTGCATACGTCTGTCTGTCCGTGGCTGGTGGCATGTCAGCCAGTCCCCTTCCTGTTAGGGGCACAGGCTGAGGCGCCCGATCGCAGGCGCAGGAATCCTCTCCGCTCCTCCCCCCGTGGTCTCGCGCTACCGCCGTGTGAATAAATCCCCCCACCGCTGAGATACTTTGCAAATAGCACCTCTGCCAGTGTGATTGAAATTCCTTTCCTTTCACGCGTCCCCTCACAGCCGAGGATGAAACTTGGGGGTCTGGGCACAGGGTCGAGCTTTTTATCCAGAGCATTTAAGAGCCCCCCCAGAAGGGGGCGCTGTGAGTTGGAGCTGAATTCCGGTCCAGCTGCAGGAGGTGATGGTGTAACGATATTAAACAAGGGAGTCGATGTTGAATGTAGAGGCAAGCTCTGTGGCTTGGGCAATACAGGCCCACAACTTGGGGGCCCGTAAGGTTAGCACACTTCCTCCTGAATTTTTAAATATTTAGGTGCCCCACCCCTCAATTTACTGTTGGGTAATTTCTGTTAAAGACACAAATAAAATTCCAGTGAAGTTGGCATGGCATCCGCATTCACTGTGCCTGCTTATGGCACTCTGTCCAGGGCAACGTGCTGCATACTGGGATTGGGGTAGAGGGCGGGGTTGGTATACATTCAAGGTGCCGTGTATCGAGGGACTGCAGGGTCACTGGTTTGCCGTCAACCCCGAGCACCGTGCCTTATGGCTGAATGACTGCATGAGTTTGTGTGATGATAATGAGGACCCAGACTGTCCTTCTGTGTTTCATCTGTGCTGTAAGGACTGTCTGTGGCTGGGAGCATGTGTCCTGTAAACTAAAAGTCCAGAGGTTTCCTGGAAAGGAACCATGATTTGGCAATACCATCAGTGGGCAAAGGTGTGTGTGTGTGTGTGTGTGCATGCCCTTGATGAGCAGAATGTAACTTTGTACAATGAATCAATAAGTAAATATGTTTATTAGGCTTTGTTCAGTTTAATATAGATATTGACTAATATGTCTGTTAAAAATACTGTCCTTCAGAACACTGGTCAAACAGCAGTAGGGGTCACACTGCCAAATTGCTCCCTACAGTTTAATATGTGTGTGTAAGATCTGCAAGAGAACCTGTTTTTTTTTAAATTATTTTTACGGCTCCTTCTACACAGTGCGGCATGGCCTGTTGAGGGATATGGTCCAACAGGTGATCCCTTTGGGAGCTCATGGGCTAGTGGCGTAAAGTCTTGGCCCATTCAAATTGCATGCGGGCACATTTGCCCCTGGAAACACAGGCCTGCTCTAGCTCGTGTGCCCGTTTGTGCCAGTGCCAGCAATTTCTGCTAGAAGGGCTGCTGGGTCCGTCTGGGTACCGAGAGCTGGGGACCCTGTGTCCCCTTACAGGAGTCCAGGAGGTGTGAGTCTCGGAGGTCGCTCACCAGGTTTGTTTACTCAGCCTTTATTTCGGTTGGCCTGGTCGCCGCATGGCAGGGTTGTCTAACGCTTTGGGCATCTCGTCTTCTGCCCTTCGTATGAGTGCCCGTGCGGAGGATGAGAAAGTGGTGATGACTGACTGCGATCAGTATCGGGGGGGGAGTGTGGGATCTGTGCTGCTGAGTGCGATAACTGGACCGACAGCAGGGTGTGCGGGACGCAGTGTCATTAAAGACCCGACGCATTGTTTCATCGCTCCGGCACACCTGTGAGAAGACAGACGGGCTCCCTGTGCGGGTGAATGACTCCGTCCTGTGTGCCGCCCACCCAGATTCCTCTCCTGCCACCCTGACTGGAGCTGCCCTGGGGGGGGGGGGATTTGCTGGGACTCGGTGTATGTAGGGGTGGTGTAGCATCCTGGAGGTCGGGGCTGGTGTTCTGTCTCGGGGCTTTTGGCACCCTCCCCAGACGCCGCCGCCGGGGCCGGAGTGTGGGGTGACAACAGAAGATCATCTGGATACCCATAAAGATTTGGAGTGCTACATAAGGTCAGGACACAATGTTCCGGTTGCAAACAAGACCTGGACAGGGGTGCCGTCTCAAAGGGAAGACGGATCACCGGATCACCCCATACTCTGTCAGTCCGCCACAGCGCAGCGTCTGTGTCGCCGAGATGCGGCCTTAGGTTTCGTATTCCTCTGCGTTTTTGTTTCAGCCCCCTACCACCTTCTGTCCCATTACTAGGAAATCTTGTGGCCTTTTTTGATTGGGTGAGCTAAGGGCCATGAGCTCAGTCCCTTGCTGTCCTTCTGGAGGAAAGTCCTGGAATTCTGTCGTTTTTAACTGCTGTGTGATAATAGGTACTCCTTTCGAAGATGGTGCCCAGTCATACTCAGCTGGTCCTTGGCCACACCCACAACAGGAAGTAGGTGATGACCGCGGGTTTCTGTAGAGGACATGAGAGGTTCAGCAGAAATGCCACATGACTGAACAATACTGAGAAGAGGGGGGTAAGGCTAAACTGATCCCAGATCAGTGCAAAACATTGCTGCACAATATAGGTACTCAACACGTGCTGGAACACGAGTGAAGGGGCTGGGTAAGGCTGTGCTTTGATCTGCTAAGGTTGGGGGTGAGGGGGGGTGCAGTGAGCTTTGAACCCTTTGTCTCTGGTGGGTTGGGGGGGTGAGAATCTAGGCTAGATGGAGAGGTGTCAGACAGGCGATGGCATTCACAGCTGGGGGCAACATCAGCCGGCCAGTCCCTGTGAATTAGTTTGTGATGTCTGTGTGTGTGAGTGAACCAGTGGGGGGGGCAGGGGGGCTTCATGCTGTGGCATGGGGAAAGGGTGATGAGAAGTATGTAAGTGAAGCTCATTTTACATTCAAGTGAATCAAATATCTTGCAGGGGGTACTAACTTCATGTAACCTGACCCCCCAAACACACACACACACACACACACACACACGCATATTCCTGCACTGGTGGGACTTGTTGGAGCCATTCTTCTGTCCTGTTGAGGTGCCCCCTGCTGGGGTGACATTGTGCTGTAACCCTCCCCCCCCCCCTCTAGGAGGGCCCACATGCTAATTGAGCTACGGGCTATTTGCTGGATAATTAGCCTTTTGTCTGTCTGCCAGGGTTCCTCCCAGATTAGCATGCTGCCTCGGACGGCCATGCTAACGGCTTTATCTGTGGTGAGGGGGCGTGGGCCTGGAACCTGTGTTGTATCACCAAGGTTGCCGTTTAATCCAACTTGGACGTCTCCGGTCTGTTAGTTGGTCCTCTGTTTAGGCCGTAACAACGCATTAAGTAATAATAAAACGATATGTAAAAACTTGACGAAATGTAATGCATATTCGTCATGTGATGCAGCGTTATTGCGTAACGCATTGTCACACTCTGTAATGGTGTAATAACTCGACACAAAATAACATTTTCATTACATAAATTGAGGTGAGTTAGAAGCAGGAGTTTTTCAGTCAACCAACAGTAACCTGATATTCCAGGCTTGGGGAATTTTAGCACCTAATCCTTCCACATTTTTGTTTTGCAGATGCCATTTATGGATACGGGTCGATCCTGTTCCCATAGCCAGCACTCACAGCCCAGATCGCGTGTCAGTGGGTGTTGTGAGGGTAGCTGCTGCATACATGTCTTTCGTGGAAAAAACAAACAATTCTAAGTGAACTTCTGGCTGGAATTTCATATGAAACGAAACAAGCTCAGTCGGGCGTGAATGAGTCTCTTTATGGCCGTTTATATCACGTTCTGCCATTTTAGGATTCGTCAACAAAGCCAGATACATGTTTTCATTCATAGGTGATTATATGCCAGTGCTCTCTGGTCCCTGTGGCCCTTACAGGGTCTTCTGGGAAGGGGCGTGGTGTATGAAGCACTCCTCTTGGCCCCTCCTCTTATCTGAACCAGTTTCTTTTTTGCCTCCTTAGCAGCTTTTAATGTTACTTATATTCATCAGTTGTGCTCTTTGAGTTGTATGTGATTACTTCTATGATTACATCTGTGTTCCTGAAATTTTCTAACATTGTTAAAGCTTTTTGGGTTCCTTTACAGTATGAAAACTGGATGCACACATAGTTTTCACATTTTTTGCGCATGCATGCATGCACCCGGTGATTGTTCTAACCGCTGCCCAGAAGCAAGACCCCTGTGTTCTGCTCAGGGGCACTGCAGTGACCTTCATCCTGGTGCCACGCTTTCAAAGGCATGTAAATGATACCTGCTGGGCTGTCTAACACCTCAAGAGGTGCCGGAAAGAGCCAGTCTTGTTGCCAGTAGGCGTTGGACTGAAATCCTGGGAGGGATCCTGCCGTTGTCATGCTATGAGAGCTGTGGGGCCCGTGTTCCGACGATGTGAGTTTTGTTTTGTCTTTCGCCTTGATGCCGAGGTAGTCGTCTGTTCTCCTGACACTAACAGAGCCCCTTGTCTCGTGGGACAGCCTTCCCTCTGCTCTTCATTTTGGTTTCTTATCATCTGTCCCAGGTGAATCTCCGGGGCGTTTCGCTCGTTTGAAGAGGGCGGCCATCAACGCCCAGTGCAGAGGAAACCCGAAACCGTGTTGACTTGGCCTTCTGCGTATCCGGCTGTGTTGCGCTCTCGCGGGTAACTCGGGAAATTAGCAGTATAAACGTATTCCCTTAAACTCATCCCCTGTAAAAGGGAAGTTTTTTGGACTGTTGTTCTTTTTGGGCTGATGTGACGTGGATGTCCGCCGGATTCTGAGCAAACTGGATCCGCTTCCTGTTTCACAGCAACACACGAGTGAAACATCTGACCTGGCAGCGGCTGTTTAGTTTTTCTTATGATTACTAGCGGTTGCATAATTTCCATGATTCATCCAGTTTGCTGAGTTCTTTGTTCTTGATATGAACCACATATTATTGATGTGGTGATTTACAAGGAGAATAGGCATTAAATCATGGTTCTGTACTGTAAGGTGCCCTGTACTGTAGTGATTGGATTTCTACATTTATTACAGTGTATATCGATCCATATTGCACACCATTTTATAGATGTGTAAACCAGCAAGCTTTGTCTAAGATGGTTTATACAGGTGGGTCTTTCAGTTGGGTTTTACCTGGGCTAGTTGGCACTCATTAGCACTGGAAGGGGGGGGGTTCACCTAAGCCATTTCAGAATTTGCTAGACTAGCCGGGGCTCGCGCATATACATTTGTTTGGTTGGCTAATCCCTTATGCTCAGTGGGAGGCAGGAAGATCATGTAAATCTCTAGCTTCAGCACTGTAGTGCCATCTGCTGGCAGGGAGGTTAGGTGGTTAGAGATCAGTGTAATTGGATTGAAAGTGTAACGATGAACTGGATTTGTTCTTTGGCTACATTTTTAACAGCCAAAAAACCCATTCCTTTGATTATGGGAGATCGAGATGTGACGATGTAGTTAGTAATACTTTGAATTAGCACTACTGCTGTGGCTGTGACGTAGTCTGTAGAGCATTTCATTAATTCATGGTGTTTCTCCTTTCTGTGACATGTCTGTCTTTATAAACGGGGGTTCATTCTGTGGGCGCATTTTCACATGCAGATTGCTGGGACATTAGACAGAGTTACGGTACAGCAGACCAGAGAATCAAACTCCTCACAGGGAACAGGCAGTCCTCTGAATCTGTCTCGGCACGTCATCCATCAAGTGCCCCTCTGTTCTGCCCACAATGGCTGCCTTTTGGATGTAGCGGACAGGGATGTAAATGTTTGTTTGTGGGTGACGTCGGCAAGGCAGACGGAGCAGCCAGCGCTTGTCGGATGAAATCACCCGGATTCAGTCCTCCAGTGTGTCCCGTCCCCCGTCCCCCCCTTTCGGATCTAGGACTTCAACATTTCATGACCAGTTGAATTTTCTGTGAAGGATTGATAGGGAGAGTTCCTGTATCACACAGGGCACCTGTGTCTGGACCGGTGGGAAGCGAGGAGGCTGCTCTGCAGATGACCCTGCTCAAGGCTCTGCAGTGAGTTCTCTCTCTGGGTGGAATATAGATTCTTAGGAATCATCACAGATTTAGTTGATAGTCCTCAAGGACAGAGGGGTGTCACCTGAATCCTTTGCGGGATGGCTGGGGGGGGGGCGGGCTCCCAAAGGACCCATTCTGGCTCCGATTAAGAGAATAAGGAAGGACTCAATTCCCAAGATGTTCTGAAAAAGCCGAGTAGGTCCTCCAGCCTTGATGACTGTTGATGATGAGCACTGCCATGCAGGTACTGCCATGCAGGTATCGCCATGCAGGTACTCTGAGAACAATGCCAGTAACAAACATCCCACTTGGTCACCTGAACCACCAGGATACTTTCATAAATCTCATCTGTTGTACTAAAAAGTCAAGTTGTGTGACTTGCACTAGGAATGATGGAGGAGAGGGTCTGCGGTCAGATCGCAATGCGGACTGGTAACAGTCTTGTTAGTGTAGCCGGTCTTCCACAAATGAGGTACTTGCAGAAGAGGAAGGCCTGTATGCGTCTCTGGCCTTGGCTTGATGCCTTCCTTTCCAAAGGATCCGTGTCTGGAAAATGTAAAATGGACCCTATTCCTAACTTTACTGCTTGGGAGGAATGTCTGGTTTTGTGGAATCCGGAGAACGGTTTGCCTGCTTTGTCTGTCCTAGTACTGAAATCAGTCATTTTTAATGTGTATTGTTGCCCTCTTCCTCCTAGGTGGTGCCGCACGTGTGAGACCAAAGACGGCTGCTGTTTTCTGCAGAGGCCTGCAATGGCTTTGATGTCAGGCCACCTGGATACCTGTGCCCTTTGACCTGAACCTCACTCTGAAGCTTTGGCTGATACTCATCTGCCACTTGCTCTCCGGTCCAGCCCCCTTTGTCAATTCTTTGGGGTTTTCTCCAAAGCTGCCAGAATGCCAATCTTGAAGCAGTTGGTTTCTGGCTCATCCCAGTCCAAGCGCCGCTCACGGGCGGACCTAACAGCGGAGATGATCAGCGCCCCGCTCGGTGACTTCCGGCACACCATGCACGTGGGCCGGGGTGGCGACGCCTTTGGGGACACCTCCTTCCTCAGCACACGGACTGGGGAACCCCCTCAGAATGGCCGGGCCCAGCCTAGCTCCCCCGGGTCTAAGCCAGGCCTGTTGTCTCGCACCTTCCGCAGCAGCAAGCGCTCGCAGTCCGTCAACCGGCCCGACAAGCAGGAGCAAGCACCGGCATCCCCGGAAGATTGCTTAGTGAAAAATGCTGTATCTTTGCCCTACCTCGGCGATGAGGGTGGGGACAGCAGAATCCAGGTGCCTAAGAGCCTCTCCTCCACTCCATTGAAGAATCTGTCGGAAGTCGACAGCAGGCCCCTCAATGGGGCAGTGGCCACCAAGGCCACAGATTTGGAGCTGGAGGAGCGGCGCTTTGGCGAGCTGACAGACCTGCCCCCGTCCGCTGGCTTCGGGCGCGGGGGCATGAAGCATGCAGAGTCCATCATGTCCTTCCACGTTGACCTGGGCCCTTCTATGCTCGGGGACATCCTCAGTGTGATGGACAAGAAAGGCTGGGACGACGACGACCTTGGCTATGAGGAAGGAAAGAGCAGTGAGGGGCATGCATCTCCATCCTCGCTCGGCCTTCGGGCAGATGCTGAAGAGGATGGTGAAGTGGAGGAGCTTCCGGAGCCTCCGCTCCGCCCACCCCGTACCGTGGATGTGGAGAACCATGGGCCGGGTCCCTACACACCCGAGCCACGGCCCAAGTACCACCAGCACCTGGACAGCTGCTCCATCTCCAGCTCAGGCTCTGCTGCCCTGGAGGAGAAACCACTGGGCCTCTCGCATGCGGGAGACACAGATAGTGCCAAGTTTAGTTCACCACGGGGGGAGGATGAGAAGGACTTCTCTTTCATGGATGAGGACGATGATGAAATTCGAGTTTAAAAGAAGACTTAAGTGCCATTTTTGGATTAATTTTTTTCTTAAAATGACAGAACTTAGTAGCATTTAAGGCATGCTGGCAAAGTATGAAGCTTAGCGTTCCCAAAGCAGACCATTCCAAACCCCAGTCCCTCTACATCTGGAGAATTCTCCTGGAAAAGCTAACCCTTATCACACCATCTGCCTTGTTTTTCCCCCTGACAGCTGCAGCTGCTAGTCATTCAAGTGAATGGGGGGGGTCAGTGCTTGTCTTAAATAGGACCAGTCCCGCAAGCCTCTGACTGTAAAACGCATTTGCATTTTCCTTGTTTTAGACAGTAAATGTTCTACTTTGGGTTTGTGCATTTTTCATCTTTTTCCGTCGAGGATGTAGAATGTCCCTGGTTTCGTGAACACTTGCATGATGGTGACACTCTAAGGACCGACCTTCTGCAACTGGATTTCAACGGTTTCAATCTAACGACAGACCATGTCGTTTGGCCGGTCCCAGAGCCATCATGTCAGAGGAAGATGTTAGTCACAGGCTGACTAGCAGTTTTCCACAATCCCAGGGAAAGGATTGTGTTTTTCCTCCAAAATGAATGCTACTTTAAAAAAAATAATAATAAACTGTTGGATACTTTTAGGTTGGTGGATGCATTCATCTATCGAACATACATTTACCGTTTTATGCAGTTATTCTGCTTGACTATCCAGTGGGAGGAGCTGTGTGGATATGTTGCATTATGGGAATTTGACTCTTTGGTCATGTGTAGCTGGGGTGTCATTCAGCAACCAGTTACTGCTTCTAATGGTAGAGGAGACGGAGTTCTGCAGCCCCTCCCCATGTCATTTTGATTTGACTTTTTTGTCAGCTGTGGCACTTGAGCGGTGTCTTCAGCGCCATCCTTCTATGGTTTTTGTGCTGTAAGCTGGACATGAGGTTATTTTCTGTACCTGTGGCTGTTTTGGATCTGCCCACTGGACCCGTACTTGGGTCAGACCCTGGCAGCTGCTGTTGACATACTGACTCTGACACTAATTCTCTTTTCTACAAATGTGTAGTTGAATGTATTGATTCATGTTTCCCAGTTTTATTTTCTCCATATAAATAGACATAACACTCACTCTGTTAAATGTGTGTTTTTTTTAATGACGTATATCTAGAAGCTATGTATTGCCGACTGACTGTAATGGGAGTGTATTAGCATCTCTGCGTTGGGCTTGTGTTGGAGCATCGACCTGCCAGTTGAGGACCCAACCTGGTCATCGCAGGGCAGAGAAGGGTGGGCAGGTTTGTAGAAGGATAGTGTCACGTTGGATGGAGAGACGTGTCTCTAGATGCCACTGTAGAGGAACACAGAGCTCCTCTCTTCCCACCTCTTGGCATGCTTTGGGTCGTGCTTGAAGGTGCTGGCTTGTCCTTCCTAACCACATGACAGGGGGAGGCTGGGGGTGATTTTGTAAGCATTCTATTCTAATGGATTATTAGCCTATGAGGTCATCAACCTGCAATGATTGAGAGCTTTTGGAATGTGAAAAGTGGTTTCAGAGGTTGCTTTACCCTTAGACTCGGCAGAATGCGTCTAATCTTTTTTATTGTCAAGAGCGAGGGCTACCCAGTGACAGATCTAAATGCTAATGTGCCAAATTTTCGGTCTTCTACTTCTGGCTTGTTCATGCGAGTTGGTTTGTAATGATGGCGTCGAACCTCCAATACACATGTTCAGTCTTAGCTTAGCTAACCCTGTTTTGGGAACCTTGGATCAGTCAACACAAACTGCTCCATAAGATAATCTGTTCCATGCAAATTAAACCCTAGTGTGCTATTTTAAAGCAGGAGTCTCCAACTCCGGTACTGGAGAGCTACTGTCCAGTATGCTTTCTATCTTACCTGGCTTCTGATGAGCCACACCTGGCCCTGGTATTTACCTGAGAACAGGCGTGGCTCATCAGAAGCTGGGTAGGATAGAAAACTGACTGGATAGTAGCTCTCCAGGACCAGAGCTGGAGAGCCCTGCTTTAAAGATCACCCATATCAGGTTCTGCGGCGTGTGCGAAGCGGGCGCAGCCTCTTTGGGGCTTCTCTCTGTCGCACCACATGATGGACACACACTTCTTGCATCTTGGAGCACAGGCTGTGCCTCTGCTCGCTAAGGAGTCATCTGCTGTTCTTGGCACAAGGATGCTGGGTCACCTGATGATGAGGGGCCCGTGATGAAAGCCGGTGGTGCAGATGGTTAAGCAGAACATTTAGAAAAGTGGATGTCAGACTTTTATGGTGGTGATTCTCCTGCCTCTGTTCTGAAGTTCTTGTTTATTCACACTAAAATGTAAAGATTTATATTTACTTTTCACTTTCGAATAACAGCTGTATTTTTCAATAAAAGATAAGCCTGGTTATCTTGACAAAGGTGTTGCGCGGTGTTTCTCCCCCTGCCCCCCCCCCCCCCACCTGTATGTACATGGCCCACATTTTCGTTTCAGTTAGCGTCAGGCCCTGAGCCACACTTCCAGTTTGGGTTCACCACCCCAAAGTGTCGACAGACAAGTTTAACAAAAAAAAAAAACTACATGCATCATTAAAACGGTACATGTTGCACTTATCTGTGTCTTAAATGAAAGGGCTTGTCTGCAGCTAGATGAGCGGCTGGGGAATGCCCAGAACAGAGAACGGTATTCCCCTCCACCTTCCTGGAAAGGCGGTGGTGGGTGGAGCCAGGCTGGAATTGAGAAGTGGGAGGTCAGCTTTCTGCACCCCTGGGGGTTTGGGGGCTATTAGCTACAGGTCTGGCGGTAGGGTGGAGC
>JABFEB020000092.1:2487419-2498964 GCA_019775895.2 Stomatorhinus ivindoensis | reverse complement strand
TGTGCGCACAGCTGCAAAATTTATGACCACCCCCCTAGCCCCCCTCCCCTCACCCCTTCCTTCCTGTCCAGCTGCTGCTGCCAGATGTTACCACACCCAGGACGTTCAGTAGGCTGTGGCTCCTATCGCACATGAGGACCGCCTGACCGTCAGGCGTCCCCGGCCCCCGCCCCCCGGCCCATGCGGGAGCCACGGTGGAGGTGGCATGCGGCGCTGGTGCCCGTCCCACAGGGAGCTGAAACTGGACACCGCTGTACCCCAGTCTCCCAGTTTTCTCGGGTTTGGTCAGCGGTGCAGGGAGAAGGTTTGCTTCCTTTATGCATGGACAGCAAAAGCTGGATGTTTCATTACCTTCAGGCTGATGTCTCTCCTTCATGTCATTCAAGTCAAAGCTGCTGCCCATTAACCACTAACTAACTAAAGGCCACTAACTCTCTCCCCCCTCACAGCTATGAGGTAACTGCAGTGACCAATCCCAGCATATCAATAAAAATGTATAACTTATATTTACTGCAGTGTTTAATGAAAATGTATTTCATTTTGGTGATATAAGCAGCTGTTTCTACTGACTACGGCAGTCGTCACAAAACTTAAAACTAGGTAATGAACCACGGGAGTCTCTAGCTAACAGCCGTCTAACTTGCATAGGTATTTATGTGTGTTTTACAAGATGATCATGAATAATTGGCTGAACATCCTCCATCCCTCATATGAAATAAAACAATAGAAAGAATTTTCTTTTCTTTTAGTGTCTCTTTCTGTCCTTAGAAGTTCACGCACATACAATTTTTCTTTTTAAAAAAATCGGTTTTTTTTTTTCACCGACTATCCACTATTAGGATTAGAGATATTACTAAGGGCAACTGCCTCTGTGGCAACGGAGTAACTCTGGACGACTTTGCGTCGGGTAAAACTCCCTCCCCATTCGGCGATTGGTCAACCTCTCATACATGCCAATCCTGATTGGGCACCGATGTTGTCAATCAATAGCCCGGCCGACAATACCTTCCTAAATTCTTGAGCGTCCAGCTTAGGTGTGCGCATAAGTAGCGCGTGAGGTGCAGTGGGCGAGGCAGCGTTGGAGCGTTGAATGGGGATATTTGACTAAGCCCCCTTTTCACGTAAGTTTTAGATTAGGTTAATTTAAAGTAAGCCAAAGCAACAGTTTTCTATCTGTCTGTCTCCTATACGGTTGCTTTGATTAATGCGATTGTTTTGACAGCTCATTAAGATTGAGTAATTTGTGACGCTTGCTAAATTGCATAATTTCAAAGTAGGATTTTCCTCCAAACACCAAAACCAAAAAAATGCCAAAAATGTACAAATGCTGCTTTGATGGAAATACGTTAAAATATTTGCATTTATTTCGAAAACAGGGGTATTCAGTATTTGGCTAATTATCCTTGTTTGTCCAAGAAAGATGTTTGCGTTATTTATGTCAATGAAGGAAAGTGGAAACAATGCAAAGCAAATGAATTAAGTTTCCTGCTGGAACTAAAGGTAAACTGAGAATTACAGTGGAATTTGTGGGATCCAATGTGAAGCACCTTTGGTTATTATAGGGTGACAGATTAGGTTACAGTGTGAGGGAATGAGAGTGTAAGGAAGAAACAAAGAATACCAGCAAAGCAAAGTATACCAGCAAAATATACCAGCAAAGTATACCAGCAAAATATACCAGCAAAGTATACCACACAAATGCAGTTCAGTCTTTACTTTTATGCAAGTCCTGTGCTTTCTGGCACTACTGGTGATGTGAGCATGTGGAAATGTTTATTACTGTTTATATAAATCACTGGCGTGCACACGCCTGAGCGAAATGAGCGGCAGGAACGGCCACTGAGCAGTTCTGCTCGCTCCGCGGCGTGTGACTGCCATTTGGCGACGTTACTTCCCTCGCATTCCAGGATGCAGCCAGCTCGCTCGTGAGTGACGCATGGAGCTGGTGGGATCCACGCTGACGGCGACTTACGCCCGGCCGAAAACCAGCAACTTCCTCCCTGCCATCTCCACCATGGCAGCCAGCTACAGGGGTCACCAGCCCAGCATTGGCCTGACCCAGAGTGCCAGGGACCAGCCCTGGAGGACAAACATGTACTTCAGGAGCTCTGGCACTGTCCCAACCTTGGCCTCCCTCCAGACGCCCCCCCAGGACCTGGTTCGGACTAAGACCATGCTGTACCCATCCAACAGGGCGGCTCTCTCCGCCCGATACACGCCCGAAGACTGGCACAAGTCCAACCAGAGCTACTACCGCGAATCGGAGTCGTCGAGGAACAGCGCCGAGCGGCTGCGCTGGGACACGGTACGGCTGATCCAGGACAAGGAGCAGCTGACGAGGCAGAGCCAGGAGTCGACCAGCCGCAACATCGGGGAGCGCATCAACAACATCACCTTCTGGCGCTCGGAACTGACCCACGAGATCGACAACATGGTGGGGGAGATCGCCGCACTGGCTGAGGTGAAGAGGAGGCTGGACCGGGCGCTGGCCGAGACCGAGGGCCCCTTCCAGGTACGCAGGCGACCTTCAGCCAATAGATGCAGTAAGGAGAGCTGGGGGGGTCACAGGTATGAAGCTGTGCAGTCAGGTTCTAGGTCTGGACCCCCCCTGAAATTAGTTTGCTCTTGAGGAGGCACATCGCCCAGTATGTACCAAGGAGACCCCTCCCCCCACCACCAGTAGGTGACCCCCAATGAAATTCATTTTTGGTTTCCCTCAGTGAAATCAATGATCCAGGTATTGTTCAATAAGTTAGTCAATGAGTTTATCTGTCACATACGCAGTTATACTCTGTACAGTGTGCAGTGAAATGCTTGGTTGAGCGGTTCCAGGACTAAAGCGATGGACACATGTATAAAGAGAATAAAAATTAAACAATAAACGATTTTCATAAATATTAACAAACAGGGGTAATAGCAGGGGTAGGACGCCCTGATTCTGGAGGGCTGCTATCCAGCAGGATTTCTGCCTTAGACTTGAGGGTAATAACACTCTGTCAGAGGTTCCCCTGCCTGTCACCCATGTGTTTGGTTACTAGGTTGCGCAGGAGTGCCTGTACCACAGGGAGAAGAGGATGTTAATAGACCTGGTGCATGATAACGTGGAGAAAGAGATCATAAGGGTGAGTTCCACTGGTCTGTCAGGATTTCCATGAGCATTACTGGGACTCATGAAGAGTGAACGTTTGCATTTCCTGTGGTTCTCACAGGAAGTGGAGCTCATGAAGTCGTGTCAGCAGCGGATGAGGCGACACGCGGATTTGGCAGCCGCCCAGCTTGCGTGAGTCACCGGGGGATCGGCCACGGGGTCTGCTGGGGCGGCACCGCGCGTGACTCACGGTCAGGCTATGCCGCGAGTGGGCTGAGTCACAATGGACCCAAAGAGGCAGCGCGGCCGTGAGCGGCTCAAGGGACCGTGCCAGTGTCTGTGCTATGTCCTGCCAGGTCCAACCGGGCTGCCCAGCATGAGATGGAGCGTGACCTGAGCGACAAAGCCGTCGCCCAGCGCATCGACAGCCGCTGCCGGCAGCTCAGGAACACCTCAGACGGGATCAGCTTCCACCGGGGCATCGAGCGGCTGGACCCATCGTGAGTAGGCCCAACAGGAGGAGATCGATGCCAGGGAACCTGGCTAATCAGAAATATTCTTACTAGCTAAGTACATAAAATGTGCAAGGAATCGATCTTGAGGGTGTGGTACAGTGGCACACTGGTTAGCACTGTTGCCTTACACCTCTGGGACCCGGGTTCGAGTTTCTGCCCTGTCCCTATCTAGCACCGATATCCTCTGGGATAGGCTCAGGAACCCTATGACAAGCAGGCACACCAAGTGGGTGGAAGGGATTTGTCTGGTTGATGTGCCCTGGTACATGTACATTGATAAGTATGGACATAGACATTTAACACCAGACTGCCTACCTACAGTCTATTGGCAGCATGTGATGGAATGGAGGGTAAAAATCAATGAATGAATTAGTAGTGGGTGAATCAAACGGATAAACAGCGAATGTATGTCGACAGGGGTGGTTTTATGAAGAGTTATAAGATCCCAGCCGACTAAAGTGCAAAGGGTCTGCTCTTAGAAGACCAGTTAGTGTTGTGGGACAGAAACTGTCCCCATTTCTGGAAGTTCTGGCTTTGATGGCCAAGAGTATCCTGTCATAGGGTAAAGACTGGAAGAGATGGTGTCTTGGGTGAGAGGACTGACTTTTGTATGATTTCCGGAAACACATGAAAATCCATCACCGACATTGCCGGGTTTAATCTGGCTCAGGATATCTGAGTTTGTGCTCCTCGAAAGATCAAGGACATATCAAAGACACAATACAGTAGGATGCCAGTTTCCTGTCTTACTTTAGATGTTGTTTTTGCTTTTATTTTCCTTCTTCCATTTTTCTGAAACTCCCTGTGACTTAGTGAGAGGTCTAAATGTCCACCTCTGCTTCTGCTTCTCATCGCAGGCTGTCCCTGCCCGACTCATGGTCAAAATTCACGGACGACAACATCCTGCGGTCCCAGAGCGAGCGGGCGGCCTCCCACAAGCTCCGAGATGACATCGAGTTCCTGCTTAGCTCCACTTCCAATGATATGTGGAGCCAGTTCAACAGCGTCAACGTGGCCTTCACCAACCGCATCTCTGAAATCGCAGAGGCGAAGAACAGCCTGCAGACCCACCTGGCCAAGGTCACACATCGTTGGATAGTCAATTACATGTTTCCAGCTTCTCTCGCTTGCACCGTGCCATTTAATCACAGTGTTTTCACGTATGAGGACACAGGGAAATGTCAGGTCATCCATTTTTTCTGAATAGTAAGTCTTCCAATAAGGAAAGCAGACGTTCCAGAGGAAACTCATAAGATGAACATGCAGATCCATACAAACTCACTATTGCAGCCAGACTCAAGCCTACAACTCTGCCAGCAAGACGGGGCACCACATCCTGTTGATGCACCACTCCACCCTCAGGTCCTCACGCACATTCCAGTCATTCCAGTATAGTCTCATATATTTCAAGGGACAGTGATCAGATCAATTTTATTTATATGGCGCATTTTCACATTACATTGTCTCAAAGCACTTTACATTATTCCTGTCCAAAGCCCCCAGTGAGCAAGCCAGAGGTGACAGTGGCAAGGAAAATTTCCTTAGAAGGAAGAAACCAGACCCAAAGGGAGAGCCCATCCTCCAGGGGGCGGCAGAGGGAGTTAAATGAACAATGTGGCAAAATCCTTATTTACACTGTCCAAATTTTAAGCTTCGAGTCTGAATGTGGGGGTCAGGCAGGTGATGGCATGTGGGTCCAGGTGCTGCTTCTGATGGTAGGATGAACAGTGTTAGAGCAATTGGGCAGACAGGAGAGACGTCAGAGGCAGAAGGGGCCGCACCAGGTGGACATCAGGAAGTGCAGACATCACAGGCAAGAGGGTAGGCAGAATATTTTGATTTTTTGGGCGTCTACAGGCAGCACACCTCAGAAGGGGTGGGGGAAATAAAAGTTTTCACAGTGATCAAATCTTCTCAGTTCACCCACAGCCACCACAGCTGATTTAGATCAGCGGAATCGCATAACCCCTCAAAATGCCTCGAAAGGCATGATAAAAAGAGTAAACTTTACCAAACTGCAATATTTAACAAAGTCTTACAGTCTCAGCAGTCACTTTAAGATAACTCGTGTCAATACTCTGACAGGCTAACATGCCTGGAGTCTGGTCGCAATAAAAACATTTGGATTCTTGCCTTATCTCATCGAGATAAGTCAGAGAAGGCTTGCAGTGCATGCTCTCATGCTCAGTGGAAAAATCCACGTTTGTCGCTTTTTGTTTCATGGCTAGGCAAAGCTTTAAGTGGGTTGGGATTGGAGGCATGCTACCTCGTCAAAAGCCTCGTGGGGTTTGATTGGAGGCATGCTGCCTCGTCAAAAGTTTCGTGGGGTTTGATTGGAGGCATGCTGCATCGTCAAAAGCCTCGTGGGGTTTGATTGGAGGCATGCTGCCTCGTCAAAAGCCTCGTGGGGTTTGATTGGAGGCATGCTGCCTTGTCAAAAGCCTTGTGGGGTTTGATTGGAGGCATGCTGCCTCGTCAAAGGTTTCGTGGGGTTTGATTGGAGGCATGCTGCATCGTCAAAAGCCTCGTGGGGTTTGATTGGAGGCATGCTGCATCGTGAAAAGCCTCCTGGGGTTTGATTGGAGGCATGCTGCATCGTCAAAAGCCTCGTAGGTTGGGAGGGCGTGACTTTGACATATGCTGTATAGTATGTAGCCGGCTAACCCAGCTAACAATGATGCTGCCATCGCCATATAGGTCACTGAAAGGAAAGGGCCAGTGGCTGGGCAGCTGACTCATACATGTCTGCGGTTAGGCAGCAAACACTACTCGCTGAGGTCTCTGTGTGGCATTCACCGCTGTGAGGAACACCATCAGCTCTGGCTGCACATCCACTGGCTTTCCCACTCTGCCTCACTGCGTACCCACTGACGGGTCCTGACTTGACCGCATGCACCCAGATTATACACTATGTGTCTCATCTGGTCCTTGTTTGGTGAGAGACTGACCTCTGTGTCCGTAACCCAAATGCCGGCTCTTGTGCCACTGCTTAAAATAACATTTTCTGAAATCCTTCGAACGGCAGGATTAGATTTCCCAGTTAGTCAGACTGGAATTACATACCTAGAGCAGTGGGACAGTGTGACAGGGTGCCGGGAATGATAAGAAGGGAGTTCCACATCATTGCATGACTTCACTGGAGACTCATCTGCAGTGAATTTTGTACATATACGTAGCAGGCAGTTTTCTCAGACATAAACGGTTGATGGGTACAATGCCTTTCCCAATAGATGAGTTACAGAAAGCAAAGATCCAAGAACTGTTTTGTACAGGAAACTGTGTGTTTACTCTGACCCAAAAGCATGCCTGAACCCAGCTCAGTAACTCTGCCCAATGTCCAGACCCTCCAGGAAATCTTCCAGACGGAGAACCTCATTGAGGTCCTGAAGAAGGCCATCCGGGATAAGGAGAGCCCCCTCAAGGTGGCCCAGACAAGACTTGAGGAGAGAACGCGCCGACCCAACGTGGAGTTGTGCCGGGACAGTCCCCATCACCGGTAGGAGCCGGCTGCAGAGCTCCTGCTTCAGGATAGTCATCACTTATGGCTTGATTTCTGAAGGTTATGTAAGTGTTGACAGAGTTTTTCTCGAGAAGGTCCTATGTGATAGATTAAGACTGAGTTAAGGATGTAAATAAAAACCAGCACCAGCTGTGAAGCTCTGCAGAAGGCTCCTTCACCAACGGGCATGTAGCATACAGTGTCAGTGTTCTTAGACCTGCAGATGGCTCCCTCACCGATGGTTATGTCTCATACAGTGTCAGTGTTCTTAGACCTGCAGAGAGATGCAGTACATGATGTTCCCACAGCATGCTGACATTTCAGGAATGTGGTAGCTAATAAATAACTGGGTCCACTACAGCTAAGTTATGGGAGTGGTAGTGTTTTCTCTGGTCCATAGTATTATCTGGCCAGGCTGGGGGCGTAGGCCAGCTTCGCATGTTTGTGTTGAACATGCTATTTTTCTGGAGATACTTGGTTCCTGGGAAATTAGTGGTGGGTGGTTTTCTCTGGCATTCCTGTGATGAACCTCACCACACCTCTGGTCCTTTTCCTCATTGCAGGCTGGTCACCGAGGTCAGAGAGATTGAGGAAACCATGTGCCAGCTAAGGGAGAGGCTGCAGACGGCGGAGGGAGCCCTCCAGACGCTGGTGAAGACCAAGGTGTCCCTAGAACATGATATCTCCATTAAGGCTAACTCCCTGTTTCTAGACCAGGAGAAGTGTATGGGCATGAGGAAGACCTTCCCCAGCGCTCCACGCCTCGTGGGCTATACATAGAGTGGGAGGGGTGGTATCCTGATGGGAGGACAGCACCAGCTTGGGGGGGGGGGGGGAGATTGCGTGATGTCTGCTGAACATGGGGAAACCTGAAGAGATGAAGTCTCATTACCTTTAGGGAGTTTCCATCAGGGCCTCCATGTTATTTAAAATTCGCTGTACACATAAGCACTCAGAGATATGGTAATAGATACCAACACCCCCTTACACGATGTCGATGTTTGCGAGTGAGTGAACCTACGACGCAAATAAAGAGAGTTCCTTCAGCCTTTGATTACATATTGTCACACGTGGCCTACAATCCTCCAGCGTTCAAAAAAATATTTAAAAACCCAAAGGAAATAGCATTGATAACCGAACACCTCAAAGCTATTGAGGCCCTATCAAATTTCAGTCACTAAATCAATCGAAGTTTTATTTGTCACGTATACAGTTATGCTCAGTATGGAATGCAGTGAAATGCTTGGTTGATCAGCTCCAAGACTGTGAAACAGGGGTCATGAGTATTAAGAAATGAAACATTAACCAATAAGTGCTAAAGTATAATCATAAATATCCATCAATACTGTGCACTTGCTGGTAAAGTGGCAGGTGGTATTGCAAGGAGTCAATGAGTAAATAAGCCAGCATTTCCATATGTGAGCTACGTGGTAGAAATGGCCTGTAAAGCAGGCTGGCCATGCACATGCTCAGTAGGCAGTACAGGAGAACTGCTTAGCAGTAGGTGCTAGTAGGTGCTAGTAGGTGCTAGACACTGTCCCTGGTAATGATCTGAATTCTCTGGGGGGGGAAGCGTGTCCTTAGCCTTTCTGTGCCGTACATGGTTGGTGAACTGCCCCGTCCAGTCATTCCACAGATTTCCAGCTGGTTTGAGGCCAGAGTTCTGATTGGTCCACGCCAGCGGGCTCCGACGTTTGCCGATTTGCTGTCCAGCTGTCCAGCTGTTGGAGTCATTTTGGCTGCAGGATTGAACTTCCCCAGTTTCTGTTTCATTGCCTTTGGGTGGCAGGCCCGTTTCTGGCACCGTCAGAAACCCCCCCCCATTAAAAATGCAAACCCCGGTGCTTTGAACAGGGATGGCGATCATGACTGATAGACTGTGCTGTTTTCATAAGACATAATATTTCACATTGAGGCCAAAGAGCTCTTGGTTTTTCCGCATGGCTCCAGAATTGCCAGACCTGGCTCCGGAATTGAAAGACTGCGCTGCACGCCCTAGATGGGCCTTGCTCTGCGCCTTGTTGCACAGAAGTCTTCTTCTTGACTTCCTGCAGAGCTTTCAATACTGTAATATGCACAGAATGACTGTTCTTTGACCAAATGGGTCGCAGCTTCTTCAGTTAAATCAGGGGTCTCCAGCTCCAGTCCTGGGGGGCCGCAGCCCTACACAGTTTTTGGTTCACCCTCATTTAACACACCTGATTCGACCCCTTGTGCTAATAATGACAGAGCTCTTTGGCCGAATCATTTGTGGTGGAACAGAGAAAAAACGAAGCCACACAGGGCTCTGGCCCCCCAGGACTGGAGTTTGAGGCCCCGGAGTTAAATGAAGAGAAAATTTATTTGAAGATGTACAGCCACACTGGAATGTGTCTTTTCACATATTCTATCATCCAGAGAGTAAAGGTTGGAGCCAAAGTGCAATATTAGCTTTTTATCCAGCATCACTGGAGCATTTTTTGAGCATAACAGCTTATTCATATGGGAGCGCTAATCTGCTGGGCCTGAGATTTGAACCAATGACCATCTGCTTACAAGAATAGAGGCCTAGCCCACTGAGCCATACAACGCCCCGTCTAGGTGTCTGTCGGATTCTTAGTGGCTGTTCTTATCAGCTTCCTCCTACTTCCCTACTACCAAAACGACTCAATTTCTTAATTATGCTCTGTACTATGTCTAAGACATCTTTAAAGCTGATGAAAGTATTTTTTGTATTAATCTTTGGATTTGAATACTCTAAACTACTGCATAATCATTACAGTTAAAATGGATGAAGGATAATTAACTTCATAAATGATTGGGAAGACAGCTAGTCACACCTCAGCTCATTAACAATGGCTCCTCTGTAGGCATTGACACTTATCCAACACTTAGCGTACAGTTTATAATTCATCTCCCCAATGGGTTGGCCTTCTGGCTGAGTCCGTGCCGCTTTTCACGAAGTTCCATCTTGTTAAAAGGCCTCGTTCCCAGCAGTTTGTCGTGGAAAGGCTCCAGTCACTGACATCACAGGCTGTTATGAAAGCGAGTGCAGGCTGGAAAGAGTGATTTCCCAACTGCCTGCATCTGCTGTGGAGCGCGGTCCAAGGGCTGGGAGAGACTCCCCCGTCTCCGCCCTCCACTTCGGTACTGAGCATTTTCACGAGGTCGTCTTGTATCGTAGATTTGTAATCAAGCTCACCCGGTCAAACTTCTCGAGGAATTTTGATTTCTCCAGTCAAAATCTGCTGAGACAGGCTTTCTACAGACTAACCATACTAATAACAGTGATTAGGTGTGTTCTGTGTCTGCTGTGGTTCGCACAATCGCCTCTCACTTCTGGATACCTGGGTTCAAGCCTTTGCCATTCTGTGTGTGTGGAATTAGCCTGTTCTCCACATGGAGTTTCCCTCACAGGCCACAATGCTGAGATTAATTGGCTTTGCCAGATTGTAGGTGTGAATGACCCAGAACCCTGCACAGGACAAGTGGCTACAGGGAATGAATGTTTCTGTCGACGAGATTAAAATGTAGCGATGGACCATTTATAATAATGTAATAGTCAATATGAATGTAACACTAAGCAGAAATACTGGACCAGGACATGGAAGCCTGTGGTCCCAGACCAGTGGCTGAGTCACCAGACCTTCAGTTAGAAACTGGATAAGAAGCTTGAATTTTGAATTTCTGCAATGGAAAACATTTGTTTTGGGGGTCAACTGCAGTTGTGGCTGTGAAGGGGGCAGGTGGGACTGTGTGTGTGTGGGTGTGTGAGAGAGAGAGAGAGAGATGTTCAGTGTCCACATCACAGCAGGGGGGCGGAGTGCAGATAGGCTGGGTGGGCTGGCAAAGCGGTGTGTAACGGCACTGTGTCCATGTGGCGGGCAGTGATAATCACAGTCACGCGGAGAACACCAGTGGGTGTCCCAGAGAGAAAGGGTTCAGTCATGAGTGAACACATCGGCGCAAGTGTCCACTTCTGGCAACCTGTGCACCCTGGGTAAGATGCTGTGTGCAAACACACACACACACACACACACACACACCTTTTTGTTTACACTGATCCTGTGTTAACAAGGCCTGCTTTTTTGCTTTTCTTTAAAAGCAGGTTCAGTTGAAAAACGAAAAGTATCTTTTACATCTTACATACACACAGCCCTCTTCTTCTCACATGAAGAGCTCATCCAGCCACACAGGAACATGCCCATGTCTAACACTGCATGGGTCCATCATGGACGTCCTGAAGGTACCCTCATGATGCTCGTCTGTCTGCATGGGGCCATCATGGACGTCCTGAAGGTACCCTCATGATGCTCGTCTGTCTGCATGGGGCCATCATGGACGTCCTGAAGGTACCCTCATGATGCTCGTCTGTCTGCATGGGGCCATCATGGACGTCCTGAAGGTACCCTCATGATGCTCGTCTGTCTGCATGGGGCCATCATGGACGTCCTGAAGGTACCC
>JABFEB020000092.1:2461379-2471516 GCA_019775895.2 Stomatorhinus ivindoensis | reverse complement strand
CCCCCCCCCCCCCCCCCCAGGCCTGTTCGCCATGAGCGGGGCCACCATCTATACGGCGAGGAGTGCGGATTGGGTCCACAAGAACGACTCGTTTGGCTTCGCATACATCCTGGCTTGGGTGGCATTTCCACTGGCCCTGATCAGCGGCCTGATCTACGTGGTGCTGAGGAAGCGGGAATGAGGCGGGGGGGGGGGCGCCCACCCCTGACCCCACTGCTCCCACTGCTCCCATAGACGGATTCCCCACTATTCACAGGCGCAGGGGTGGGAAGCACAAGACAAAACAAAAAAACAAACCAACGTAAAACATTACATACTGCTATAATTTGAAGATGTATATAGTATCTATGGTTTAAAACCTATTTATAACACTTTTTACAAACATGTACATAGGACTGTCGTTTTGCTTTGTTGACAGAGGTTCCATTATAAGCTTTCTTTAGCCTTAATTAAGTGCCTAAAATGTTACGATGAATTAACCAGCCTTTGTTTTGTTTGTTTTTTTTTCCTATTTTCTCTAAACTACCAAAAAAAAGTATTTTAACCACAGCATGTATAAACTAGAGATCTAGTTTTATGAGAACGGCAGAATATGCATTTGCTCGACTAAGGTGTGAGGGAGCGTAAGCCGCTTGTTTCCTGTGTATGTTGTGGCGGTTCATTTTACATTTTTTTCTTTCAAAAGATGGTGCTATCTTATTTACCATTCCCAATATGGAGTGTCGTTAGAGTAAGAGTACAAATAACGCGATTTACACCATGAAGGAAACGACCATTGACAGGAGCTGACCTCAGTGAAAAGTTGTTCCTAAACGCTTTTGTACATAAAGGATTCTACTAAAGCTTCTTTAAGTTCTTTTTTAATAAAAGCATTTAAAATGTCAACCTGATGTGTAAGTTAAACTAAGCATTGAAATAAGGTTTTAGCTACTTTTATTCTTTTTTTAATCTCCATTAAAAAAATTCTCAGATCAGCAAATACATCAGATTAATTGTGAATTTCTATGTCAGTATTAATCAAATTGCAATTCTCGTTGACTATGCCCTGATTTTCCAAGTTGAGTGTCTTACAGAACTGGCTGAGTGTGTATGTATGTGTGTATGATGGGGAAGGTACAATTTTGCCTTTACCAGTTTCCCCTTCCTCTCCTATAAAGACCACATTTTCACTTATTTCCTATGTTCATTAGTTGCCCTGGATGCTACTTGTTTACGTGTGTATATTTACTTTTTTCTGCCTCTAATAAGAGCAGGTAGTTTTAAAAAACGCCAATACACTGAAAAAAGCGAGTTTGATGTTAAAATTACGCTTAAAGTCTTCAGTATTCAGATAAAAGTAGGTTACAGCTTAACAAATGATTTTTAAATTATTATTACTGATGCAGATATTGAATCCTGCAATAATTTATTTAATCACCGCTGTCCTTTGCGGACTGCCCGTTCACCTAGGGTCTGAGATAAAAACGTGCTTCGGAGTTTGTGCCTTGCTGCGAACGGGCGTGTTTATCAGCACTATAAAGTCAGATCTGGTTAAATTGGCGAAAGGTCCTGCTGTTTGGAGAGCTTTGTGTAATTATGCAAACGGCGCACATGTTTGCATTAATTTCGTGCTATAAACGTTGCTGCATAATGTAATTTGTGTTTGCATTGTATGCCGATTTTCAGGGTTATTTTTCTGCTTGCATGGGTATGTTTGATCTGCGCGGGTTCCGCTGTCGGACGTTCCCGTTCCCGCTTATCATTCGCATATCGGCGCGTATCCCAGGTGCAGGCAGGACGCAGAAAGGAGGCGAAACTCAGACAAGCTGCAGTCCACGGTACCCAGCGCCTCGTTGCCTTGTCCCGGTATCTGTGATGCACTTTCTTGGCCACTGACAGCCAGCAATGTAGATACGGTTCCCCCGAAGGGGTCTGTCAGACCGCTGAATGGCAGCTCCAGTTTGCCAAGCCTGGCTGGCCGCCCGGACTGTGCATAACAAGGAATGACCTGTAGGACAAAAAACGCAACAGGAAAGTGCATCCCGGTTCGGATGTGGGACTGGAGTAAGCCGGTTCCCCTGTCCTGTAGTTAGAACCAACAGTTAACATGCAATTCGCGACTCACTCTTGCATCATTAGAGCAGGATCCTGGGAATAATCTGGGTCCAATATCCCTGGAGTTTGGACGGGGCGGGGAGCAGAGCAGCACAGTAACACTTCTAAGCTCATTTAAAGGATCATGTGACCTTAACGATGCCAAATCCGTCGTGATGTCAGAAGGGGATCAAATCCCCGATGAAGACTCTGTACCTCTTCCTCTCCAAAGATACAAAAACTGGTGGAATCCACGGATTTCTGTGAACTAACAATAAAAAAAACTGTTGTTAATTACGCGCGTGTCATCCCTGTGGTTTATTGTGATTACGAAACTGCATCGGGTGACGGTTAATAAGGCACGACGCCTCATAAAACTCCCATATACCCATGAGACGTTTCGGGAGCCATTGCCAAAGCAAAAGTGGTTCCGTAACGATCATTAAACATTATTAACACAAACACTGTTTTGTGAAATAGTGCGTCAGAGCCAATTAAGGGTGGAGGTTTGGTTATAACACTGGTAGAGACCAAATCAGCCATGAACCCCCCCCTCACTCCCTCAAACACACATGATATTCCCACAAAATCGGTAGGGACATGGTCCTACTGTCCATCCTTGCTGAAAAAAACACGGTTTATATTGACCAGCATAATGCATGCTGCTTACAGCAGCATGTGTAGTGTTTTACTGCTGGTGGACCAGTTTCATTTGAAGCTAGACCAGCACAGCTATGCTGGTCCACCAGCTACACCAGCATTAACCAGTATAGACCAACTCTATCCGTTTTTTTTTTGTCAGCAGGGATGGTCGAATCTTTGCCCCACGTTTGAGCAGAAACGACTCAAATGATAAAATAATGAATTAG
Source organism: Stomatorhinus ivindoensis (assembly GCA_019775895.2). Lineage (NCBI taxonomy): Eukaryota > Metazoa > Chordata > Actinopteri > Osteoglossiformes > Mormyridae > Stomatorhinus > Stomatorhinus ivindoensis. Next base: position 2,468,574 of record JABFEB020000092.1, on the reverse strand, counting down.
ACTATGAAACGTAACTCACACTGTGGAAAATTACACTGCACGTTATATAGATCAATAACGACAAATTTATATGTAAATACGATTACTAAAATATGACCTCGGTGGCTATAGGCCTATTGAAAGAAAGCCTAAGGTAAGCAGGATCCAGCGCGAGTCTGAAAAGAGCCAGAAGGGGGCAGCATTTAGCTGCATTTAATCAAAAATCCAGATCCCCGTAAAACGCTGGGAGTGCTGGAAGTGCTAAACGTCACATATGCACAAGTGACAGTCATGCATAGTGGAGGGTTTGTGTGTCCTGCCAAGGTCTGCTGTCCCATCTACCGCGTCCCCTTGCCTTTTGGTAATACTTTATTGAACAAAGCTGTTCCCAGCAGCTCCACAGTGTGATGGAAACTACAGCCCAGTCAGCGTCATGACGCGAATAAGGCGCTACATATAGTTATTACCGCTGCCTTCTGTACTTACGTATCAGTCACCTCACTTATAATACTGTAACAGGCGGCTCTGAAATGCATTTGCGGAGTAGCGTAACAACACAAAACACACTCCCTGTTCATTTGGTGAACTTGTGCAATAATAGTTGCATGTCTCTTCTTAACGTTCTGTTTGTCTTTTTTCTTTATTTCTCAATTGATCAAGTTGCCTATTAAACAACACAATCGGTTATACTGAGCCACACCTCTTAGACAGCAAAACAACGGAGGAAAATCGGACGGGTATGTGTGCCACTCCATCCGTCTTGATCGTGGGTGGAGAGGCAGAGGCCTTTGCGTCTGTTGGAAAAACGCGCCACCTAGTGGTAGACGAGTGCTTTCGCCGAAACGGCCTGGCGGGGAGGGCGCTCGGACGAAGGATCGGCTAGTGTGCGCATCTCTTAGTTTGTACTTGTGCTGTATACGTTACACGATATACAGTAAAATATGGATATATTGTTTATATACACTGCAAAAATGCTGGATTGTTTTTTTCAACCCAAACACTGGGTTAAGGCTGTTGAGTCATTGGGTTGTTTTAACTCTTGTTGGGTAGTTTAGCGTAACTGCATAGGCATCGTATCTGAAATATTACTTTATCATTTCCTGTATCACGCAACATTAACCTCTATAAAAAAAATCACGAAAACACTGAACTTCAAACAGCATTTAGAGGAAGGTGAGGATTAGCCGCTTTTTCCTCCTTTTGTGCGTGATCGAAAGCGCGCAGGGCAATGCCCGATCCCTCCCAAGGGCTTCACAGTTCATTTGACCCCATTAAAATGCTCACGAGATCATTAATTGTGCATTTTTCCCATTAGGGGTTATTGATGCGGTGGGGGCCGTGCATGTCGTTGTCGGCGGATCCGCCCTTTTCTCCTACCGCGTCCGGAGCCTTGATTTAATGCACCCGCCCGTCTTGTCCTGTCCCGGTCTGCGGGTTTTATGGCACAACAGTGAACAGGATGGCAGGACGGGGGCGGCAGAATGCAACCGGTGATCAGATGATAGTGATATAGAAAAAAAATGCTTTAGGCATATTCTATAATACAGTAATCGGGATCAGGAAAGAAGCAGCTAAACAAACAATAGACAGGTGAGAAAGCAATAAAACTGATGGCTGCTCAGAAGACATGAGACAGTTTGGGTCAATTTTGAATGGCAGTTCTGCCCCGTCCACGTCTCTGTAGAGACTCCCAGTTGGCTGTGAGACCTTGGGCTGGGAAGGGTGGAAGTAGGCGGAGCCTGTTATGTGCGGGGATTCCATGGTCACGCAGGCTGACCTTAACTTCGCTTTAATGGCCTCGTTTATGCGGCGAGCGGCACATGCGGCCCAGCGGGGGTCGTATCTAAGGACTCAGTCAGAGACCATGTGTGAGACCTGTGTCTTCTCACCAACACCCTGTGCTGTTGGGGGGGGGGAGTCAAATCGGGGCAGGACCGCTGAGGGACCAATGACACATAGGCAGCTTTTGTTTGGTGTGTTGTGGCTGGACTGGGGATTGGGGGGGGCGGGGGGGGCAGGAATGGCAGGTGTAAGCGCCCCACCCACAGTCCACCCACCCCAAATTCTTGCCCCCATCGCTGCACTGTGATGTGCCCGCCTCCTGCCATTCACCCCCACCCTGCACTGTGACCCTGGGGGTGATTTCGTTGAGTATACCTTGAGGGGAAATTCATGCCCCATCTGGGACTTTTTTTTAACACTCCCGTCCCTACAGAAATCTCCAGCACCCCCCTCACATGCTCTGTACTTCCTCACTGATTACAGATGAATAAAAGGCAGCAGCTCCCCTGTGTGATGGGGAGACCTTGCTGTCACCCCTCCCTCCGAGTGACTGTCACCTCCCCCCCAAATGACACGGAGACCTTCTCACTGTCACCCTCTCCAGTGATGGGAAGACCTTCTCACTGTAACCCCCGAGTGACGGGGAGACCTACTCACTGTAACCCCCGAGTGACGGGAAGGCCTTGTCTCATCATGAAGATGCTGGGCTTCTCCTGGGTTATGCTGCTAGTGCTCTCATTTCTCAGACAGTCTGGCCCAGTGACCCAGCCCAGTCGGCAAGTAGGACACTAATCAGGATGAGTATTGTCCAGTCGGGTCTGCCCCACTGCACTGAGTGTCCTCAAGAGCTGGAGGTTGATGGGACAAGTATTTGCCAATATCTGTTTTGGGTTTGTGTTACAGCTACACCGATGAGGAAACCAGATAAACTCTGATCTTCATAAATCTGCAGTGAAACTGAAGTTGATTAAGTTACTTCCTAAGATCCTGTGAATATGTGTAGGAACCGCATCATATAATGCAGGCAGTGAGACATGAGCAAAGAAGTGACAACCTGGGAGACTGCAGCCATCTTCTGAATGGTGAATAAACCATCAAAATCCCTCATCCTTCCCTGCGCAAAAGGCTGATCATCCGAGGCCATCGTCTCCATCACTGTAGTATCTGTGTCTGCTGCTGCTAACTTTGAATACTGTCTGAAGTCTAAGTCAAGATTTTCCAGACACTTTAGGGGCTTTAGGGCAAAGATCACTCTCTTTTGCCTTCCCCACCCTCTGTAGTAATAGGTAGTAATTTTCACACAAAGAGTGAGGGTCCGAGCAGAAGGTCTACCTTAATCTATCAGCTGTCCTGCATGGGGGCCTGCCCCTCCACTGACAGCCCCCCCCCCCCCCCGCCACGGATGGGGGAAACAGACATAATTAAGGTTCATGAAATGCAAATGGCCCCTTTAATAAAGGGAGGGGCCCCCTGGCACGGGGCCATCTGCTTGCCAGTGCTGCATGGTGACTCTCATACTGCTGAAATTTGTAGCCCATAATAATTTTGTCTCTTAATTAAAAACGGAGCAGGCCGGCGGGGTTAGCAGGCGGACGGTTAGCAGCTGCCGCCGATTAGGTCTCGCTCGCACCCTGACCCGTCGCGAACAGGGGCCCCGGCTAAACCTGGCCTTCAAAGGTGACCCCGTCCGGGGGGGGGGGTGCTCGTCTGTACGGGCTCGTAAAAGACGAACTACTTCGGTCACATAAGATCGGAGAATGCCGCCGATATGGGGCCACCCCTGACCTCTGACCCAGGAAGAGATTTGTCCCAGGCCTGCTGTGGGAGGGGGGAGTTGGCCTCAGTGCCCCAATGGCAGCTAAAAGGTAGGTCTTGTCAGGAACAGAGATGAAGGTGGCCCAGGGCTTGCTGCAGGAGACAGTCTGCCGTCTTCAAGGTTGGGATGCAGTCCAAGGTCACGCGCGCAGTGGCACGCCCTGCGTGCTGCGAGCCATCAGTCACAGCCGACACCCTGTCGACTGAACCTACCCCCGGCTCGCATCCATCAACCCCCCAAAACACACAGGGGTATGTCTGCCACCCCATCCGTCTTGATCGTGGGTGGAGAGGACAACCCCCCCACACACACACACTCTCACCCCGCCCACTACAGCTTGAAATATTGAGTTTCCAGCTTTGCCTCGTGGGGTCGCTATTCCATGCAGGGTCCTATCAATGGGCCGTGGGCTGTCAGATTTAAACCAGGATAGGTGTCTGTTTATGTTGGGCCAGTAAGAGGTTCGAGTGCCTGTGATGCCTGTGCTCAGGAAGTGGCTTCTGAAACACACCCATCATAAAAAGGAATGATGCCGCAGGATGACAGACTGGAATACGCCCTTATAATGACCATAAAAAAGAATGATGCCTTGGGATGACTGAGACTGAAAAACGTTTTGATAATAACCATAAAAAGGAATGATGCCTTGGGATGACTGAGATTGGAATACACCCTGATAATGATCATAAAAAGAAATGATGCCTCAGGATGACTGAGACTGGAACACAACGTGATAATGACCATAAAAAGGAATGATGCCTTGGGATGACTGAGATTGGAATATACCCTGATAATGATCATAGAAAAACATGATGCCTGGGGATGACTGAGAAGGGAATATACCATAATAATGACCATAAAAAGAATGATGACTTGGGATGACTGAGACTGAAATATGCCCTGAAAATGACTGCAAAAAGAATGGTTCCTCAGGATGACTGAGACTGGAATACACCCTGAGTCTGGAATACAGCCTTGTTGTTGTTATTTTGTTCACCTCCTTATTATTTACGTCGTCCTCCCTTCCACAAGTCTTGTCCTTCCACTTTTGTCTTGACGGTGCTTCACTGCTTCATTACTGATATTATCTAAATGTGAAATTATAAAAATTCAAAGCGTAGGACAGAAAAGAAAGACCAGAGCCTTTGCTGGGAGCCGGCAGAGTCGGAGAGGAACGCAAGAACATCAGGCAGGCATGGGGTCACCGACGTCTGCACCCCATTTCTGGATTTCAGTAGGAGCCTCCGCACATGCTGAGACAGGAATCTCGCCCCTCTCTATGAGGCTAATAACTCTGGCTTTCAGCCAGCATATAGTTGGGGGGGGGAGGGGGGCGGGGTCTCGGTGTGAGCAGGGCAGTGATGACAAATGGCAAACTGATCAATCTCGCCCTCCTCACCCCCATACGCCTGCCCATGTGCAGACCACAACAAAATAACACGCAGTGCACATGGTCTCCTATGGAGCGTCTGCGTATGCAGCAACAAGCTAATAAAAGATATAAAGATGGCCCAAAAGCAGCCACCATTTTGGTAGCTTAGCAAAAGGCTTCCATCCTGTGCCCCCCCCCCGTTGTATTTTCATATGTATGCAAATGAGGGGTGATTGATCATACTGTCAGGCAGTGCGACATAACATGTAAGCTCTGTAAGCTATTAGCTGCAATTTGTAACGGCGTGTTTGACGACGGCAGGGGACACTGTCTCTTTCTGTGTGTGGNNNNGGGGCGGGGGGGGGGGGGGGGAGAGGACTCATCATGATGAGGCTGGGTGCCCCCCCTCATGCTGCTCAGGCTGGAAGCGGTCTGCTCCTTAACAAGCACTGGCCCGTTTGGATGTGTGAGTGGCTCTTAATTAACTGAGTGCGGCCAATCCAGACAGAGTGTCCTTTCAGAAGGGGTCTGGGGGCCGCATTCTGGCCACAGAACGGCCATTGAGAACCCCCTCCCCTCCCCAAAACAGTCACTTCTCTTCATTCGCACATGAGACCTGAGTTTGGCAGTTGCTGGCGACCCGTCCCACATGCTCAGTGGAAACCCGGTGAATGTCTGGACTGGTCTCGTAAATCCGACAAAGCAGAACGGATGCTCTGTCGGCTGGGGGGGGGGGGGGGGGGGGCAGTTGTTATTTGAAGAGAAATAAAGTTCAGAATGGGTGTGGGTAGACTGCCTGATTCATGGGTCCTGAGGGTGTGATTTTAGGCCACTCTGCTGGATTCACATGTACACCCAACACCCCCATAAACCCAACCACCCCCCGCCAGCCAATGGCCTCAGGGTTCTGCTCATTAAGAGAGGGAAAGATGGAAGCAAAGGCGTTAAACGATCCAAAAGTAAACTCTCAGTAAAGCCCAGCCCTCCATCTGTGTCGATAAAAAATCTGGTGGTGCAAGCGGGTAGCCAGCAGATGGCGCAGTGGTTTAGGCATTAGTATCTCTTGTTGATTCGTGTGTCAGATTTTGCATGCTGCCCCATACTGACTGATAGTAAAATACAATGACTGAGCTCATTAAGGCTACTTCAAAAATATTTTTCTAGATCGCTTTCTAATATACATTATATCATTAATTTAAATGATAAAATTATGCATATCGCTACGACATTAAACTGACTGCTAAAGTGAGAGCATCCAAGCTTTTGTATCACCTGAGATATGTGGCTGTACAGGAAAATCTACAGTATGTGGAAATACTTCAGCGCGCAGCGTAATGACACTAGTACACTCTTATATACTGCCACATTCTGGTGAGCATGTGGAACTGCGGCTATGATAGTGCACCCACAAGGAAAAAGAATGTGGAGAAATAATTTAAAGAAAACCTAGCAAAAACAATGGGGGAATCTTCTGGGTACAGAGACTGACAGCCTCCTAATACCTAAACTGGCTAACAGAAATTTTATGTAATTATTCATTTTTTTGTACTCTGTCACACAATTAAACATAATCTGGATGAAAAGCAGGAAAGTCAGGGACAGGATTTGAACATGTGTAGCAGTGGTTTGTTAACCTAATTACAGCGGCCTCTTCTTCTCCGTCGGGCGTCACCAAAAGCCGGCAGTAACCCTTAGTCCAATCACACAGCGGCTCTGCTGGGACAGCTGCCATGGAGGTTAATGGGATAAGTATTATGGGGCGTATCCCAGGGCTAATATGCAACACCTTATTATCCAATCATGGGGAGCAGGAGTGTTCCCCCCCCCCCAGCAAAGCCGGCCATAGCCGATATGGACACAAAGCCTGGATAAGCTCGGGCGGCAGAATCACCAACCTGGTTCTGGTACTGAACACTAGCTTTCGCGGGTCTCAGTGAGAGCTGTAGAGATAGATGCACAGATGAGGTGCTTTAGAGCGACTTGGGTAACAGACTGGCAGCTTGGCAGGAAGATGGGCATCTGTCTGCCCAGCACAGTCAGCCACAGCACCACCTGGCCCAGCCGGGACTCTGTGCCCTCGCTATTTCTTTGGCAGGATAGGACGACTGGCCCGCGTGTCATTGTCTGTCTATCTATCTATCTCTCCCTCTCTCTCTCTCTCTCTCTCTCACACACACGCACACAAACTGTTTTTCCTTTTATATTTCATTCCATTTACCACCCCAGCCCCCCCCCCCCCCCCCCCC
>JABFEB020000092.1:2366474-2378705 GCA_019775895.2 Stomatorhinus ivindoensis | reverse complement strand
TTTTTTTCCTTTCCCCCAAAATCCCCCCCCCCCCCCCCCCACAACCCGACTTGACTTCAGCCATGGGGGAGATAAATAAATGATTTTTCAATGGTAAGAATAAAAGTTGTCCTAAACAGCATGAGTGTCCTGAGTGGGACCGATGAATGACCACGAACAATCAGACCCCCACCTCCCTCCCTGAGCTGCGCGAGAGCCAAACTCCTTTTCTGGAAACATGACTGTTTGACAAGCAATTCCTGTGAGGCCCCCTCCCCATTGTCCATCGCCCCAGCCGGAGGTTCCATGCTGCCTGGCCCGTGTTTCCCCCCTGTGCGACAGCGCCCCCCACAGGGGCCAGGGCACCATGCCACGCCACACTGCCTCTCTCTGCAGGCTGCCCCTTTACAATTAGCTGGCGGTAATTTGGCGGATGAAAGTGGCATCCCCACACCCCCTGCCACTGTTCCCTCCCCTCTGCCGGGCCATGCCAGGAGGAGAACAGCCCCCCCCCCACCACCTCTTCTGTGGGGACTGTGTGTGGGGTGGGGGTGGGGTCCCAGCAGCAGTCTCATTGCATGATTGGTCGAAAGGGAGCCTGACATGTGACACTATTCTGTTTGCCAGCAGGGGGGGAATACTGCAGGAGATTAAATGAAGGTAGCTGAAAAAGGGCCTTTCGGGGGGGGGGGGGGCGTGGACAAAATTGGGCCGTGGGGGGCTCAGCAAAGGCTGATCACAAAGGGATTAATCTGTTAATTTGGCAGTGCAGGGCAGCTCGGTCAAGGTAGGCTGGGAGATACGGGGAGGGAATCAGCTCTATCATCCTGTCAGGATACCTGGGGATGGGGCTTTGATCACGGGGGGGGGGGCACACAAAAGAGGTAGTATGAATGACAAGCCACACATACATCCCCTCACCTTTGGGGAGGGGGCAAATGAGTCTCCATGCCCTCAATAAATGGTATGATCCTGCCCCCCATCTCCCCCCGCCCTCACCCCAGGCAGTAGGTCCAATCTGGGGCATAGTGTGCCAACATCACTTAATATCTAAGGTGACACTGCACCCCAGTGTGTAATGGAGGGAAGCTTTTGGAGGGATATGGAGGGGGGCTTGCTTCTCCCCTGAGGAGACAGTGGTGGGGAGGCCCAGACTATAAGCTGGCACTCTCAATAAGGATTCTGTTTGGGAGGGTTACACACTTTTAAAGTCCATGAGCAGAGTGGGATCATCCTGCAAGCCTTGTGTAGGCTGGGGTGATTCTGCCTATAATCAGAGCGGCATGTCCGGGTAACCTGGCCGAGCCCTCGCACCCCCACACGGCGTCATGCTGCTGCCCGTGGTGCAAACTAGCAGTCTGTCTGTCTGTCTGTCTTTCAATCTATCTGTCTGTCTATCTGTATGTCTGTCTATCTATCTGTCTGTCTGTCTATCCATCTGTCTATCTATCTGTCTGTCTATCTATCAATCCATCTGTCTGTCTTTCTGTGTATCTCCCGGGGCTGCAGTTAGCAGGTGTTTTTGCCTCCATCCTCCGGAAACACGAGAAAGGGTTTCCCAAGTCTGATAGCAGGGCAGTGAGGCAGGAGAAACAGAGGCAGGAGCTGAAGCCCATGATCTCTGCAGAAGCTAAACCGGCATGGACCACATTATGACACAGACCAAAACCCCGGTGAAGCTAACCCTAACCTTATCCCCCGTATCACAGAGCACCTCCCATGACTGGTCGGTAAGGCAGGGTACGGTCCATGTGTGAAGGCTGGGAACAGCAAAACAGAAGTTTGAACGCAAAAAACAGATCAAACTAATAATTGTTATTACTGTAAGAAGCTTTTTGCAGGTTGTAGCTGAAATATTCATCAGCTGATCTTCTGGTCGGACTTCCATCAAGGACGTAGCAGCGTAACAAACCCACGTGCGAGATGGTGCCCGCGTTAGCAGACCGTGGCAGGGCCTCGGCGGGAATGTCGCACACGTGCTGTCTAGGAAGATGCCTGCGCCTGCATTACCTCATTGGGGAAACGTGCACCCCCCCCCAGCCCCCAACCACACACCGCCCCATTCATCTCCTGAGAGATGAATCATGTTTTGTTCATCTTGACACAAATAAAAGCCATCAAATTAGACCGGGGTCCTGGCTGCTGCTCTGCTTCTGCCGCCCCGGCCATTTCTACCCCTCCATCATTTTCCCATTCCTCCATTTTTACTTTTCCACTCGGATCGCTGGAGGTCCCAGGGCCACAATGACGTGTGCCTCTTTCTGCGATCCGGAAATGAAAAACTGAGCCCCCCAAGTTTCAGTGACCCCAGCTGATGTCTTCTTCTGTGAAAGACGTCCAGCGTGACCGGTGCTGCCCAACCCAGACCCTCAAAGCAGCGTCATCCGTTTAAGCACCACATCCGCTACGTCCTCACATGAGGACACAGATTCCTCCCTTACTTCCCCAGGGTGACACGCTAATAGGAAATGTAAGGGCATTAAATATGAATTATGATTTCCTCTCTGTCCAGAAGAAGACCTCCTGGCCCCTCAATGCTAGGGAAAAATGACAGAAACACTTATCAAATCTTTCCACAAGAGGAGAGCTCTGGTTAACTGTCATTTTTCGAGGTCTGGTTCACAAGAAGCTGCTTGTGTAAGAATCAGAATGTCATTTTCGCGAAGGATATAAACAGGCCGGTTTTAAACTCAAGCAGCGGCAAAACATAAATATCATAATGACAGTAAAAACAGTAGATCTCCAACAGACAGGCACCGTTTGGTTCGTCTGGGTTTTCTAGGCATGAGCCGCTCTTTGTGAGATACAGGATTTCAGAGAAACACAGCATATGTAACAGGAGTCATCTGTAGGCGATAAGGGCTGTCGGCGTGCGGAACGGGGAACGGGCCCCACCGAAAACCTGTATTTTAACGTGGAAAAATAATAACGACAAAAAAAAACAGGACTAAATTTGGTTCTATGTTTCGGAAAAAAAAAAAAATGTTCAAAACAATTCGAGGACAATGAAATAAAATAAGCAACCAGACGTCATACTGAAAGGGAAAACATTTTAAGTGTCAGAAAATTCTCACTGAAATTTGATTAGTGGTAATAATATCTTGCTCCAGGCATGCAAAGTGATGCCAGGCAGACACGTGGTAGAAAGAGTGCTGGACTTAGCTTCACAGGGGTATTTTATTAAGACAGAAAAGCGTCTAACAGTTTTACAAGTTAGACTCTGTGCACTGAGGCTCCAGATTCACAGCAAAAAACAGACCAGGTCTCCAGAAGAACCTCCACACGGCTGCTTCGTGCTTTTATTCCAAAAGGAAAATGAAGTTACCTACATTAAAACCCCACATTTAAAGAGATTGAGATAATCACTTCTTATCGATCAGTCAGCTGTGTTTTCACTCACTTTACCGAAACAGGAAGCGGGAGAGATGCAAGGCTGCGGCCGTCGGTTCCAGTATCACCTGTCAGCCGGGGTAAAGTTATAAGAGAAGCTTTCTGACAGGGAAATTTGGAACCTGAGCGGGTTTCAGAACACCAGTCCCATGTACCGCTATTACTTAGTATAGAGGTAGAGGAAGAGGTACAATTTACTCAATAAGAGCATAAAGCAAATCTCATCCCTCCAACATCCTTGCCTTACTGGCTACTTTTATCTCCAAAGGCTGGTGAATCTTAGGGTTAATTAGTAACTTAGTAGTGGTGGGGGATGGTCTTCCAGCTTCAGGGGCTTCATATCTAAATTGCATTTCCATTTATTTTGACCGGAGATCATTTGCGTCTTCAGAGACGCCACAATGCACCAATTCCCCGCAATTAGTATTGTTCCCACCGCGGCTTAGAAGATAAGTACCGAGGTTCAGAGGGGTACATAAGAAGCGATTTAGTGTCGATTTGGTGGAATGAAGTGCCGCTTAAACAATCCTCGAAGCAGCCGAGGCTCGCATGTTTATTTTATCTGTCCCTTAAAGCCACAGGCCCGAAGTCAGACATCCGTCGGCTCTTGTTTTCTCTGTAAACACGGACCTAAACAGCTCTCGCGTATTAATGCTCACATGGGCCCTATGGTGTTTTTAAGTGTTTCAGTCGTATCTGTAATCGATTATTAGCGGATAAGTACTTGACCGCTACTCGATTTCTAACGATCGCATAACAGAATAAAAACGATCGCCATACAAGTGTACATTACCCAGATTTTAAAAGGAGCATTTTAAAGTGAGTGGAAGTGAAATTACAAATTAACATTAAAGGTACATGCAGTTGCAGATTGTCCCTAAATTCATGTGGCGAGCTCAGTCCTTCCCGGCAAAGCAGCAAAACGGTTTAGTGCTCTTTTCATGTCCGCTGTCTTTGTCGGCCACTAAACTTCGTGCATATTTAATTGACTGAACTTTTCTTCAGGGCAACCGAAATCCGTTCATTGAGAAAGGCATGCAGCTCCGGACCGCTTTTCATCAGCCTGTCAGAAGGCCCGTTAGTTCTGCTTCACGTCGGTGGACATTGAAGAAGAAGAAGAAGAAGAAGAAGAAGAAGAAGAGACAATATCTCTGTCTTTTTCGGCGATGTTTGTGTGTACCGGTGAAACTTTTAAATTTCATCTACTCTACGAGTTTGTTTTTCAAAACCATACATACGTTTATATAGGCTACTTTTATAATTTATTGGCCATTGTGTGCTTGTTTTGGTCTCTGTATGACCTTTCCCTTCTTATGCAATATTGATAACCTATTGAAAAAAACAGTTTAAAAATAAAAATAGTAAAAACGTAAATGGCATAAAAGTGAATTTACCTGAGTGCCATTATATTAAGACGGAAAATAATTAATCCCGTTCAATATGGTTTCAGCGGCGCCTGTCAAATTATGGCGATTAAGCGGACTATAAAATAACCAGGGTTCATTGTAAATTTGGCTGTGTAAATATTTAATTAAATGTCCGTAATCCTCTGCAAACACTACTTCTCCTGATTTATTACCATTTAAATGATAGCCCACGTAACATCAGATAGTAAATTAGATGTTTTTTCCCTCAATTAATATTTTAAATCAAATTAGACTGTAATTAAAGATGCTTTTAAACAAGCAATTATTATAGACCCAAGTATTAAAAGTGAGAATGAAAAGGTTTTTTTTAATTCTGATTTACATTTTTGAGGGCAATGGGAACCTGCTGTCGCTTTCGATTTATTTATCTATATATTTTAATTAGACGGAATTAAAACATTGTTATTTTTGGCGCGGAAAATAAACATTTTGACATGCCTGTTTTCTCTTGGGATATTAATAAATTGTGCTACTGTTTAATTCTAATTTCACCGGGAAATGCAGAGTTTATATTTTCATTCCAGTCTGTCCTCCACATTAAATTATACACGATCAAATTAAACTTGGGTCCGTAAAAAATTGCCAACTTTAATGTTCTAATCAACTAAACAATTCTGGTCGTATCCCGGACGGCCTTGGCCGATGGGTTGAGAAGCTTGTGTTTAGATTACGGCTTTTTATTATCTCTTAAAGTTGGCCTTAGCGATTAGAAACAGTTTAAATGGATGCATCTGGCCCAAGACAGTTCCTTAATTCCCCTTTGGATTTATAATAAACCGTCGATGCTTATGTGAATCCGCTATAAAATATTCATCCGTCGGTCTAACGTTTTTAAATTCAGAATACTGTCACAACATCCTTGTTTCATATAAAATTAGTAATCACTAGCAGTTCAAACAATCAAGAAAAAAACAGGGGCTGTGGATATTTTCTGTGATTTCGGCTTCCGGAGAATTGTTCAATATGAAACAGCCAACAAGAGGAGCACAACAACAGACGTTTTTTTCGCAGCGAAAAAAAATATTTTAAACAAATTCACATATTTCGATTACCTAAATAATTAATTTTAAAGCTTACGAAGTCCTCGGGGCTTTTTCTTGAAGTGTACACGGTCGGTATTTATGTAGTAATTCGTCATACTTGCACGCTAGCAGCAAACATTACAAAAAAGGTAGATTTCAGCGGAACGGTATGTCACCTGCAGTTTACGTGTCCGTCCAACAGGGACCACTGCTCAGCGTCAAAGCCGAAGGGCTGCGCGGATCCCGGAGAAAGGCGCTTAAAACGACTATCAAATACATTTTAAAACCAACGAGTATTAATACGAATAAAGAAAAATTTAAACGCGTCATTACTCATACGCCTAATAAAAATCTAGGCCTAACGCTAAAGAAAAGCAGAAATTCATGTAATATTCATGCTGTCCCGCACAGTTCGCTCCGGGCAGCTTTTCTGATGAAATACGACCGATGTCCTATTAGCCGCCGTCCGTCCTCCCGGGAAGCGCCGCTTTCAGCCCCGCTAATGCGAAATGTTCCCACAGCGCCCAGCACACGGAAGCCGCACGCATAAGATCTCCAGTCACTGTTATTATCATGATTATTATTATTAGTATTATTATTAGACAAAGAACTTGCCGCTAAATAAGAATTATGAGGCTACACAAACCCCAGGTCATCCGGTAAGTTTGAAATTGAGACCCGCAAGAAATTAGCTGAAGAGAGAGATGTGAGATATTAAAAACCAATCACCAAATTCTGTGAATATATTAAGAACGAACATATTTTTCTTTGCCTTTCCTTATCAGCGCCCGGGTTCCATGCAAGTAATGTTGCCTAAGATTAATTTTGGGTGTCATCTGACGGACATATAATTTAAAAATATCTGGGTATAACAATTCGCTTTTTTCCAAGCCATTACCCATTAAATGTAAATTTGAATCACAGCTATCTTGGAAACCTCAATAAAATTAATGGCATAATTAATTTACGTGCTCTGATTCAAAGCACCCATGGTATTATTAATGAATTCATTGTTAGATAATGAAACAACGTTGTGTGGAAAAGTGTTTTTGTCTAATTATTTTGCTAAATCCAGCCTCACATATTCATTTGTGATTGATCTTAAGACGTTTCGTCCACATGATTGAAATCTTGGCAAACAGTTAAAAACATTCTGAAACTCTGCCGAATCTCGATCGCAACTTTGTCACAATATTTACGTAGTTGGTAATACAAGTACCGTTTGTTTCCCCGTGCTTCTATTTGCCCCTTTTAAATGTTTAGCCAATCTGAGGTCTTAATTACAGTGCGTCTTACCTGTACCAGTCGAGTCCCTTGTCGTAGTGCCGGTCGAAGAAGTGCGGCTCCGCTCCCACCGCCCTGATGTCGGGATGCACCCGCAGAAACTCCAGCAGCGCCCGCGTGCCTCCCTTCTTCACCCCGATGATGATCGCCTGGGGCAGCTTTTTGCTGCCCGACCCGTTGGAGAAGCTTGACATGGCACTCGTCTCGGGGCCCCTCTGCTCGTCCTTCATTTCGTCCCAGTCTCCGGCTCTGTCCGAGTCCACTACGTTATCCAGCAGGTCTCTGGAGGACGTCCTCACTGACGGCTCGTCGTAATCGGATTCCAGGTCTACCCAGCCTTGGGTTTTGGGTATTAGCTTGGACACCAGGTCCACCCTGGCGCTCTCTGTCCTTCTACCAGCGGGTTCCGTTTCCCTTACCCGGTAAGAGTCTATTACACTTGGCACAGTGGCGCAATAACCCACGCAGGCATATAACATGTAGACCCACAATAAAAGCATGATGCCCATCAGTAAGAGTTTCTTTTTCACGGGGATGAATGGAATCGCATGCAGATGGCTGAATGTCTGGCTATATCCCATAAGCCTCACGTGCGCCGGTCATAATCCATGGAGACATATTGGCAAAGTTTATTCCAGGTTGCGTTTCGACATTCTTCGCGAATAATGTGGATCTCGTCGGCAAGAAGAAGAAAATATTTTTTTAATTAAACAAATGGTAAAAGTATTGCGGTCAGCATCTTGTCGGCTGCAAATTCAGCGTGGCGGCGTCAGTGCCTAACATTGCCGCTGGTGAAAGAAAAAGAGGCGGAAAATGAAAGACGTTAATTGTTAAAGCGGCGCAGTTCAGTGCCGCCCCGGAGTCCTGCTCTCACTTCGGCTGCACATCCCTCTCGCCGGGCCCGTGAGCTACTGGGAGCGCTGAGCGCCGAACTGAATACTGGCCCTTATACAGCGCCAGATGCGCGCAACTGACAGCGGCGTCGGCCAATCGCAGGCGAGCGGTGCAAATTTCACAACTTGTTGACAGAAGCGACCCAATCGTAGGGGTTGGGAGGCGGGGTCTGCGCTATGATTGACGTGAAGCCGAAGTTCTTTGACGCTCCTATTGGATAAAAAAAGCATTAAACCGGATTCCTTTTATATATCAGATTTGGAAAATCCGAAACGCTATTTTAAGCACGTTTGTGGGGAAAGTGACAACATTTACTCGACAGTAATTATTTATAAATTACTATTAATTTAACTGATTTTCAGGAATGATGTGGCACCTGGACATGTGGATCTTACGGATCAACGAATGCCGTCCCCTATCAAGATAAAAGCTGCAGTTTGGCACTGCAAACTTGGGACTTTTTCCATTATTTATTAAATGCAATTTAATCATACCTTTCAGAACGAATTAGTGTTATACATAGACCTATAGTAGTATATAAATAGTACATACTAAATTATAAGAAGTGCCACAGATTAATTGGTTTTGCTTAGTATAATTATTTACATACTAACAAAAACGCGCTATGTTTTTTTTTCGTCAAAGGCTAAAAGCTGTTCTACTATATTTATTTTTGTGGCTGACATATATGATTTTCCCCTGCCGGCAGCTTAATTTCATCCGTGAATTACAAGTGTGAAATAATTATAGGTTATACGTACGCCGAGGCGTTCTGTTTTCATTTTCCTGTCAGCTTCTCCCCCTCTTTATTGTAAAATGTACAAACAAAAAGATGAACATCCCGATGTTTTCGCCGCATCGCCGTGAACGTGTAAGCGCCCCTCTTATCCCGAAAAGCTATGCAAACGAGCGCCTTTAATTAAGTGCCGTTAAAGGACTTTTAATGTGCACTGGGCCGCTGCTAATGCAGGTACACAGCGCAGCTCATTCAGAAAGCCCATTCCCAGGAAGCGCTTCCCGCTTCGCAACTTTTTCCTTTTTTCTAATTTAATTTGTGAAAGAGGGACATTCCCCAATTTAACTAATACTTGTAGCGACACCATTCAGACGTATGTAATTCCTTTATACATTTTTTACGTTATTTAAAATTTTTGTGTTATTTAAAACTTATTTGAGAGACCACTTATCATCATTACCGCTACTACTGCAATAAAAACGTAAAAATACGAAACATTTAACGCCGTAAAATTTTGTAGTTTCAGCCGCGTCGCTGTAATCAAGTTCAGCACACTCTCGAAACGTCATTAAGAAGGGTTCTCTCTTCTTAAGTAAGCTATCACCCGAATATAATTATTAATCCGTTCTGCATATATTATTAAAAAAAAATTTTCATTTAATTTAGTCTTTTACATATGTGTTTTCCTGGTACTAGACAAAAAGTGATGTACGAACTTACATGTGGTGTTTCAACCGTACATAAAAGCAAGTTTTAAAACATTCAAAGTGCAATAGAGGATGCCTTATATCAATATCTCAATTACTGACCACTGCTCACAGGACCAAACATTTAATGCTCATCCA
The DNA here is from genome assembly GCA_019775895.2 of Stomatorhinus ivindoensis. Taxonomy (NCBI): domain Eukaryota; kingdom Metazoa; phylum Chordata; class Actinopteri; order Osteoglossiformes; family Mormyridae; genus Stomatorhinus; species Stomatorhinus ivindoensis. The sequence goes on along the minus strand of JABFEB020000092.1, from coordinate 2,369,128 downwards.
CCTTATTAAACTAAATAAACAAATGCGTCCCGCCATCTCTCACAGGCGAAAACCTGGGAGATTCGGACCCATAAAGGCGCGAAACATGAGTGCAGTTTCACTGATAAACTGTATTTTCTTGTAATTTCTAAAATCGAGATATGATTTAAATGAATTAATTACACTTAATTATATTACTTTTATCATAAATTATACTACCTTATACTAGTTACCGCTGACAGTGAAATTTTAACTACGACACCAACAAATTCAACAACATCTCATTTCAGGAAAATGCCACAAAATCAATGTTCACGAGGTAAAAACAAGATAAATCTATTTTTGTCATTCACATGTTTGTGGGGTTTTTGATCCGTTCTAATGAGAGATTCATTCCGTATATACATATAAGACTTTTGGGTGGATCACTTCCGAATTGTACAATTTTAGCTAAATTACAAAATGGTTATTAAATGCAGGCCTAACTATTAATAATAAACCGCAAAGCCACACTGCCCCGGAAATGGCCGTTTTAAGCAGAAGCATAATTTATGCGACCACATTAAGAGGGAACATTAGAAGAATAAAGGGAGAAAAAAGTACGGGACATAATTATTCGACCGAAAGAGCACATTTTTCTACACATTTATAATGGGTGGGGTGTGGAGTTCACCTAAAATAATGAAAAAGGTCTTGGTGAAAAGCATTAAAAAGGAACTCGACTTCTGTCTGCTCTCCTTCATAAAGGAAAGAACCGTCTGGACGTAAATCCCGTATCATACACTAAACCGCGCTCACCTCGCATTGTCCACGTCGCTGTTTGAGACAAATTCATATCTGCTAGGCATTAAACGAGAGAATCACACCAGCGCGCGGTTTACGATGAAAAAAAAGATTTATAAAGCACACCAACCACAGCAACTACTAGTAGGTTACTGCAGTAATAATAATAATAATAATAATAATAATAATAATAATAATAATAAGAAGAAGAAGAAGAAGAAGAAGCGAATTCGGTAGTAATCATTCTATTGATATGTAAGAGTTTAAAACATTTTCGTGCAAATTTCGCGTTATCCAGACATTCGGTACCAGGAAACAGGTCCTCAAGCGCGTGAGTTTCTGCTTCCCAGTAGATGATTTACCGGCATGAATCAGAGCTTTTCACGCTGTTGTTTATATAGGAATAATCTGTGAAGTTTAATCTCTTTAAATCTGAACGTGATCCCAATGCAATTGTGTCATTATCCCGTTATAAGCGGGACTGCAGCGGGGTAAGTGCCCGGGGGCATCGCCGAGCACTCCGGCGTACGAAGGGCAGTTAATCTCCGCTAATGACCTCCGGCAGGCCGCTAGATGCACACATAAAAGCGAAAAGAACAAGGTGTGGGGAGCCTCTTAGACTATATGTGGCATTAATGTCTAAATTGATTGAACTCGATTAAGGTTGATTTCATATCCGGGCCGCACCTTTCCACAAAGATATACACGCCGAATAAATCCATAATAAAAAGGAAGGGGGGCACGCAGCCTCGCGTGGCCTCGGAGGGAGGCGACCCGACACGGCTCGTTGCCGCCCTGCATCGGAGTGGCACTGGGATCGTCAGGGGGCGCCGAGATGCTGGGGAGGGTGTGTTCTCAGCACGTCCCCAATTTGTTTTGAAATTAATTACTTCCCGCTTTCCTAGGCTGACTGTGGCCTGTTCATTAGAAACAACAAGGTATCGGTACGGGGACTGCGGAGGTCGGTAACCCAGCTATTATTTTTGGCGTCACTCAGCTGATATTTAATATAATTAATTCACACTGGATTTAAGACGTCCTTCCCACTTTCATGACACTTTCCCCAACTGTGGAATTATACCAATTTACTGTTTATAACAAATGATGATCCACTGAATAACAGTCGCTCTTAATGGAATTCCCAAGCATCGATCGAGGTTTCAACTATTTAAATATAACTTTAAGCGCTAACAGGTGTTCAACACATTTTGCGCTCAGGATAAAGGGGGGAAAAAAAGAGGAGATACGTGCCCGAAAGTGACCGCTTTTCCCATCACTGGCCCACAGATGCCGGAGTCCGCGTACATTAAAGTCGGGGCGTCGTGGGTGTTGATTTCGCTATGGGGAACTTCAAGTTCTCTCCTACATCTACCGTGGATCGCAGAGAAGTCGATTTGCGTGATTTTCTATGGGGGAGGGTCTGATTTTTAAACATGAATAACATTTTGGTCTAACGAAACAAGACATAGCTACAGTACTCACAGAGTAACTCAGAAACGAAGAATGGTAGAAACGGTTTGCCGTAAAGTGGTCAGGAACACCAGCTGTACATGGGCTTGTAATGACTTGACAGAAGCGACAGTCAGGGTCACTCCTGCCTAGACTTACCGGTAAAGTTTGGACCCAAAATGGCCTGTCGGGGAGGCAGTAACAGAGCATCCGGATGACGGGAAACATCGGAACCCATCTCAGAAGGCCACATCGCAGAGTGTTGCGAAGACGCAAGGAGACTAGACAGGTCGAGGCAGGGAGGGGGGAAAGAAATGGGCCGGGGGAGGGAGTGGATGTCCATGTTCACAGCCACCCAGATGGAGCGGATGCAGGAAGACCCTGGCTGCCGCCGATATCTGATACACACTTAACCCCCCCCCCCCCCCCAACCGCGGGACCGC
>JABFEB020000092.1:2282396-2293142 GCA_019775895.2 Stomatorhinus ivindoensis | reverse complement strand
CAGAGCAGGAACTAACAGCATTGTGCTGGGTATGGAGGGCACGTCAGTGTGTCTGCGCAGGGCAGGAACTAACAGCACAGCCCTGGGTATGGAGGGCATGTCAGTGTGTCTGCGCAGAGCAGGAACTAACAGCATAGCCCTGGGTATGGAGGGCAAGTCAGTGTGTCTGTGCAGAGCAGGAACTAACAGCATCGCACTGGGTATGGAGGGCATGTCAGCGTGTCTGCGCAGAGCAGGAACTAACAGCATTGTGCTGGGTATGGAGGGCACGTCAGTGTGTCTGCGCAGGGCAGGAACTAACAGCATCACGCTGGGTACGGAGGGCACGTCAGTGTGTCTGTGCAGAGCAGGAACTAACAGCACTGCACTGGGTATGGAGGGCATGTCAGTGTGTCTGTGCAGAGCAGGAACTAACAGCACGGCCCTGGGTACGGAGGGCATGTCAGTGTGTCTGCGCAGAGCAGGAACTAACAGCACCGCGCTGGGTACGGATGGGACGTCAGCATGTCGGCGCAGAACAGGAGCTTTTCTGCATTAGAAGTTTATAGTTCTGAGTAAAATTATTCCATGAATATTTACTTACCGTGTGTTAATGAGTATCCATTTACGGTACACACACTGCCTGATGCATTTGAGGTGCAGAGTTCCACAAACAAGTGAATGTTTCACGTGGACAAGGTCTAATTTCCATGCATGGTTCAGTCATGTCCTGTTTACTGGAAGGAATAGAGGCTTTGCAGTAAGACTGTTTAGAGAATCACTGTTTACCGGATGGTCTCTATGCCTTGTCTGTTTAGAAGCAGTGAGTCACTGCGCACACAGCCTTACATGACTCTCACTGTCACCCCCAAGCCCTCCCTGGTTCACACCCACATCTGGAGTACTTTGGGGCTTGTGTATTATTACTATTGCAGTATTTTAAACCCAGTATGTTAGTATCTACGGCTGCTGGGATTCACACTGTGTAAGTACCTCCCTGTGAAAACACAACGGTCACCTTGAGGGAACACATCAGATATTTCATACTGGTCAGATTAGTCTTTAAATTTAAGTACACCTATTATTCTTAAATGTCATTTGAATTATTTCCAGATAACAAGCGTTACAGTGGGGGTTTGGGAGAAAATATCTTGTGCTTTTTTAATAGTAACTAAAAATAAATGGCACAAGATATTAAACACTAAATGTACTTATTTCCTGGCATAATACACACTTAACTTCTGAAACTAGACGCTGTGAGACAGTAATGTGGGGAACTGACTGCGAGAATGAAACAAAGTGAAGCTTTATTTCCACAAGTACATTAGACATCATATGACAGAACCATGCTTGAATTGAATGACTAATACTTTCATAAATGTTTGTGACCCTGACAGCATGGCTAGCTGCTTGATTCTATATACCAGTGGCAATGAGTCTGAATAAACAAATTTGTTGGTACCATTTCAGCTCATTGGAAAAGCATTTTATTCCTTCTAAAGGTGACTAAATTAAAAGCAATTGTCTCATGTATAACTGCATGACTTTGAAATGTCATTGAGGAAAGTGAAAAGAGATTAATTATCGCTTATTCCACAAAGATATTCTAAAATGGCTTGGACAGATTCTGTAGTACATCTAGAAAAAGATTTTAAATAATTGGATTATAGTGATTTTTCAAACTAATGGTTTTCTTTAATTAGTAGCACACAATCTTCAATTTTGTAATCAGTCACACGTGAGAAGAGAAATCACTCTATGGTTTGGTATCATCAAGTGCAGCACCAAAGCAAACGCGCGGCAGAGAAACCGAAGCAGAGCGCTGTCTGAGGAGACAGAAGCATGTTAAAGGCTACAAGACCGTCTCCAAGCAGCCACGTCTTCCTGTGACTACAGCTGCAAATATTACGAAAGGTAAGGTCTATCAAACATCCCTAGACGTGGCTGCAAGATGAAAATCGATTGAGCAGAAGGATGGTCAGATTGGAGACAAAAAGCCAAGAATGACTTCCAAAGAGATACAAGCTGAACTCCCAGGTCAAGGTGCATCAGAGTCTGACCCTCCGTCGCTGTTTGGGTGAGGGGCGTCTCAAAGGCAGGAGCCAGACTTCACTGGTGAAAGGAGCATATAAAGAAGCCAATGTGGAATTTGTTAAAATGCACATTGACGAGCCCCAAAGTTTCAGGCAGAATGTCCTTTGGAGAGATGAGACCAAGCCAGAGCTTTTCAGCCAGTCACATCAGCTCTATCTTCACCGACGGGGGAAAAAATTGAAGCTTTCAAAGAAAAGAACACCATACCTATTATGGACACAATGAAGTCTCAAGGCTGTCAAGATATTCTGGAGCGAAATGTACTGCCCAGTGTCAGAAAGCTCTGTCTCAGTCGCAGGTCATGGGTCCTCCAACAGGATAATGACCCAAAACAGCCTTGAAGCTAAAGCAGCCTTGAAGAACAGTGCTGGACTGTTATGAAGTGACCCTATGAACCATGGGCTGGATACTATCAAGCATCTATAGAAGGAACTGAAACACTGTGTGTGTGTGTGTCTGTGTGTTTATTTCCATATATATATGGCTGAGGATGGAGTTACTCAGTCAGTCCATATCTGGCCATTTATCGAGGGCCTTCCTCAAGGTCCTGGTGGGTCTCCTGGGGTTTGCACCTTCCTATCACGGACACAGAGGCCTAACCTACTGAGCCACACCCCAAAAAGAAGGGTGGAATGATTGGAGATTGGAATGAGTGGACCAATCAGATCACTCTTCATTCAGCCAATCAAACTGCTCACTACTCCTGGATTGAGGACATGAGCTTTCATCACTGCAAAAAGAATAAAGTGTAAAATGAGGTCAGAGGCAGAGTCCCTAGACACCCCCACCAAACCCCATTTGCCTCGAACCCGAGTTCCTGCCATGACACCCAAACCATGCTTCTCTCGCAGCCTGTGCCAGTGCTTTAACCGATCCGCAAGGGTTTGACCCTTAAGAACTGGGAAATGTCTGCAGGGATGGGGCTCTTTACTGGGTGATGAACAGCACTCGAAGGTAAAGATGGCTTGTATTACATATTTATTGCATTCCTGTCCGATTTCCATTTTCTCAAAAGCATCGCAAGGGGAAAAAAACATCTTGGGTGGCACCTGTCAGCCTGCCGGGCTCACGCTGGGGAGGGGGGCATTTAAGCTCCAGAGGGAGGTGTCACTTTTTACAACCAAACATGTTTCAGCCACATCCGCTCTTACTTAGATGATAAACGCTGCCTTCATCTCAGAAGAGCAGCAAAAGAATCATGTGCACCATCGCGCTGCACTGATTGGTGGAAGAGAAAAGCAAACCCACAGGTTCCACCAGGGCGGGAGCAGTGAGTCTTGTCCCTAGATCAGCAGCTACAAGCAGACCCATAGTGCGTAATCACACACGGCAGAAAAGGCCTTTTCACATATATTGACAGATATACTGTCTGCGTATCTGGATAGACCCTCATCAGAAACATTTAGGAAATGTACTTTAATATAGGTCACATTCTTTAATGGGAATTTTGTTCCTTCAGAATGGACGAAAAAAGCAATCATTCAGAACCATAAAACTGAACGTCAAAGTCTATTTAGTAATAATAATAATTATTATTATTATTATTCATAATAATGATTAGTTTGCAGAGCCTATAATTACAGATCCAGCCTGACGGAGGGGAAGGGGGCTGGATGCATGCTGGGAAAGAACAAACCCCCCTCTGCCCCGGAGGTACCAGAAATGGACTCTTTTCTTTTTTGAGTGGGCAAAGAGAGGGGCGTGTCTGTAGTGTTGATGAGTGGCGGATTTGTCAAACTGTGACAGGACTCTTCTCCTCTTCCTTGGTCAGCAGGCTGCTGTATAATCCCCCCCCCCCCCACAAATGCAGCAGCAGATGTGAATCATTCACTCTCATTCTTGTTCACTTGTAAAGCAACAATGTGCCCCTGATTATTTCTAACCCTTATAACACTTTTGCTTACAAAGAAGAGAGTAGCAGGCATCTTCCTTGGTGGCCCAAATAAGACCCGGGTGGATCGATGTCAGCCCATGGGGTCCTGGATGCGACAGACCGGCGTGCAGGGATGCAAGATGCTCCTTTACAGCATAAAACCGCTAGTTTAAGAATCACACACCACCTCCAGAGGGACTGCAGGCCTTGGCTACCGGTTTTTTCATTTTGCTACCTTATTTGGTGATTATTTTAAATAGCTATCATTCACCCCCCCATTCCATGGAAAGGGCTGGGAAACGTTTTTTTCTGAATTTTCACAACGTTTTCGCGGGCGTGATACTGATGTTGTACAAGAGCCACCGGGTCTAGCGGCACTTAGCAAACAAGCTTGACGCCACTTTGCTGGCGGAGCGTCTCTCCCTGGAACGGGATTCTCGTGCTTCTCGGCTACTCCGAGGCAAGTTTAATGTCGTCTAATATCATCTAGTAACAATAGTATAAATGCATCATAAAATATTTTCAAAGATCCCGATGGTCAAGCCCCCAAGCATGTTTTTGGATAATGAGCAGGTACGGTATTAGGTGCACCCAGTCGGCAGACCTCTCGCGATCGTTACTTTCTATCTGGCTTTTTTCCTTGTTCCGTAATAACAGCATTTCACAAATAAGTGAGGACTGATCAACCGGTACACATAGGAAAGGAGCAGCTTCCGCCGCAGCATCGACTGCGATCCAACACACACCCGTATCCGTTTGTGCTCCTTGGTTGGATCATATAAGCCAGGCTTTCTCCTAGCTGTCAAACACGATCGCCCCTCGGGACCGGATCTGGAGGGAGTTTCACTTAATTACGCCCCTATAAAACGTGATATCTTTTCAGCAAGCGGGCATCCACACTACACTGCCGAGTTACATTATCAGGTACGCTGCGAGCCAGCGGGCAGCACGCCGCCTAAACTGAAGCTTGTCTTTTGTCCAGGCAGCTAGGGGTCTAGAGCAAGAAGCTTTGGCTGAATTACTCCTTGAATGATGAAATTGCAGAAACCAATTAAATACTGTGGAGCAGAGAGAGACGCGCAGACGTGCCTGCCGAGGAAATTACGCTCTTTATTAACAGTCCTGAAAAAAATACAATAGGCGCCGAACCAAACACAGTTAGGAAACACAAGGTTGTCAGACGCCGGACTATAAGATGCACACACGGTGGGAGATTTACACACTAAATACATGCGAGGATCAGATCAGGAACATATAAGACACGGGCAAACACACGCCCAACAATGGGGAAATGCAATCATTAACCTTAACAACAATACAACAAGGGCTATTTACAATCCCACGTGGAGCATGCTGGGACCTGCGCCACGCCGGTGCTACAATACATTCTAGGGAGGGTGTTCCACGGTGAAAGATTTCTCACTTCGCCGGGTTTAACTTAAACTAGAACTCAAAATTGTCGAATAAGAGATTAGGTAAGGGCCATTTCTATTGGATATGCATCGTCTAATGTAGCTGATCCACAATTAAAGAAAAATTTCGTAAGTAAATATACAGCCATCGCGGTCATCCGCCTTTTGCTTCTTCGGGGACACTTGCCCGTCAATGGGCGTGGCACTTCCTGGCTTCGGACCCCTCCCCCGTCGGTGTGTGATTGGTCTCTCTTATTGTTAAACTGGAGAAGCTTCAAATAAACCATCGTAATGACCGTGTGGGCTCCGACTGGACCCGAAAATACTCGGCAATTTCCGTGATGTCGAGCTGAAGTTTGACACAAGCGGCGCACGTGCGGATGAAGCAGTGAAGTTAGATTCCCGGTGCTTTTAGGGCGCAGTTTACGGGGATGTTAAATTTACAGGAATAATATAGATTTTACTCAGCTCTTTTCTTCGGCTTTTCAGTTCAGTTGTGCTTTAATGAAGATACGTGTCTGAGTTCGTGTTAGACATAGACTCTCTATCCCGAGATGCAGGTATGGACAGATGCGACACCCAGACTCACAAATAACCAACTTTGGTCAGCCTGCTGACGTGGATTTTCAATTACAGACAAGTCTGCACACATGTATGTAACCGCTTTATTACCTTATAAATAGTCTATATGGTATACAAACTATCCCAGCACTGTTGATGCAGCTAATTTTAGGCTTATAATGCAATAATATGAATTTGCCGTAAGATTTCTTGCGTGAGTGTCACGCCAGATGCGTGAGAGCTGACACCCCTGGCTCGGTTGTCGAAGATTAAAAGACCGCATCTTGCCTGCATAGATGTAATAAGCCTACATAAATATAACAGTACAGCGACTGTCGTATTTCGAATCTAAATAGTAGGGCAAGTAACCATTTCAGGCATTCATAATTAAAATGTAAGCATGTTAGGAAGATTTTTCCAAAGGACACCAAGATAAAGGCTGTTTCGTTCCGATGCTGCCTCTCGCTGACTTTCTCCGTCTTTTAATGGCACGATCTGAAAATGACTGCCTAGGATGGCTTCGGATCCCTCACACGCGACCCTCGAACCGTTATGGCATTTAGTCGGCTCTGGTCGGACACCTTGACGAGGAGCGTCTCCAAGAAGTTTGTGGCCATGCTCTGCACCCTGTTCACTTTACTCTACTTCATGCACTGCCTCACGGACCGCTGCAGCACGGCGCCAGCACCGGAGAGAGCATCTGGCCAAGCCGCGCAGGACTGGCGGGCGCCGGGGAGTAAAATGCTGCTCCAGAAATGGACCGCGACGGGCTTTGCGGACGACGCTCCGCTGCTCGGCGGAGAATCCGAACAGGGGTCCTACCTGAGCTCCTCCAACCCAACATCAGCAGTTTGGAGTGGGAGTGCAGGTAAACTCAGCCCGCTGAGCGACGGGACCAAAAAGCTGCCCCAGGCGATCATCATCGGGGTGAAGAAGGGAGGCACGAGGGCGCTGCTGGAGTTTCTGCGGGTGCATCCCGACATCAGGGCGGTGGGAGCGGAGCCGCACTTCTTCGACCGGCACTACGACAATGGACTCGACTGGTACAGGTCATTGTTATTCCAATTTTTAAAATATTATCATTTTACCAATGCCGAGGGATCAAAAGCACTTGCAGTAACATTATTGGCAAAATATGCAGAGGTATGTTTCATGTTTTTGCTGCCTTTGGAGATTAATATATTGCATTTTTAAATTAGGATTTTTGTGGTGCTCTTTGTGCTAAATTAAATATTTGTCAAGCTGGGTGCTCAGGTGTCCCGGACAGCGCCCCGGTGGAGCGGCCCGGGGTAAAAGCGGCTTGTCCTGCGGGACCACTTTCAGCGAAACTCATGTTTAAATAAAGCCTGGCACCGTTTGGTCATTTGTCACATTTCAGTTTAATTCGTGACCCTCATTTTTCATCACGCCGCTGAAACACAATTTTACCATTTCAGTTATAATTCTTTTTTGTAAGACGCGCGCTTTACATTACCCAGATTTCTAAAAAAAAATTTTCGGTACTTCGTTAAAATCGTTATTTAACCTGAAGAATTAAATACATAAAATATAGATTTTGAAGTTAATAGTTTGAAAGTTTAAAAAGTTAACGTTAGTGTTTGTATTGTAAATTTAAATTCCTCGTGTTTCTATAAAACGTCATGGATTCCTCTGATTAATTACAACGTCATTGATAATCATAATTATTGCAATAATTATGTAGCCTAACTAATAAACATATAGGCTTAGATTAAATAATTTTGGTGGAGGATTCAAAAACTGCGTCGTCGATCTGCAGTTTAGTTGAGACTTTATAGCCTGATAAGGTCCGCAGTATGTTTCGCTGGATCTGAAGAAGTATGTTTGTGACACTGAAATGCGGTAACTGCTTTTAAATCAATTATTAAAATATATTTAAAGTATGGTCACTTAGCCAAAGCTAGGGATTGCAGCGTGTTATCCATTATTGACTACACGCATGACTACTAGGCCTATTATAATCACACAAAACAGCGCTTTCATTTTGTAAAATATGTCACTAAGATTTGAATACCACATTTTGGGTAACTTTGATTTAGTTTAAATATTAATATTTGCGACTTTTGAATAATATATAATCGTGCATTTATTGTTTTTGGATTGTAAATTATTTTATACTTATTAAAACCAATATATTTTGACCTTGGCACAAATAAATAATAAAACTGATTTATTGATTTATGCGGATTTATCCCAAACAATTTCGAAGTACGAAAATTAATCTAAGTACTTTCCACTTGTTTTAGTTTATTGATCGTTTTACTAAGTGTATATATCAGAAACGACAAACCACCTAAGATAAGGTTCAATTAGGCTGTAGCCGCCGATCTGTACTGATGGTGAGTAACTTAGCGGATAAATAAAAAGGCGCTTTTGAAATGTAGCCGCGGCTTTAGGGTCGCCGAATGCGCGATGGACAGCGAATGAAACAGCCCTTTCGTTACGTGTTTATATTCACACGCATCAGTGCACCTGGCTGTGCCCAAATCGCTGACTGAGACGACCCGGTTTGATCGGCGGACCTCTCCAGGAAGTAGTATTTAACCAAAATGCGTGGGGGGTCACGCTCTTGAACGATAACGCAGGTTGACTCCCCTCGGCAAGAAGCCCCTGCACCGCCACCCTCCCCGTTCAATCTCACACCGAAGCAAACTCTATAAATCTTTCTCTCGCTCTCATACACGAACAAACAGACACACACCGCCTTTTGTCCCCTACGTTGGCCAGTGCATTGATGTGTTTGTGTGTCTGACTGTGTGTGTGTCTGACTGTCTATGTGTGTCTGACTGTGCTCGAGTGCGCGTGTTCACATGGGGTGACTGACCCCCTCTCCGTGGCTCTAACAGGGCACTGACCACATTACAGCTCTATTATGAAGAGCTATCAGGAGAGTAACGGGAGGTTACCTGACTGTCGTGGGTATAATTCACGCCTCTTCGCTGAAGAGACAGACAGAGAGAGAGCTTCCCTTTGCTACAGAAGAGAGAACACCCCAGCCGTGGCCCTCTTCGCTCCCCCCTAACTCTCGCCCCAGCCCCCCGCTTGCCTGAAAAGGCACTCTCTCACTTTCCCATCACTCTTTCACACTCCTTTAATCACCCATTCATCCATTGTGCCGCGTGTATCCGCCAGGGTCCCATCTATTCCAGGGTCCCATCCTGCCAAGATTCCGCTGCACTGGCTGGGGGTTCGTGGTTGTAGGGGGGTTTGGCGGGGTGAATGAAAGTGGCATCCCGAAGTGGGGAAAGACAATAATGACGTGACGAATTTTCTCAGACTCCATCTGCTCTGTGGCAAACATACTGCAGTGTGATTCTCGCTGGGGGGCTGTTATTAACGGTGTCCGGCTGCTCTGCCGTCCGTGATGCCGATGGGGCTCCAGTTAATGTTCATTGCATGAAGCTTTTTAAGAAGTAGACTGTTTGCATTGGGAGGTGTAGCTGCTCAGTGTAGCTGCTCGGTTATAGCTCATTCAGGCTGAACTTCAGCCCCCTAAAAGTGCTTGTAAATATTAGGGGTCTGTGGAGTTGTCGGTGTTTTCATGGTTTGCAACCGCTTTCCGGGACATTGGCTGTACACAGCCTGGATTATACGTGTAATGGGCTTAAACTACAAATGTGAAACGGGTTCGGTTGCCAACCTGTTGTCCATAATCAGCTTTTATTTATGTTGCTCGCTGTTTCTTCATAAATCCCCCGAGTTTCGGTTTCACGAAATGCCCGTGATGAGGGCTGGAGGTTTTCCGCTGGGACGCGCCGGTCCCTTTTCCACCAGCAGCGGCGATTGCGGGCTGTCGGTGGGGCCCTAGATGTCTCGCGGAAATTCATGCCCTGCGGGCGCAGAGACGCGTCACGATGAGGATGGTAAATGAAACATAAACTGCATCTAGCATTTTGGTTTTACTTCATTGGCTAATTTGCTAAAATCCATCGTTTTGAGTGGACTTGGATAAATGCCCAAATTTTTATAAATTGCCATGGAGTGATTAAGTATCGTTTTATTTACTCATGAGATTTATATATGAATTATATTTTCATGTTTCAAGAGAGGAGCGTCCGTGCTGTGCACTCTCTGTTATTTAGAGAAAAATATTTTTTTCTTCTGTTCCTTTCCTTTCTTCTAGACATTTAAAAAAATGTTTCTACCTTTTTTGAAACTCCATCTGATTCAGTTCCCTTGTTCTGGGTTTTGCAGTGGTGGAAGAGAAGGCTTGGGGCTGCGGGGTGTGGTCTGATCATCGTAACACGGCTCCCTAGGGCAACGCTAATTCTCAGCTGAGTCGCTCCACTCCACCTTTTGCATGCGCAGTGTTTAGAGATAAAGTTTGACATGAATGTGACGGGCTCAGCGGGCGCCTGAATCGGGGGGGGGGGATTAAAGGCCCGAGTCACACGGCGTGTAAATGTGAAAGAGGCAGGTCAGCGACTCAGTTAATGAGGAGTTCTACCCGCCTGTCCGGTGATCCCCTCCTTTGCATTTGCACTTTTTCATTCAGACTTTGGTCATGAAAATACACCCCCCCCCCCCTCAGGGGTCAGTATACTCAGCCTGATGCAATCAGAGTAATGTTTGCACACAGCATATCGTGAACTCAACCCCTGCCACCCCCTAACCCCCCCTCTGGCAAGCTTCATCCCAGTCTGTTTGACCCCCCCTTCAACTGTCGTGTCCAGGGCGGGGGGCCACGTTTGAAGTCACCAGGCTTGCCGGATTAAGCCAGACCCGACCAGCTAATGGGATAATTACCCCCCCCGAAAACATGGCTGACCTTTGGAGAAGGAGATCTCATCTCACATGTCCAGCTCCCCC
>JABFEB020000092.1:2151331-2161587 GCA_019775895.2 Stomatorhinus ivindoensis | reverse complement strand
GAAGGGAGGGGGCATTGACTGATGTTTAATTATAGTGTCTCTAACCACCATCTTCATGTGTGGTATTGGATGGGGTAGACAATCTGAGTGGTTGACCTGTATGTAAGTTTGTGTTCATTAAGTAAGGATTCTTATTAAGTGTATATGGGGGCTGCAGGGAGTCTGGGGGCTGCAGGGATTCTGGGGGCTGCAGGGAGTCTGTGCTCACTGTGAACTGGTCCTGGGTAAGCAGTCAATGAATAATGGATAGGTGTGTGCGGGAGTCTGGACTCCCTGAGAAGCCCAAAGCACAGACCAATCAGAGCGCTGGCTCTGAGCATGCTCAGTGTGGCATGCACCCCCCCACCGCCCCACTCTAGGTGGAGAAGAGGTTGGAGCTGGTGAAGCAGGTTTCCCACAGCACCCACAAGAAGCTGAGCGCCTGCCTGCAGGGCCAACAAGGGCCCGACGTGGACAAGAGGTCGGTCAGGTCGCCCTCGGTACGTATCGCCCCTATAACAACTTCTAATCGGTGTTTAAGTGAGCTATACTGGGCACAGTCCTTATACAAACAATCCTGTATAAACACCACCAAATGCCGTGCATGACAGGGTCACAGTTACTCAAATAGTAACATGGTACGACCTGCTATGTGTATAAACTTTACTGTGCACAGCACAGAACAACTAGACGACGTTATGCATCAGTATCTTTATGCAGTGGCAGCACTGTGGATGCTAGCTGGCTCACTAATTTCTCAGGAGAAGTTCAGCTGTTACATCGTGCTAGGCGCTGTCTGCTAAATGCTAAGTGCTAAATGCTAAGTGCTAAATGCTAAGTGCTTTCTTCTGGCTAGAAAAAGCTTCCGCTGACCACGTTGGCCCAGTGCCTGGTGGATGGTGCCATGGTGCTTGGAGACGACTCCCTCCTGGGGTGAGTCTTACTTGCACACACATACAGACGCACACAAATTACAAAGTAGAGGATATTCACATGCTGCTGGTTTGGATACATTTCACCATTGTCTGTGTTTGATTTTATGGGTCGGTGAGGGATTGTTAACTGTGTTACAGTGAGACACCCCAAAAAATGTGTGTGTATGAGTGTGAGCGTGTGCATATCTGTGGCTATGTGTGTACATGAGTGTGTATATAAGTGTATATATGTGTGTGCATGACAGTGTGAGGATGTGTATAAGTGTGTATATGTGTGCATGACAGTGTGAGGATGTGTATAAGTGTGACTATCCATTCATTTCTATGGGGAAAACCCTAATCCCAACATGATCACCGTAACCCCTATTCAGCCCTAACCTTAACCATAAGTAACCAAACAATATAGGAGACTTTGGCATTTTTAGTTTCTTGATTGCATTCACAGATCTTGGTGGGGACTCTGAAAAATGGTCCCCACAACATCAAAATAAAAGGTTTTAGAAAACTAAATTCACGCGCACACACACACATACAGACAGACATACATGCACACTCCTGCCTTCCCACACATCAGACTGGTAAGCACGCACCACCATGCTCAGGCAAAAAGCCATCATGTTCTGTTCCCCATTCTCCGCGCGCTTGCGTAAGATCGCCAGCTGACATTCTTCTTCATCTCCTGCCTCCATGTGTCCTTTACATTTGGAAGGGTTACGAGCATTAAAACTCGCCATAAACACTCTCAGATCTGCATTCCTCATACTGCTATTTGGATCAGTTGTGTCCTGGTTGGCTACTAATGTTCTGCTGAATTATGATGAAGTGGACTGGAACATTCCCATGGGCTCTTCTGATTTGCTGTTGCCTGGTCTTGCTCAGATGTGATTGGCTGAATTCCTGCACCTCCCCCTCTCTCCTTCCCCCATTGCAGGAAGATGTTGAAGCTGTGTGGGGAGACGGAGGACAGGCTGGCCCAGGAGCTCATTCTGTTCGAATTCCAGATGGAGCGGGATGTCATCGAGCCCCTCTATGTGCTCGCCGAGGTAGGCTGTCCCGGGAACTTAGACAGGAGCCCTTAGTAATATAATAAGACACATTGTCAGCCACGGTGGGTGAGCATGAGACATACTGTTGAATTGTGGGTGATTTTTTTGCATTGCCATGGTGATTGATTACCCGCGTCTTCAAACACCTCATGGAAATGAAAGCCAGCTGACCCTGATTGCACTAACTGGCTTGCTGAGGTTACACAAGGCCATCTGGGTGGATGTGGGCTAACTGGGAGGGTGGAGCTACCGCTAAGGGTGGGAGGTGGCACTGGTTCCTGGTGGGGTTCAGGCCAGTCCTGTACACCTTCTGTTGCCTTTCCCACAGGTGGAGATCCCCAACATCCAGAAGCAGCGGAAGCATCTAGCAAAGCTGGTGCTAGACATGGACTCGGCCCGTACACGGTACGAAACCTTAGCAAGCTATCCCCTTTCCCACAGTCAGAGTCAACCCAAAACAGTCCAAAAGCAATCAATGTAAATCGGCAAGGGAATATGACACTGGGACGACTATACCTCCTAGAAAATGGTCCCCCCTTCCCCAGATTTCCAACCATCAAGGTTCTGTTGCACTTGAGTTACCCGGAGACAGCAGAGGGAGTGACAAACAACATGCTGGACCTGAGCCCAAGCTGAAATTGCAGGACAGACGCAGAGTTACTGTCCCCACGAGCAGGACACACTGAGCAGGGGTAGCGGCAGCAAGCTGTCCAGATGTCTGCTGAGTCCCAAGCTGTCCAGATGTCTGCTGAGTCCCAAGCTGTCCCAAACATGTTGAGCTTTGGTGTAAAACGGAGACAAGATGGTCTATCACAAATTATGAATCCTTTGTAATGAGGATTCACTCCAGCCTGGACCCCCCCCCCTCCCCCCCAGGTGTTCTGGAGAAGACTATTACATTTATGATGATGATGATGATGATGATTGATTATAATTATTATTATTATTATTTAGAAGTGTATGCCACACTCTTCGGGAGAAGTTTTTACACAGTCCCTAACTCCAGCAAATCAGATTATAAATTAACCCCAACCCTAATTGGTCATTGGCTCCATCCAGCAACATTTTGGTGATCCTCCTGGTCACAGCATCCCCCCCCCCCCCCCACCTCCTCATTAGATTTGAGTCTCAATCTATTAAAAATGTCACTAGTCTGTTAGCTGTTCTGGCTGATGAATTTTCCTGTCTGGATGTGAGAGTAGATCTTCCTGCTACATGTCACGCCCCCTGTCCCTCCCAAAGTTACTGGGCCTCTCTGTGTGTAACCCAGGTCCCAACACATGAACCCAGTGCCTGTGAACATAGTCACTGGGGACCCCCAGAGAGGCCCCATTTTTGTTCCCTCCCAGCACACCTGTACCAGGTAACTGGTTCAAGTTAAAATGTGGCTTGTCTGGAAGGTCCCAGGCAACTGGGTTGAGAAACAGTGCATTAAAGGCTACAAACAGAGGAACGTTTGTGATATGGGAGCAAGAAGGAAGGAATGAGAGAAGGAAAGTGATGCAGAGGAGCGTGTGATAGTGGGGGGTGACCAAGGCAGAATGATGACATTGGGGATATTGTTCTTAGAGCCATGTGTCTGTGCATGCTGATATGTCTGTGCATGCTGATATGTCTGTGCATGCTGATTTGTCTGTGCACGCCCATGTGTCTGTGCATGCTGATATCTCTGTGCATGCTGATTTGTCTGTGCACGCCCATGTGTCTGTGCACGCCCACGTGTCCGTGCATGCTCGTTTGTCTGTGCATTCTCAGATCTCAGTATATCACCTGACCCTCCACATTCCCTTTCCAGGTGGCAGCAGTCTTCCAAGTCCACAGGTGTGTCCAGCAACCAGCAGCCGGCGGGGGCCAAAGCCGACAGCCTCAGGGAGGAGATGGAGGAGACCGCCAATCGCATGGAGATCTGCAGGGTCGGCCGCTCTCTTATTGGCTCATTCGCTCCCTCACGCGCGCGCACACACATGCGCTTGTACAGGGACAAACGCCGCCTTTTCTCCTGCACAAAGCTCCACATTGCGAAACAGCAGAGGACAGAGCTGACATGGTGAAGAATCCACGTGAGGGAGACCAGGTCCCCAGGGCCTCAGCAGTCTCCTGTCAGCCGTTGCCGCTGATTTAAAATAAACTTCCCTAAAATATCCCCACAGTCTCTTTTGAAAAGAGCAACTACTGAAAGTGCCTAACATTTTATGTTTTTTTTTCTAATTCCCTCTAGGATCAGCTATCAGCAGACATGTACAGCTTTGTGGCCAAAGAAATCGACTATGCAAACTACTTTCAGACTGTAAGTACCTCTCTGGAGACAGCGCCCCCTCGTATGTTCCCTAGTGAATTCCTGTGCTGACGTCCAGGCCCCTGCTTGCAGCTAATAGAGATCCAGGCTGAGTACCACAGGAAGTCACTGGAGCTGCTTCAAAGCGTCCTGCCGCAGATCAAAGCTCATCAGGGTGAGTCGTCCTGCCCCTGCTCGCTGCTCGGGCCTCCTGTCTCGATCTGGTACCCGTGTGCATGTGTCTCTGTCCCGCCACAGAGGCTTGGGTGGAGAAGCCGTGTTATGGGAAGCCCCTGGAAGAGCATCTGACCATCAGTGGACGTGAGATCGCCTTCCCCATCGAGGCCTGCGTCACCATGCTTCTGGAATGTGGCCTTCAGGAGGAGGTACGGTCACTTCCACCCCCCAAACACCCCATGAACAATCCACACTCCTTTTTAAGTAACAGTAAAGCAAATTACCTGGAAATTTTTTATTTGCTCAAAGATTAAGGGTTGGAATGAAATGCAAATGAATGCCAAATTAAGGAAACTGACTGGAAAATTGCTTCACACTGTGGTCGCAGTAGTTGTAAAGGAGGTTATTTAATAATAATCTGGGGTTGCTGTAGAAGCTATATGATATGTCACTTTCTGTCCAATGAATGGAGAGGTACGTCATATGACCTGTCAGAGGGGTCGCGCCCACTTCCTGCTTCCTGTGTGGTAGGGCTTGTTCAGAGTGGCTCCATCGGCCTCCAAGCTAAAGAAGCTGAAGGCATCCCTGGACTGTGGGGTGTTGGACGTGCAGGAATACTCCGCTGATCCCCATGCCATTGCAGGTAGGAGGCATGCCCCCTACCCCCACCATGTCATCGCCATGGTGATGTGCAGCCCTCGTTCAGCAGGTACTTGTAGCAAGAAGACTGTCCGGTTTCTGCTAGTGAAACGTCAGATTCATTCTCTCCATTGGGCTCCTTCTGTTTGAAATGCTGTCAGATCCCTAATCAGGTTTCATACGGTATCTGTCCTGTGAGCGCTGCTGGGAACAGAGGGACAGTAAGGTGCAAAGCAGACGCCAAGAGTGGACAGAAACCAAGGAGCGGACTGTTGCCCGAGCCCCTGAAATCAGACAGCTGCTAAAAGTAAAAAACACTACCACCACAGGCAGGATGTGGCTCTGCTGTTCACCTGAGGCTGCGCTGATGAAACACCTGCTTTTCTATGTGTAGACTAACCTGGTGCCTGTTTATATATTCAGGATATTCCAGTCCACCGGTTGCGGTGAAGTGTGTCTCACATGCTAACAGCAATAAAGCTCCTTCCGGGATTGGCATCCCGTGTAGTCGTTTGCCGCCATGCTATCCCATTCCCCGTGTTCATGTCCTTCTGGGGCATTAGAATGTATGTGGAAGCAGAAAGCCCACAGGGTGCCCCAGTAAGATTATAAGAGCTGTGATGCCCGTCCTCGTTAGCCGTGTCCCGCTCCTCTGTATAAATTCCTCCCCGCCAACTGGCCCCAAAGCCATGCCAGAATACGGCTGAACCGCAAGAAAATACTTTTACAGTCCCAGTTTGCTCACAGGCCAAAAAAATTAATTATCCACACACTAATTAAAGACGGACCCCTTTGGATTCCAGAATGTGTGCTTCAAAGTTGGTGTCTGTTGGCTCTGCAGCGACACATTAGCAGCATAGGCATGGACACGTATGTTCAGACATATAAAGTCATGCACTTGTGTGCACATGGGCTTCTGGTGGGTACCCTGTGCCATTAGCCTTTTCTCTCTTACACTCACAGGAGCGCTGAAATCCTACCTGCGAGAACTTCCAGAACCACTCATGACCTTTGACCTCTATGAGGAATGGATTCAAGCTTCCAAGTAAGAGAAAAACATGTGAACAATGGACTGAAAGGCAGGGTAGTCTAATCTATTGTTTCATTCACCAAAGTGTACAGAGGGTTTTGCAAAGAGAGCTTACCTCAACCCCTCTGACTGAAGCGGGCAGTTCCATCACGAAACTGTAGCCTAGTTCTCCAAGTGAATAGAGGCACCATCTGTCTCCATGTCGAGGAGCCTGGCTTTATTTTACTAAGAATGCTTTTCTGCCCAACAGCATTCAAGATCAAGATAAGAGGCTCCAAGCTCTGCTCACCGCCTGTGAGAAGCTTCCCAAAGCCAACAGCAACAACTTCAGGTGAACCACCACTCTCTCCATCCCGATTCTTGACCTTCTGCCACGGAAAGTTTGTCAGTAGCATCGAGAACTTTGCAATTCGCTGTGACCTCTTTGAAAACGGGATCCGACTTTAAAAGTGGAATGAAATGGTGTCGAGAAAACATTCCAGTATTAGGCGGGAATCCTCTCTGTCCTCAAAACAACAGTGAAACTGTCCACCTCCAGACCAGCGGAGGACCCATCATGGTGAAGGGCTGCACTACATTTGCTCAGTAGGAATGACTGAGTGATTAAACATGAGCCGCACAGAACGAGTTTGCTGGGATTTTTTTCTTCTCAGTGGGTAAATCTGCTGTCTCGCTCTGCCTGGGTTTTAATTCCTAACCATGGCCTGCGTGTGTGCAGGTATGTTCTCCCTCTATGTGTGCTGTTTGCATGCTTTTGCTACGTTGTGCAGGTTTTCTCCAGGTACTTAGGTTTCCTGCCACAGTCCAAAGACATACAGTTAATTGAATTAGCTCTCTCAATTAGCCTGAGCGCGTACCATTGATGGATTGGCATCCTGTTCAGTGTTTACCCGATACTGTATGGGATAGGATCCAATGCCACCCCCGGCTACCTTCCCGCGACCATATCTGGTATTAGCACAAGGGCATAGATTTGGGTATGGACAGTACGGCCATGTCCCTACCGATAATTGTAGGAGTACCGTGTATGTTTTGGGGGGAGCAGGGGGTTTGGGGCTGATTTGCTCCCTGCTAATGCTGAAGCTAAGCCTACGCCCTTACAGAAGCAGTTAGACGATGACTGAATCGATGGATGGATATTTCCTTCTGAGGAACTAATGGATTTCCCACCCAATGGCAGTCCTCTCAAAATAGTTCTGCCCACTCTGGTATGGTGCCCATGTGTCCCAATTTTATCTACCATGTTGGTATAAAGTGCAGCACGAGCAGGCCTTGGGCTGTGGGGTAGCGGTGGCTCAGGTCCAGCACAGAGCAAAGCACAAAGCGCAAGGACACCAGCTACTGACATCTTCTTGGGTCAGATACATGGTCTCTGCTATTTATTCCTGTTATCCTGGGAAACTGGCATCTCATGTTTTTCTTTTCTCTTTTCACGATAGATACCTGATAAAATTCCTAGCCAAGCTGAATGAGTACCAGGACATGAATAAAATGACAGCAGGGAACATGGCCATCGTGCTGGGACCAAACCTGCTGTGGACGCATGCTGAGGGGTAAGATCCAGCGGGGCTCAACAAAGGCGGGGGGCACTGACTGGCCCCCATTGGTCGAATGCAGGCCATGTGGTTTCTTCCACATGAAGATGCTCTACCCATGATTTTTGCATGTATTCTTTGCACATGCCAATCCAATCAGTCAGCTTGATGAGGTTTAAGGGAGGGACAGTATATAGCTACTTCTGACCACAAACTGGTGTAGAACCCCATTCACGCTATATTTCACAGGAGACTTTTTCAAATAAACAAAGGAAGTTCCTAGTTTGAAAGAAGATTGCTGTTCTTTCAAATAGCATAGTAAACCCTTAAACGGAGCATGCTTGAAATTAGGATTAGGAAATAGAATTATTTCTGGTGTTTAGGCAGGGGTTAATGACACTGCAGTAACATCTAAATAACATTGTAATAACCCCTACAGGAACATCACAGAGATGATGACCACGGTGTCCCTGCAGATCGTGGGCATCATCGAGCCCATCATCCAGCATGCTGATTGGTTCTTCCCTGGAGGTGAGCGAGAGCTAAGTTGCGGCCATTTGGAATCGGTTGTCCTGCCACTCGGCCTCAATGCTGCTGCCTTTGGAAAGGATATCAACAAAGCATCTCCTGTCACTGTACCATGATGACAATGAATAGTTTACGCAACTTACTGATGCCCCTAGTAAATGTAAAAGTAAAAATCATTTTAGCTAGGATACATTTTGTATTCATTTTGTAGATATATTCTTCAGTTCTATACAACTCAATATTGTTCAGTTCAATACTGATCAGTGAAGTTGTTCACTCTTCTTCTTCCTCACCCAGAGATTGAGTTCAATGTGACAGGCAGTTATGGCAGCCCCATCCACACCAACCACAACGCCAACTACAGCTTTATGCCCTCGCCTGACATGGACCACTCTGATCGCAAGCACGACCAAGGCCGACGCCCCCTCAGTGTCGCCACTGACAACATGATGCTGGAGTTTTACAAGAAAGATGGGTAAGACTCTCATCTTTACGCCATCCCAATCCACCACCATCCAGCCATCATCCATGTGCCACAAACCAGCAGTCAAACATTAACCAGTCTGTTTTTCTGTATGGCACTAATGCAACCATACCATTAGGTTCTTACCATTTTAATACATGGCTCCACAAGAAAGCAGTAGTTAGGTATGATATGATGCAAGGTGCGATAAATAGAGTAAGTTCCTGTTGCTGTCATACTATGAAGTGATTGGTCGTATTTGAGGGTGTATATGTTTTACATGATGTTAGTCTACATAAGAAGATCCATCTTCTTGAGGCATTTGAAGTTGATTGTCTCTGAAATCTTAGAAGCAGAATTACCTGCCCTACGAATCCATCACGGATGGTTGTGGTGAGGGGAGAGGGGAACACGAAGGACTCCATCAAGTCCATGTCTTATTTTCTTTATTTGATTCTCATAACGCGCTGTTTTGGGGAAGAGCAGCCTTGGCACAGACTGCTTGCTTTGCTTGCAAGGATGTGCCAGCCCAGGACAGCAAACAAGTCCTTAGCCCTTCAACCACTGAATACCAAAGGCAAGCTCTGCACAGATGCTTTTATGTTGTACAGAGATTATTGGGAGGAAATTGAATACCTATCAGGCCAAATGCTTGCTTGCTCCTTTACATCCCTAGTTGCTTTTGGTTACAGTGCTTCTCGTATGTTTGCAGTCAAGATAATTGCTCTAACATGTTCCTGATGAACTTTTCTGGGGTTTAATCTTTGTAGCCTTGTGTTCACTCCATCCAGTTCCTAGCCCCTTGCACAACCTATTGCTCCTTTCAATGGCAATGCAGCAGAAAAACTATCAGTGGAATTGGACACCAGACAAGCATGTGCAGGTTGTCCTGGCATCTTCGAGCCTTTTTTAGACTTTAATAGAAAGTAGTTTCCAAGTGAAGTTAGATTCAAATGACATCCAGCTGCAGGCTGCAGTGTGACGATACAGCCACTATCGTTGTGGTATCTCTCGGTGTCGGAGTTCCACATTTGACAGAGTAAAATAGTCAGAGTACTAACTCATATTTTTCAAATGGCCATATATGGTTTGCTAGGTTTCATTTTCTCAGATGACAGATGAACTGTGTGCTGCAGGGAGTCAATCCTCCCCGACTGTGGTTTTATTTTAAGGTTTTTTCTTGTCTGTTGGGGAATGCCGTCCTAATTGCTATAATTGGAGCACTAATTGGATTCTGGCAGGGGAAGGTGCAAGAAGCTCCTCCGGGACAGCATCATGGTTGCCCCCAGGACCTCTGTCCTCTCTCCTTTCAACACAAGTATCATTTTACACAGCCCCACCCCCCCATTCCTGCTGTCATGCTCCGCCATCTTGGCTCAAAGCCTGTCCTCAAGACAGCCGCTGCTATTGCTGTGTAGCGTGGGAACATAGAGCAAAGATGTACTGCAGTCTCGTTGATCTTCACCCTTGATGTTTCTGTCCTACTAATGCAGCATTAGGAAAATACAAAGGTACCGTATGTTTTCTTTCTTTTTCCTCCTCTTCGGCTCTCTCTCATCCTCTTCTCTCTGTGTACAGTACTCTTAATGATGCTCCCCAACCGCATGTGCAGTAAGACACCTCAATGGGGGGGGGGGGGGGGGGGCTGT
>JABFEB020000092.1:2134075-2144757 GCA_019775895.2 Stomatorhinus ivindoensis | reverse complement strand
CCCCCCGCCCCCGCCGAAGCCACTGCAGTCACTGCCCCTCCTAAACCACCCCCGCCAATGGAACTGCATCAGTGTGGCCTCATCCATTCTGTGAACACCCGGGTGATGTCATCATACCCACAATCCTCCCTGGTGTAGTTCTCCAGTTCTTAGCAGAACGGCCTTCACGTAACTTCCTGTGAAATACACTGCTCAAAAAAATTAAAGGAACACTTTGAAAACACATCAGATATCAATGGGAAAAAAATCTGTACTGATATGGACGTGTTATGAATGATAGGGCGCCACATCAAGGATTGATGGGAATTGATGGGAATGAAAATTCTCTACAGAGGGCTGAATTCAAAGACACCCTGAAAATCAATGTGAGAAAATGATGAGGCAGGTTAGTGCATTTTGTGTGCATGTCTGAGCACGTTGGGGCTGCTTCTCACGAGACGACGGATGGTGTCCTGGGGGATCTCCTCCCAGATCCGAGACGACAATGTCCCAGGGGTGTTCTATTGGATTTAGGTCCGGCGAGCGTGGGGGCCAGTCAATGGTACCAATCATCCTCCAGGAACTGCCTGCAGTCTCTCGCCATATGAGACCAGGCATTGTCGTGCACCAGGAGGAACCCAGGACCCACTGCACCAGAGTAGGGTCAGACGGTGGGTCCAAGGATTTCATCCCGATACCTAATGACACTCAAGGTCCCATGGTCTAGCCTGTAGAGGTCTGTGTCCCTCCATGGATATGCCTCCCCAGACCATCACTGACCCACCACCAAACCGGTCATGCTGAACAATGTTACAAGTAGCATAATGTTCTCCACAGCTTCTCCAGACCCTTTCATGTCTGTCACATGTGCTCAGGGTGAACCTGCTCTCATCTGTGAAAAGCACAGGGTGCTAGTGATGGACCTGCCAATTCTGGTATTCTATGGCAAATGCCAATCAAGCTCCACGGTGCCCTGCTGATGGGTTAAGGACCTTCTATGGCCCTGTCCAGCTCTCCTAGAGTAACTGCCTGTCTCCTGGAATATCCTCCATGCCCTTGAGTCTGTGCTGGGAGACACAGCAGACCTTCTGCCAATGGCGCATTTTTTGAGGAGCTGGACTAGGTATCGCCTCATGCTACCAGTAGTGACACTAACTGTAGCCAAATGTAAAACTAGTCAGAAATGATGAGGGGTCGTCTCATTGTAGCACCTCTAGTGCTCCTATTGCTAATTTCATTAATACCAAGGCTGCTGAATTTTAATTGACTTGATGCTATACTATGATTAAAAAGTGTGCCTTTCATTTTTTTGAGCAGTGTATATTTTCAACTTTGCTTAACTTGCTTACTGCACTACCCGAGCCCCACCGGAAGGTCGGTACTCCTGATTATCTGGTACCCAGAATTCCCTGGGCTCTCAGCCTGCTGTGTATGATGACGTCTCCTACGCATACAATGCGTCCGCGCTCTTGTCCGCTCGTGTGTCGCAACTCGTGCCATCACGTGATGGCTAACCTCTGTTCCCCTCTCCTTCCTCCCTACCCCCCCCCCCGCCCCCCGTGCCCTTGTCACCATCCGATGTCACCAAAGACTCTCTCCTTGAGGCGGATCACCCCCCTGTTTACGCTGACCCGGATGGCCCCCACATTAAGCACAAGGCCGCCCCCTCTGGAGACTCGGCACTGATGGCGGCGGGACAGACCAGGAGGGCGGAGTCTGAGGAGGAGTCGGAGAGCACGGTGCTATGACGCCGCCAAGAACCGCCCCCCCTGCTGGCAATCAACCAATCCTGCCCCCCCCCCCGCAAACTTACCGGCTCTCCTGCTCTCCTCCTCCGCCTCGTCCTCCAGCCGAGTAGGAGGCTGTCGGATTCCGGATGCTGCCCCGCGCCCCCCTGGACGAGCCTCCCTAAAGTACCGCTCCGCAAACCCACCTCCCCAAGCTAGAACTGGCTTTCTCTCTGCTGACTGCAAAGGAACTCGTGTCTGTAGATAATGTTAAAAGAACAGAATATATGAGTATATTTACACTGGGACCTGCGGAAACAGGAGCAAAAGCCCGTGTGACAGAAGTATTATCTATAGGTACCGCATGGTCATTTTCTAAACATTTTTATCGTTTTTCAAATTTCCTTTCTCGACATTGTCATCCTCGCCTGCGTCCCAGTGTCAAACTCAAAGTTGCCCGCTGCACCAATGAGCCGGACCCCCGTCAATTCGCATCAGCTCCTCAGCCAGCACTGGTCGCCATGGGGGGTGGTGATATGCACCCCCCCACGGTCAGACCCCGTTTTGGTTGAGTCCATCTCCATCACAGCAAGCAGCTCACATCCTGTGCCTCTGACTAGAAGATAAAAAAGATAGATTTATAATATTATATAAGCTATATATGTCATATTATTTTTAGAAATCAGTTTAATATATTTAAAAATATATCTATACAATACATATATAACAGTACATTTATAAGCGAAAAACGAAATCTCCTAGATTTGTTCAGGTGTCGTGAAGAAGGTGTCCTCTGTTGGACCATTGGAACCTCCCCCTGTCTGCTCAGAACCAATGACGTGTTCTCTGTGAGGTGTGGCCAACATGCGGGGCGTGGTCATGCCACATTGGTGTGGCTAGAGCACATGTTCTCTAATCACTCAGGAGGCTGAACAAAAATCCATCCCAAACTCAGAGTGGTGATCACAGACGTGAATATATATATATATATATATATATAATGGAAAATATTACTTTAAAGATGACACTTATTAATGAAATTATTATATAAGATGACATTTTATAGATTTTATTCCTTTAGGGAATATTTTCATTAAATATAGATGTGAAACCATAAAGAGACACATATCCATTGTAGGGTTACCTGGAACCTCCAGACCCCAACTCCTGGGGACCTGACCCCGCGTGGGAAGCTGAAAGGGGCTGAGTTGGGGGCAGAATGCCTGCCGCTACCTGAACGCGATAAGCCTGACCCCACGACACGCAATTTCAAATAGTGAAAAGTCCTGCTGTAAATACTTAACACTGTACATACGTGTGTGTATATGCATAGCTGCAATGACCTAACAGGCAAACATATATGTAAACACACACCACATGAAGGTTAATGTAGGATCTCTGGATTTCCTGTTTCTCCTCTCATCTTGGTAGCTTTTCAAAGACAAAGGATTCTTTTTAATCCATCTTTAGGGCCAAATGAGTCCAAACGCAGGAAGGGTGCTGACTAGGGCTTTGTATTTTGAAAGTTTGCCGAGGGCTTGGGTACAGGGCGCTGACCAAACAGGGTGACCCCCCTCCCGCCATGCTCAGCCATGCCACCACGCACCATCCCGAACCCCTCTTGCCCAACCCCTTCCCCCCACACAATTCCTTAGCTCGTGCAAGGTGAACACAAATGCTGAGGAATGTTATTACTGCTGCCACCAGAGGGAGCTCTTTCAAATGTTATGGGCTTGTGATGAAGAGGGTAGCCCTGTACTCATCGAACTGTTTTATAAGTCACGTTCGAGGTGATTTGCTAACAGGGTTTTATTTCGGTCCTCCAGTCACCTGAGAAAGCAATAACGTCCAAACCAGGCCAGACCCAATGATGAGAACTTCCAAAACAGAAAGTAACTACAGATTAAAGTGCAATTACAACATTTTTCATGGACAACCTCAGTAAACTGGATGACAGAAGGCATGGAACCTGACGTGAGCACTCTGTTCACTCCTTTCTGGTTACCCAGAATCCTCCTTGTTTTTAAAGAGCCGTGTGAGATACTATATGAAAACCATGTTGATGTTAGTGCTGATGACGTGTATCCTTGCATTGCTGGTGGGTGTGCTTTCTGTGACAGTCAATCCGGTTATCATCTGGTGTGATGGTTTGTTCGCTGTTCTGTAAAGGGTTGCTTGATTACATTGTTAACTTCCCCCCCAAAAAAGAGGTAATGTTTTATAGAATGATTTTTTAGCAAATGCTCAGGCCAGCCCTTAACTGTTGGAGAAATGTCTTTTTTGTGATGAACTCCCATTAGAGGGACTGACTAAGGTCATGTGATGTCATCGCTCAGCCCTGATTGGTTTGCAGGCAAAGTGAAGGAGGGTAGCTGGGCTAGCACGGGTATGGAGTTTCCCTGACTACGTACTCCAAGTTAGGAGCAGCGGCGATTACTGCTCTCTCATGCCCCCTGCTGGCCACAAACAGTCACTACACTAGATATTTAAAAGTTGCATTCCTTAATTAGGAGATGCTGAAGCAGCACGTTCTGCTAACCAGCTAGCTATGATCTTCTGACACACTATTACATTATTACAGCTAGTTATTATTACATTTGGGGGGGGGGGGGGGGGACCCAGAATCGGCAGAGCCGCTCCTGCAGTTGGGAGCCTTCCCATGATGCTCTGCATTCACTTGCTGACAGTTGGTCCTTTAATAATCTGAAGGTAAAGCTGGTTTCCTCACAGACAGACTCCAGGAGACCCCATAGTGTGACAGGTTAGAGCAGGGAGATGGCTCCTACTGGGGGAAGACTGGCTTGTGTGTGTGCATGTTGGAGTGCATTGGGGGGCTTAAAAACCCTACAGACTTACACGCAACCAGACATAGGGGCCGATACCGCAGACCCAGGTGTCAAATCACTGAACCGGGTGTCTAAACACAGAATACCCAGACATGGGTGTCAGGTCAGCTGTCATGGTGCAGCTACAAATCAAAGTGAGTCTTAAGCAAGGTCAGCTGACATGGTCCATCTGCCAATTAAAATGGGCCATACAGTGAGGTCAGGTGACATGGTCCATCTGCCAATCAAAATGGGATATACAGTGAGGTCAGCTGACACGGAGTCTTTTCTGCTCAGTTTCATTGTAATCCAGGGTCTTCACAATCAGCCAGTCTTTTTCCAGTAACCTGCATACAAGCCCCCGCCCCTCCTTCTGCACCAGAAACTGAAAGCACGGGTCACATGATCTCTCTGTAGATGCTGTACGTAACACTGAGGTGCATGCTTGGACTGTACATGTGCTCAGTCTGGACGCTGCTCTGTCCCTTGTTGGGGGCTATTTCGGGGGATCCTCTGTACTACACCCTGGGGTGCTGTGGGGTGGAGGTACCTTTGACACCCCTGGACCCCCCCCCCCCCCCCCCAGCCTCTGTGTACCACTCCATCGTTCCTTATTAGAATGTTGATTAAAGCTCATTTCTAAAAAGGTGCATGATGTCTTTCAGCTGCCTTTCCTTGCAGAGCTCCGCGTTTGGTTGGCATGTGCGTCGTGGGTCACCTTAAAGTCAGTATGTCAGGCAGACAGACCTGCAGTCCTGACAGGGCTCAGCTGTGCCGCTGGCTCTTACTTACCACAGTATGACTCCCAGCCGTATACAGGGATGAAGAACTGTCCGTTACCTTCATGTGAACTAATAAGGAAAAGGGCTGCAGGGATGTGTGTTCATTGACTGTACTTTACTCTGTATTCACAGATTAACCACTGGCGAGGGAATGCAGTTTATCAGCAACAATTCAATGAAACCAAAAAAATTAGTGGTACTATGTTTAACGCTAATATTCTGTTCATAATCAATGTCATTATATTGCAGTATATAACTATAACTGTATTCCTGACGTTCAGGCAGACGTTGCCTATAAGTCCCAATGGCTGTCTGGCAGTTGTCAGGGCTGTAGTGCCCACCACCGCCACAAGGTGTCAGCAGAGCACAGAGCTGCAGCTAGCGACACGGAAACCTTGCCGCTTCCAGAACCTGGAGAGCACATGACGCACACACCTTGAGGGGAAGGCAGAGGAGAACTACGTTATTGCAGAAGATCCGCAGGTGGCCCCAAAGAGCTAACATCCAACTTCACGTAGGCAACTTACCTTTGACCTTCAACCTTTGCTCACAGCTATACTGTGGTGGGCAAGTTGCTACTGAAGATGTGTCCTTCAGAAACGAACAGATCGTGTGTGGTTAGCGAAGTGAGTGCCTGCATGCATGTGTGAGTGCACGACTCCGTCACACAGGCACTGCACACTGGTCTGTGTGGCACACAATTTAAGGTGGTCTGAGTGCGTGTGCGTGACCCAATAACCTACCGGAGTCCCCCATCGTGTTGAATGGGGAGTGGTAGACCTCCAGGTACTGCTTGGGCGTGAGAAGCTCCTCTCTCCTCAGCAGCTCCTCCACCACACCCTGTGGGACCATCAGCTCTGGCACCTTGTCCAGAGCAGCATCCATGGCGACCTTTGACCCCTTGTGTAATCAATTAAAAACACTGAATGTTGGGGAGCTACACCAGCTATTCACAGTGGCTTGTCTGCTCTCTGCTCCTCACCTAGGGGACTGACCTATGGGACTGACCTAGGGGACTGACCTAGGGGACTGACCTATGGGACTGACCTATGGGACTGACCTAGGGGACTGACCTATGGGACTGACCTAGGGGACTGACCTATGGGACTGACCTATGGGACTGACCTAGGGGACTGACCTATGGGACTGACCTAGGGGACTGACCTATGGGACTGACCTAGGGGACTGACCTAGGGGACCGGCCTGCAAGCAGAAACCACTGAACTGTCCCAAAACTTACCGCGAAACGCTTAAGGTTCTCTGTTTGCACTTTGGGGGTCTTGTATCTCACACATAAGGTCACATGATTTCTTAGTTCGAGCCTAAGATGGTTTTTGGTCTAAGCAAACACTGAAGCTTGCCGCTGGTGCAGTGTATTGCTTGTGAGAATTCTATCGACTGTATGCATTTTAAATATATCACGTACACCCCATGGAATAATTTACATGCCACAGTAACGCAGGACCTGCACAGGCTGATGTATAGAACTCAGGTTTGACTCAGGACAGGAAATCCCACCTTGGGCAGTTTCAGCATGTGCTGTCCCAGCTGCACCACCTCCTCCAGAGCGTCTGTGACCAGCTTCTCTGTCGGCTCCCGCTCCAAGCCGCCCACCAGCACCCGAGTCACCGGAGTCAGCGTCTTGCAGCTCCACTGCAGGAAGAGCCGTGCCGGCACGTCGTGTGACACCGCCAGGACCCTGGCGTCCGCGGTGGGGGGGCTGCAGGGCCGTGAGGCAGCCAGGAGACCCAGACCACATGCACAGTGGGTTAGATGCGTGTGTTTGATCCAGAAAGGGAAGGAAAAATGCTTTTTAATAAATGATTTCACAAGAAAGATACTGAGTCAATGAGCTCCGAGGTCCAATCACTCAGGGGACACACAGGTGTCCACAGCTCTCAGTTTAAATATTATCCAAAGGAATTATTCAGCTTGAACAACTTTTTTGCGATCTTTTTACAGACAATCCTACAAGCTAGTAAAGCAGGGGCCCCCGGTTCCAGTCCTGGGGGTGCAGTCTGGAACACAGTATGCAGATTTCCCTGTTCATATTTACCATATTCAGCTCACCAGTCAATTGCTGGGTGCAGTAGGTATGTTTGAGCAGGGAAATGTGCAGACTGTGTGACAGACTGACCCTCCGGGACTGGAATTGTGGAACCTTGTAGTAAAGCAAAAAGGGCCAATGTCAAAGGTACAACAGCAGGCTCCCAGATATCAGTTAGCAACCTTTTTGGCCTAATTCTACTTCGAAGTGGGGGATAGGGGGGCCACCTGTGCTCTGGTGTGTTCACACCCCCCAGGTCCTGCAGGATGGTGACCAGGGCTTCGCTGGAGCACTGGGGACACCAGACTGCAGCTGCTGCCTATTTTAAACACAGATACCAGCCCTGGCTGCTCGAGGCCCTAACAGGGAAAATTACTACGTCGTTCTGGACTCCATAAACTGCCCCAGAAACTGATCACAGGTTATAGCGTGCTGGGTCTGACCTGAACCGAATTTAATATGTCGGCGAGATTGGTGCCATCCCTCGAGTCCCTTAAGACATACAGAATTATGCACAAACCTCTCTACGGGATGGTGTTTTTGTCTGGTGTGTGCCAGAGGACAGAGACTCTCACTGTGGAGTTATGAAGGATCCAAAATGCAAATCCTAGCCGCAGCACAAACTGTATTTGTATAATGACTGCCGAAAGTAACACAGGAAATAAGGAATGAGCGAATAGGGCAGCTTTATGTCATAACCATTTTTGTTTCAGGCTACAGGATTCTGTTGGGGGGGGGGAATTCTCTTTTTGAAAGAATCCTGGCATATTTCACAATAAGAACAGTTGTTCAATCTTCCTGAACAAAAAAAAAAGTCAGCTTTTAAAATTATGCCTGATGTTCCTGTCATATGGTTTCATAAAGGGACACAGTGTGTACTGGCCAATGATATCTATGCTTGTCATTACAATAATAATCCTGCTTTTCTTCTGTATTTCACGTAATCCAGTCATGGTGGTACACACCTTCGGTCCGGAGGTATTGTGCATTATGTTCTGCTAAACAGTTCATCCAGCTACTTAGTCACTCAAAGTCTTCTTCAGTTGCCTATTTTTATCTTTGAAACAGCACTAACAAATATAGAGATGTACCGATATTGATATGTCAAAAAAAAAAAACGGGAATGAAATATACGTACAAATTCCAAAATGAAAACTTTCTTTTCACTAATGCCAATATATAAAAATAAACAGGTTCCACCTGAGGCAAACAAGACTCCTAACAAAACATATCCAGCCATGGGAAGACAGAGTAAGAAAGAAATAAGACTTATATCTCCCAGTCAGTTTTCCTTTTTTGCTAGTGTTAGTGCAAACACTAGCTGAGCGGAATGGGTGTGAAATGGAACACAACACACAGTGGAGTATAAATAGCCAGCATGCTGTTTTCATCACAACTGATCAAAGGGGTCATGCATAAAACCTCCCAACCCCAAACGCTGGCTGCTTTCAGGGGATAAATACTGGGACATAACCTCCCAATCAAATATACTTTTACATCTTAATCATTCTTCCCTTACATAAAACAGCTGTGCAACTTGATTGTGTCTGACTTGCGTGAGTGAGTGATTGAGTGGGCGAGAGATAGAGGGAGAATAAATTATTATTACAGAATTGGAAGTACTTTGGACGTTTGAATAGGAGGACATTATCCATTTTTTAATTTTAACCAAAGATCCAAATAATTAATGAATGGCCTAGTACGTGAGTCCAAGAGCTTAATGATGACCAATTACTGTTTACTGCATTTTTTTTCTCACAATTTCATCATTTTTCGCCCCTAAAACCAATGCACTTTTATTTTCACTCCAACAATATTCATGAAAATACAGCCTTCAAGCACCAATCAAAAATGATGATTGCCTGGCTAATACCCTTTGTGTGAAAATAATCACTTTGAATGAATTTTCTTTTGTGATGAACTGAAAATAATCAAAGCAGCTTGAGAAAATTCCTGCTGTAAACTTAAGAGGCGGCTAAAGTCTGGCCACAGATTTCAGCAGCAGTTTATCCTGAAGCGATGCCAGTTAACAGAGAGGAGCTTGCTGGTTCTGCCTGCCTAGCTGGCAGCGATACCGTCAAGATCACAAGCTGACTGCTAGACACAGACAAGTCAGCTTGAAGGTGGAACAAACACATTGACTTACCTCACTCATTACCAGTATATGTACACAGTATATATACATATCCTTCAACCAACTGGAAAGAAAGTCCTCCTAGCTGGCAGATTGCTTGCTATACCACAACAAAGACAAAATTGCATTCAAATATATGACTGAAGAAGCCTTACAGCGTAGATTAAAGAAAGCGAGCCAACCACATTGAGCCTTAATGAAAGTTACCCTACAGCAACCCTACAGCTTCCTTTACATAATAAAATCTTTCTTTGCAACAGTCATTTTCCCAATTTTCATTCTATCAGTCATAAGCAGGAAATATGTATTACTGGCCTGAGAGGACCATTTGGTCAAGCTGCCTTTGTAAGTTTTATAAGCAAGTATGAAGTATGATGAAAGCTCAGTACCCTCAAGACTAAGATAAGGAGAGGTAATCAAGAGCGAAACCATGTTTGGCCTATTTTATAACAAAGGGCCGAGCCTTAAGCTGGTAAAATTTAGAACCAATCCCCTATGAAACTGTATTTTTGTTCAGTAATAGTACAGTAAAACATCAGGCTACACTGTATTCTGGCTGAGAATCGTAATCTCGTTATTTCTTTAATCGATTAATTTCTTTTGGCAGTGTCACATTATTAATACCTGGAATGTGATAAATCTATACCCGTCGGCTCCTGTCAACACTTGAAAAATAAAAAATCAGTGATCGTTTAAACGAAGGAGGCAATAACATAGAGAAATTTCATTTTAACGTAACTCCGCTAATAAACACAAGTTTGTACTGCCTCCATAGTGCCGAGGACACCAGCCAGCTATAGAGCTGGAGCACTCGCTGTCAAATGAACGCTGTGTAGCACACAGGCTACCTGCAGAGGCACCATAAGATGTCCCATAGTACAGCATCATCCTCTCATTCCTTAAAGCGGAAATCACTGAGACCATGCAGGAATGCATTCCACACTGTGGCTCCCTCCACAGTGCCACACTTACTTAGATGCTCATAGATCTCAGAGAAGCAGCTGAAGGGGTGGCAGGGAAATCCATGTAAAGTGACAGGCTGGAGCGTGAGGCCCGTCCGGCTTCTGCCGGTGCGGTTGCGGCGGCTCTCGTATGCATGATGCTGAGGTTAAGGTTGCCGAAACTGAACTGACACCTCAGACAGGTGTGCTGCTGAGACAAACCCCCCTCCAATGGCACCAGGGACCA
>JABFEB020000092.1:2094126-2122286 GCA_019775895.2 Stomatorhinus ivindoensis | reverse complement strand
GCTTTGAAGTCTGCCTGTAGTTCAGTTTGAATGGCCTTGCGAAATGTGAAGCTAATCTGAAACAAGATGACCTCCTGTGTGTGTGTGGGGGGGGCTGGTCTGGGCCTGGAGGGGGGCCTCAACACAAATTAGACATGTGACTGACAGGACCAGAGGTGAGATCATCCCTCATCTGTACAAACATCCTTAAGCGGCTCTAACTGTTGTCCACACTTTGGGCTCCAGACGTGCTTGAGGGGTGTGGACTGGAGACTCGTTTCAGTGATAGGTTGATGGTTGTGTGTGTGTGTGTGTGTGTGTGTGTGTGTGTGTGTGTGTGGCATTTTATAGCGTGCTGCTGCTGCATGCATACTGCTCCCCTGCGCATTTTCACCAGCGTGTGCTGGGCCCTCCCCCACCGCCTTCCCTCCCCCACCGCCTTCCCTGCCTGTCGCCTTACACCCCAGGAGCTCCAAGGTGCCCCAGCTCTCCGGTCTGCCAGCCCTTCCGCCTTCTGTCACGCGCCTGCTTTTCATAGCTGCTCTCTAATTAACTGTCTGCAGGCTGCATACAGCTGCAGCACGGCCCTCCCGCGGTAAACAAACCTGGTATTTATAGTGTCCCATAATGCTTTGCACACAATCTGACTGTCTGCATAAAGTCTGGGACTCTCACTGGTTCAGGCTGCTGTACTGGACCCAGATCTACCAGCGTCTATCCAGAGAAGGATGCAGAGCCAGATCCTTGGTGGGCTTAGACCCCATGAGTGATGGGCCATTTTGGGAGGGATGGGATGTGGAATGTGGCCTGTGTGCAGATTCTGGGCGCTTGATTTGATCACCGCCTCACCTCGTCCGTGTTCCATACTGTAATCCCTCTTCTCTGACGACGGACTGGCTCTCTCTCTGCCACCCCCTGACTCCCCTTAGTTGCCAGGAGGCCCAGGAGGAGCTGCTAGAGTTCCAGGAGGGCAGTCGGGAGCTTGAAGCTGAGCTGGAGGCCCAGCTCGGCCAGGCAGAGCACCGGGTACGAGATCTGCAGACAGAGAACCGGAGGCTGAAGAGCGAGGCTGAGGCCCTGAAGGTAGGATGTGCTGCCACCGGGTGGAGAGAGACTGCAAAAGCAAGCTGCCAGACTTGGGGTCTACTTGCACTAGCCGGTCCATACCGGTCCCGAGCGCGTTTGACTAGTGTGACCGTGTTGTACTGGGCAGGGGTGCAGTGTTTACTGGAAATCTGGACTGACAGTATCCAGGAACAACTGGGTGTGACACACAGAAGCTGCCAACTCCGCCCTCAGTCTCAGATGCCTCCATAAAAGCCGCCTTATGCCAGCACGATGCATTTCATACTTTAAGTCTATAGCTGTGTCATCCACCCAAAACAACTCAGAATAAGCCGCAAATCGAGGACCTTAATCATAAACTCCTTTGTGCTGATGGCGCTTTTCCTATGTTTGTTCAACACAAAAAGTTGCACAGTAATGACAGAAGCGTGATTGGACCTGGAACATTAAGTGCGATGGGAGCGCAAACCAGAGGAAGGGAGTGGTGAAGATCCTGGGCTGGCCTCAGTCGGGCTTTAAAAGGCCTCGAGCTAACCGGGGGGGGGGGGGGGCACTCTCAGTGCTCCACTAGGACATGCACGTCTCCCTCATGATCCCCCGCGCTCACTACCCTCTGTGCCCCCCCTCAGGAGAAGCTGGAGCAGCAGTACGCCCAGAGCTACAAGCAGATCTCCGTGCTGGAGGACGAGCTGGGCCAGACGCGAGGCGCCAAGGAGCATCTGCATAAATACGTGCGGGAGCTGGAGCAGGCCAACGACGACCTGGAGAGGACCAAGAGGTCAGGCTGCGACTCCTGGGGGAGGTTCTGGGGAGGCCCGCTGTGACCGGCTCAGTCGGGGATCGCCAGCTCCAGCGCAGTGTAGTGTGTTGTGTATGATTCTGTTAGCTGTAGCTGGAGCTCGGTGCTCCGTAGCACGTAATCTCAGAGGTCTTCCTTCCGGGCATCCAGGGCGACGATCGTCTCGCTGGAGGACTTTGAGCAGCGGCTGAACCAGACCATCGAGAGGAACGCCTTTCTGGAGAGCGAGCTGGACGAGAAGGAGTCCCTGCTGGTGTCTGTGCAGAGGCTGAAGGACGAGGCCAGAGGTAGCTGGGCCAGCGAGGCGTGACGGGCCACCTCAGCGCTGAGGAACACGCTCACCACCCGCATGCACGCTCCGTCTGACCCGATTGGCAGGCAGCTTGATGTTTATTGGTCTCTCGTACTGTAGGCCGATGTGACAAGGGCCCACCTGGTCTGGTCATGTGACTCCCTGAGGGAGCTGGTGGACATTTAGGAAGCTCTCATTTCTGCTTCAGAACGTTATGGTCTGTGACGCCCACAGACGTCACGGTGCGTCATGTTGGGTTGCTGGCAGGCTGATGTCCCCCCGTCCATCCCGCAGACCTGCGTCAGGAGCTGGCTGTACGCGAGCGACAGACCGACACGCGCATGTCGGCTCCCAGCTCGCCCACGTCTGACAGTGACAAGACAGATTCCGGCGTCCAGGCTTCGCTGTCGCTGCCGTCCTCGCCCCTGTGCAAGAACATGGACAGTGTCTTCACCAAAAGCACAGGTCTGCATGGATGTATCTCGATGCAACAATGTGGTGCTGGTGCCAGGCTTTTTCCCAATCCGGAGCTGGTTACATGTGTTTCCATGGCAAAAAACTGGCCCTAGGGCAGAACATGACGACTCCAACACGGCACCACAGAAAAGCTGGTCTGGAACCATAACGTCAGTGGATGCGGCACTGGCTGTCGCATCCAGATAAACAAAATAAACCTACTAACTGCCACATTCACAGCAGCAATAAAAGTATTTGTAAAAGCATCGTATATAAAGGATTTGTGTAGCTAATGTAATCAGGTTACATATGTCAAATCAGTTGCGTAAAACATTTTTTTTATTATGAAGAATGCTATATGCCCGTTGTTTTGAAAACAATCGCGGTGAATTATTAGTGCTGATTGACGTTATTATTGGCCTCATATAAAAAACAATATTCTACATAGAACAAGGCACAATAGTGAAGCGCAAGGGAACTGTTCACATCAGAGTGCTTTACTCTCACGGTCATCTATGTAACGTTTTCGTTCCGGTCATTTTTGAAGCCAGTGGAAACGCAGGCCGGAGTGAGAATCAGCCCAGCACCAGCTCCACTTTGGCGGTAATGAGGTCTGTGTCCATGATGGTGGTGGAGGTGATGATAGTGACAGCTTTCTTGCCCCTAGTGCTCTCCAATGGCTGCAGTAACTCACCGTTAACGTCGTCGGCCAGAGTTTCAGCTCTCAATATAGTCGGTGATCTCCTGCGGAAAGTAGGGGTGAGTGCGATGGGCGTTTCTCTGTTGGACAAGAGATTGATGGTCATAATTAGATATATAATATTTGGATTTGCTGGTTACCTACCTGAATTATCAGCCCTAATAGAGAGAACTGAATTCTGTTCTATACAGTTAGTGAAACATCCACCTCTCTTTAGTCTGTTCATCAGTCCACTAGGACACGAGATGTGTGACAGGATGTGAGCTGTAGGGGACGCCCTGTGTCGCCATGTCCATCCCTCCAGGCGCTGGAGTCCAAGCTGGCAGCGTGTCGGAACTTTGCCAAGGACCAGGCAGCAAAGCGGAGCTACCTGGCAGGGGGCAGCAGCTTGGCCAATGGCAATGCCACCAAGGTCTCGCACCCCATCCACACCACCTACTTCGACAAAGCGTGAGTAAATCCCCCCTCCCACCTGACACGCACATCTTCCGTACCACGGCCATTATGTTGGAAATGGGTGCCCCCTTCCTAGCTGTGACCTTGTAATTAACATGAGGGCCTCATGGTGCCAAAGCCTCTGTTTCACCCTGTCTCTCTCCCAGCAGGAAGGAGAAGGTCTTTTTCTCAGCACTTGTTCTTGGTAACTGTCCCACCAGCGCCATCCGTGCATGCTGAGTAGAGCTGGGTTCCTAAGTCTTTAGGGTAGATGAAGTTACTGTACTAATGGACTGGGTGGTAGAGCATATCTAAGCTACCTAACACTGCTCTGGGAGAGGGTCTGTTTGCTGCTTGAATTGTCACCCCAGGGACAGTTGCATGGTGTGGACGGACGCCGCGGGGCTTCTTCCTAACACAATGGCTGTGTCCGAATTCAGGGGCTGCATCCGTCAAAGGAGGTGGTCTGCAAAGGGGTACCCTTTGCAGGCTGCGTTCTTCAATGGTCAAACAGAAAGCGTTGTCAAATAGTATGGTCTGGCCTACGGATAATTTCCTATTTGTGTCATACGCTGTTCCTGCCCTTTAGTCACAAAGCGTCACTTCCATCGCCTAACCTGGACATACCCACTTTACCTCTGCACAATGAATCTTGAGATATGTTGGGCTGTAAAAGATCCTTTGGGTGCATCCTTCAAGCCTAGCAAACCAATATGCTTTTCGACCGCATTTGAAGGAGCCTTCGAAATGGGATCGCATGGTCACACCGATGTGATGCAGTCGGTCTTTGATAATAGCCTTAAAAGGATGCTGCCCCTGAATTCGGACACAGCCAAGACCTTGAAAATGGTCAGACCTACAGTATCAGTACTAAGCTAGCGATAGGCTGACAGATCTGCCCTATTCTGGTGTGGTTGCGGAGTCCAGCCTGCCCATTCATTAGGAGCTCTCAAGAAAAACCCACCTGAAAAAGCGTGGTACCCCTCCCAGAGAAGCCGGACAGGCTGGGGGTGAGTGCGGGGGATGCTGATCCACAGCGAGACCCCCCATGCGGGAGCTTCGTCCCCAAAGCAGTTAGAGTGCTGAGCAATGGTCTGGGTATGAAGCAGGCTGGGTCAACAGGGACCGGGACAAGGCTGGGAATGTGGGATGGATGTATGGAGGCTGGCCCAGGCCACTATGTTAGTAAGTGTGGCTCAACGTGCCCACTGTGTATGACCGTGGCTGCTAGTGCGTTCAGACAGGCTCCCCCCCATATAAACAGCATCAGTGGTGTGTAAAGGCCCATTGGTGGTGCATCAAGGCCAGGTAGCGGCCAATTGGTGACGTGTTTAGGCAGCGTGTCGAGGCGGAGCTCCGAGGCCCGTTGGCGGCGTGTCGAGGCCCAGCGGCAGCACCCACGCATGAGCAGTGCACCCACAACCACCCCCTTAAGCTTGATCGGGCAGGTGTTTCTCGGTCGCTTTGAACCTGATTGCCTCTTTAGTGTCTGGATGTAAAGTGTGCTGAGGTTCATTTAGGCATGGGGAGTCTGTGCCTTAACACCCCCCCACACTTTGCTGTGCAGGCCAATGAACAGACTGGAAGCCGGCCCCCTGGCAGCCATGAAAGTGGCGCCGCACTCAGTGTCGCCCACCGGCCTGCTGCCTCTCAGCGTGTGATGACGCGCCCCCTCAGACTCCACAGAACCTCGCGGGACAAGCGCAGTTAAGGAGATGGAGAACTGAAGCAGGGCTCCTCTCCCCACCCCCTCGTACCCGTCCCTGGGCCCCCCACACGGGATTGAATGTGTGTACACTATGTGTATGTCGACCACACTAACGCTCCCGCGCACACTCTGTTCCTGGTTTGCGCCGTACACTGCACTTTTGTTCCGAGCAGTTTCTGTTTCTGTTTGGTTTAGCACTGCCTGGTGGGAATGGGTGGGGGCTCCCTTATTCTGTATGGTTTTACACCTTGCTGGTCTGAAATTAGGGGTGAGGCTCAGTAAGACGCGTCACTGTCTACGAGGGTGGGGGCGCATCTCCAGCATCACCGGAGAAGCCTTTCCAGAGTGTGGCTGACCCCCACTATCCTGCTCCACAGGTGTTCGCAGCCCGCTTTGTGGTGCTCTGGTATTCGTTGCTTTCGCGATGGACATTGATCTGCCTGTTCAGACCAAAGATGTGGGAGTGTGAGCCTATAAGCGAATTCACCGTAATGTAAAGGCCGTCACTCTGGGCTCTTTTATTAATGTCACCTTTGACTCCTTCACCTCCCAGCTTAATTTCTGCAGTTGTCCATGTGCCTTCAGCTATGGTCTAGCACTGGGTGAGTTTCACTTATTCCTGCCACTGAATGATTTGCCTATAACAGGTTTCTGACCCTTGCATGACACCTCATTTTGTTCATAAAGCTCCGACCGGTCACTGTTGATACATGCTGATGCTGTACGATTCATCGCTCTGCTTATATGGTGTCCGATGATTGTGTGTGATGCGTGTGCACACACGTGTATAAATGCAAACACGCGTGTAAAATACAGCCGTAGCAGTAATGGGATTATTTATATTAGAGAGACTGCATGGATTGAAATGGGAAAAGTGCACAATGTTAAAGTGCAACTATCATACTGTAAAGCTCAAAAGTTAATAAAATACTGTATTTAAAAACCAAAGGATGTCTTATTCTGGTATCTGAGCCTGGTGTCTGATGTGGAGCTATGGTTTCTACATGTCTGTTGTAGGCTGAATACACACAAGTTTAGACGGCTACCTCTCTGGAGATAAACCACGAAGCAGTTTCACACACTCGTACGCCACCTGTTGATACCGTATCCTGCGTGTCCACTCGTACAGAGATATATCCAATGCTGCCCTCTAGCGGCTGCTTCCTTTAACACTGATTTAATGTAAGCAAGCGGCAAATGAAGCATATGGGTAAATTCCCATGGAAACTACACATTTCAGCGGTGGCAAGAATTTTTCAGCAGTATTCCAATACAAGTCTAAAGGAAAGAAGCAGTCTTTTACAAACAAAAGTGTTTACTACATATACAGCCACTTGGGACCAGCTGCCTTGGTTACCAAACAGTGAAAAAGTACACGCTTTCTTTTGCAGAGGTGTCTCAATTTATTCAAACTTTTTCCAAAAAGACGTATTTCTTCATTTGACATTGATAATTAGGCAACACCGATTGATACACGTGGCACGGAACTTCAATGAAACCCGGATTCCCTTTGCATTGATTCTTCAGCGACATTGTCCTTTTCACAGCAATCGCACGATGTTCTGTCGCACTGTCTTCCTCAGCTGATGGATCTCCACAGTCGTCAGTCTCGCTCCCATCCCTCTGCGGGACAGTCGCCATGCCATCACCTGTCTGTCTTATGCTTCTTCTCAGCCAGCTCGTCCATCTGTCTCTCCCTCCTTTTGAGAACCTCCAGCCGCTTAGCCTCGTTCCGAGCCTGTTCCTGAGCTCGGATCTCTGCCACATCTGAGAAGAACGCGTGTCTGATGGAGGGTAAACGTGTAACAGTGTGTTTTTTTTACTGGCGCCTATGTACTTCCCATATAACTTTTTATCAATATTTTCACGTAATAACCACTATACAAATATACAATTAATTGAAGAATCAAACTGCTAAATAAAAAATGTCCTTTCAGAAATGCTATGTGAAGGTTTCTCACAGCCATGTCCTTATTTGTCCAGTAATGAGTGTCTCGTGGAAGATGGGATTCCCCGACAGGGAGGGTGGGGTACCCTTTTAGGGGCTCCGTGGGTTAGGCCTCCGTCCCAGTCATCAGTAGGTCGTTGGGTCAAATCTCATGCTTGGTAACAGTCGCATCATCTTGAGCAAGAAACCCTGAAAAACCCTAACCCTGGGGTCACAACCTAAGGCCCCCACTCTATAAGGGCCCCCTGCTTATCTCCACATTTTTTGTAATAAAACACATAGATCAAATGTCTACTCAAAACAATTTCTATAACAATTTTGGTTAAATTATTATAATCCATAATAATATCATTTAAATTTGTTCGGTCAATCCGCCTGTGCGACACCCCCTCCCGTTTATTGATTGGCAAATTATTGACGTTCCTTAAGACCTCGTCGTTTCTCTTACGGCTCCAAAATGACCTCGATTGGTCAATTTTACGTCAGCCTGGACCCACAGAAAAGTTAGTCCGCCCCTGTTCCAGCTTCCAAACTTCTAAAAAGCGACATGTAGACTGCACCCTAGAGTGTGGCGTCCGTTATTCTCCACGGTAATTTCTCACCTATTGACGAACACAGCAGCCAGTCCAAGTAGTAGTGTTCCAAAAAGAATCGGTTTGTTCAATCTCTTTCTGGTGGACAACTTATGCTGATTCATGGCGAATCCCTAAGCACCTGAAATGAAATTTAAATATACATTACTTGGCTTGTCCGAAGTCTACACTCCTTCGGTCACGTACACACAAGCGCCAAGAGCTCTGACCCCACGAAACAATGTACCTGCTGCAGCGCTGTGGGTGTGATTTTATTTTACTTCCGGCGTCACAAGAACACGTTCCCCGGAACTCATGTTCATTTCCATTTAACACCCGCCATTTCTTTTTAGCTTAAACTAAAACTAAAAATAAGTAAGACATATATTAATGTTAAAATGTATGCCGTCTAATAAGTTAGTATTTTGTAAAAAAAAAAAAAAAAAATGGATAACATGAAGTCTGTAAAGCAATGCAATAATTCATGTAATACTATAATAGAGCTGATGACCTTATATAATCTTAGATAAATTTGTACAATACATTTCCGCAATTAGACGTAACAGTGATAAAATAATTTAACAAAGTAGAATATGTTGCTTAAAGTTTTGTTCTGAAGATATTACAATTAATAATTGTAATTCTGATAATTCTGAATATGACCGGGGAGTGTGTAAAGGGAAATCAGTAAGAGCTGAGTAAAACCGGATCCTGAATGTATTTCATTTTGTCGCAGTAGGGACGAGTTACCAAGACGGACCGATTGAGCAAAACCATCGGCCGCAGCTTCTGTTGATGCCGTGCGGTTTGGTTCGGTTGTTTTGGCCGCAATTCAGCAGAGTTAATGGTAACATAAAATGGCCACAAGCTGCCTTCCTGTGTGACAGGCTAAATCCAATCCGGATAATGTCGCGACGGCGTCGTTTCTCGGCGTCGGATCGCTCTGAATACTTACAGGCGCTGGTCACCGAATTCCAGGACACCGATAGTGAAGGTGCGTCACTTTAACTCTTTGGTTGTAAAATTTCGCTTCGGGTATGACGGTAGCAGCGCACGCAAAACTGTTATTTAATGATTGAAGTTACATGGTACAAGACCATCGTTCTGTGCCTGACTTCAGTGGGTGCATTCATTGTTTGCCGGTATATTTCAAATAAATCACTTTCCTCCGACTCCTTTATAGAAGCCAGAGAACAGGTTCTAGCGAACCTGGCCAATTTCTCATATGATCCAAGGAACGTGGAGGATCTCAGGAGGCTGCAAGTGACCGAACTTTTCCTGGACATGTTGACGGAGGAGAGTGAGAACCTGGTAGAGTTCGGCATCGGTGCGTGAGGATGCAACTTTTGTCATTACAGCCATTGATTATCATTGCCAAATGTCACCTACTTGAAATACAGTTTTGTTCAGTAGCTTTAGCA
This sequence comes from Stomatorhinus ivindoensis, assembly GCA_019775895.2. NCBI lineage: Eukaryota > Metazoa > Chordata > Actinopteri > Osteoglossiformes > Mormyridae > Stomatorhinus > Stomatorhinus ivindoensis. The sequence goes on along the minus strand of JABFEB020000092.1, from coordinate 2,112,911 downwards.
TGTGTCAGGGGGTTTGCCCTTGGATTTCCCATGCCTGGTTTTGCTCATTTAATGCCTGTTTCTTTGCTTCTATTGCTTGGCCCGCAGGAGGCTTGTGCAACCTCAGTGCGGCCCGCGACTGTCGTGACCAGATCGTGCAGAGCGGGGGCGTGGAGCTGGTGACGGGCTGCCTGTCTAGTCGGCGTGAAGAGACTGTGCTGTCGGCCATTGGCACGCTGATGAACTTGGCTGCTGCCGATACGCGCCCACTCGCCTCCTGCGACGCGGTGCTGCAGTGCATGCTGCGCTTCTCGCTTTCCCGGAGCCCTCGATTGCGAAATTTGGCCATCGTCTTCCTGAAGGACTGCTGCACTCAAGAGCAGGTGGAACGGGCGAAGCAGCAGCTGCAGGGCCACACCCAGACCGCGCTGGGGATCCCATTACCTGAGGCGTCAGACAGCGTATCGTGATCGCTTAGGATTCGATCGAAGCGTCGCCGGTGCCCCTTCTCCCCTTAACTCTATGCATTGGCTAGCAGTTGGATTTACAGAATTATCAGGATGGAATGTGGGAAAAACTGTAGGACCAATGGCGTTTTGGGTGAAACAATGACTTTTGTAAACGTTGAAAAACAAGGACAGAATGACAGAAGTGAAACCCTCTTGGGAAAATGTATCGGCGACGTAGCGATTTATACCACATTTGATGTCAGCATTGTCATTTCTCTGCTAATAATGAATATAGTCGATGTGGTGTCATTTAGTAAAACGTAATAACATAACTGCAATATCTGAGCCCCAGGAAATGTCCAGTATGTTTGTTTATTCAGGTGAGCCATTGAATGGCTGCTACACCATCCGGATTGCCACTAGGGGGAGCCCATTCCTCTGGTCTCTGGCCACCATAGCGCATTGGAATGGTATCTGGGAATGGACAGTACACGTAAAGTTTATTGTTGTTGTCGTCGTTAGAAGCATTAAATTTGTGGTTTGGTTGTCAGGATCCGATAATATGTGGTGCTACAGTATGTAATAGTATCATGTTATTACGAACAGAGATCCCCAAATCAACAGTGTGTGGGTGCCACTCAGTCAGCCCTTTAAAAATCCAAATTGACTGTAAGTGATGGACCTACTGGGGAATATACAGAAATGTCCGGTGCTGTGATTTGGACCCTTGCACAAAGAATCATGGTCCTTACAGCACTGCTGCTCCAGTGGCCTCTCAGGCTCCCTGGGGTTGCATTTCTTGCTCCACACCCCAGTCCCTCCCAGATCTGGCCCAGCTGGGGTAGAACATTTCCCAGTAGACATGTGCGCAGGTTGGGGAAACTACAGCAAGAAGCTAGGCCCATGAAGCAAGCTGTCACTGGTACCAGTGGTCAATGATTGCGCCCTCATGGTAAAAGCAGACAAACACTGAACTGAAGAGCCCTGCTGATGATACAAGCTGTCGGGGGCAGTGTGGCTCCCCGGAGTCACCCCTCCTGCTGGAGCAGCAGCTCCCTACTTAAAACTTTCTTGTCGTCCCACTGCCAGTTTCAGCAAAGCAAGCAGAAGTAGAGAAATGGTGAAAACCAGAACTGCCCGTGACCCCGAAGGAATGGTTATTCTGTACCTATTACAAGATCACAGCCCACTCAGGAGCTAAATAAAGAGTGTAGTGTATATATAAAAACCAGGCCAGGTCTGGACAAACAGCTGAATATTTGTGGGCACCCTAACAGCTTCTTTTGTGTTGTCTGGCTGCTGTTCCTACTCAGAGGGATCAGCTTGGCTCAGACAGCTGCGTACCTGCTGGGGTGATCCCGGGTACATTCCCCAGCCTTGTGCAGGGTTACAAGCGTAGGGAGCAGTTCTTTTAAGTGTGGTTACTTAACCACCATACCACCTGCTTCCTTAGGGTGGATCCACTGCATTCAAGACATTCTTACCCTGCAGATGGTGGGAGTCTGGCTTTTCCCGGCCCGTCGCCACCCAGGTCCGCTCCTCATCCTCCAGGCCTGCTCCTTTTCCTCCCAGTCTGTCACCACCCAGGCCCTCTCCTCTTCCTCCAGGCCTGCTCCTTTCCTCCTAGTCTGTCACCACCCAGGCCCTCTCCTCTTCCTCCAGGCCTGTTCCTTTCCTCCTAGTCTGTCACCACCCAAGTCCTCTCCTCATCCTCCAGGCCTGCTCCTTTCCTCCTAGTCTGTCACCACCCAGACCCTCTCCTCTTCCTTCAGGCCTGCTCCTTTCTTCCTAGTCTGTCACCACCCAGGCCCTCTCCTCTTCCTTCAGGCCTGCTCCTTTCCTCCTAGTCTGTCACCACCCAGACCCTCTCCTCTTCCTCCTGGCCTGCTCCTTTCCTCCTAGTCTGTCACCACCCAAGTCCTCTCCTCATCCTCCAGGCCTGCTCCTTTCCTCCTAGTCTGTCACCACCCAGGCCCTCTCCTCTTCCTTCAGGCCTGCTCCTCTTCCTCCCGGCCTGCCGCCACCCAGACCCTCCTCTCCTTTCCCTCCCAGACTTGAGGGCGGGTCCATATAGAGTCAGCTTGTCCAGCAAACAAACAGGAGGCCCTTGGACGAGAGCGTAGTTATGACTCATCACGCTGACCTCAGAAGCCACTTTGCTGGCATGCACCTTGTTTTGCTCTCATTTGTAGCTTCGCAAAAAAAAAAATTCTTTTTCCACTGTCCATTCACAGCAGACAAAGGGCGGTGACCGGAAGATATGTGAAGTTTACGCTCTGGTCAAGATCTCCTCAAACTCATATTACACAACCTGAGAGTTATACGCTGCCAAGACTGGATTTAACTGGCTTCAGTTTTAATTACAAGCACAGTTTGCATACAAAATGTCTTTACGGCTGTTTCTCCCCCAAATGTTTACGCTCATCATTAATCTAATTTTCCCAGACCCTAAAGTTGAAAAAATATTCCTAATTTTTGTAGGTCTCCTTAATTATGCCAAAAGAATATGTGGCACAATCTTATTAAAAGCAGAAAAATACATGTGCAATGCAGGCCCCAGTGTGAATATTACAACCAGCTGGAGTGAGAGAATTGCAATGTACCACGTGATAGTTTCCAGGTGATTTTCATTTATAACTAAAGGGGAAATCCGCAGCATAATCCATGGACTCTCAAGCAGTGATTGTGATGTCTAACAATAAACAGAGTATTAATATCCATAGTTATATAACTGAAATGCGGAATTTTAGTTCTGGATTCAGTGGTGTGTTGTGCCAACGGATCTCAGATGTAACAGCTTTCAGATGATTAAATCCAAGCCCTCATACTGACAAGCCTTAACATTCCCAATCCGCCGGACCCTGCCCACTATTATATTATATAGTATATAATAGCAGTATATTAGCATTTGAAGCCATGGCAGGTCTGTGGGAGCTGGGTATCAGGATGGTGAAATATCTGGTGCATAACTGAGAAGTGGTACAGCTCCAAGCTACACTGGCCTATCCTCCTGCCTAATGTCTCGGGTGACCAGCTCTGGAGATCAGCAGGCTTGTACAGAAAGCTTATTTTTTCAGTTTTTGGGTGGCTGTCTCACTGTGGGATCTGAATATCTCTGCTTCACCCCTTGTCAACCTGTCGGTTCTCAGCCACTCTTTTCTTTTCACTAAATAGACCTTCTGGCTTGGAAAAGGGTGCGTGTGTCTAAGGTCCAGGACAGTATCAGTACTGTGGGGACAACTGCAGCATGCCTGAGAATATGTCGGTAGAGCAACTTGTACAATACACCTCAATACTTTGCATGTGGAAATCTCAAAACACTCCAGGATATAGTGCAGACTGAACCAGACAAACACACGTCTTGTTTCTTGGAGAAAATTATCTTTCCACTGGGTGTGAAAAGAGCTGGACACAAGAGATTCAGTGGGCACAAGGCAGCTAGGCTGTAAAGTGTGGAATCCAAGGGAATGAGAGGTCTGTTCACCTGTAGGACCGAGAGACACATTCCCATTGAAATGTCAAATTTCTTGAGCAAGCACAAGATTCCAGCTGTCCTGTGAGCTGTGATCGTGGCTCATAAATACATCAGTGGCTGCGATGCTTCAGAGGTAAAACCAACCCCTGGTGTTTTCCTTTAACTGGAGCTTTCCCAGTGTCTTCTTTCTGTACTTTATCTGTCTGCCTACCGGGCCTCTTGTTGTTTATCCCAGGACACTACAGCCTGACTGCTTCTTCTGACCTCTACATCAAGCATCTGAAACAAACTTCATCCACCCAGAGACATTTTTATCATTTTATTTAAAGCAATGTATAAAATGAAAAAGAATGGGCAGTCAGTCCTTAGAGCAATTAGTGTCAAGGGCATTGATCAAGGGTCTGAAGGTGATATTCTGCTGAGCCTGAGATTAGAACCTGGGACCTTCTGGTCATAGGCACAATGACACACTGTGCCCACAGCTCCTGTGCTGGTGGCAGGTGTCACATAGGGCTTTTAGCACAGAAATCCATCCTTTTTTAACCCAGAAGCAGCATCTCCTCTGGCCCTCAAGAAGAGGCACAAAAAAACATATACATATAGAAGAAATTCTCTCTCTCTCTCTCGCCGCAGACATAGGAATGACAAAAATGTCTGCAAGACAGAGCCCAGGGTGCCAGACTCAACACATTAAAGGGAACTTCGTATTGAGGAAATTCCAGAGGCCTGTCAAGTTTTACCATTTTTTTTTTCAGGTTGAACTGTTTTTCCACCGGTTAAGGGTACAGGGTGTGTTGCCCAGCGCAGAGTATCACATGGGTCCAATCAGTACTCCCCACCCCTTTCCGGAAGCATGATCAACAAAGACGAACATCCTCATTGCAGCCTCATTCTGATGACATCCCACATAATGGGTCACTTCTCCTGAACTACAGGCGGGTACAGGTGGAAGAGCCTAGCCTGTGCAGGGTTAACTCTCTGAGACACTCCTGCAGACCTCTCCACGTAATACGTTGGCTGCTTTTTGCAGTTTTTTTCTTCTCAAATAAATGTTATAAATAGTGCGGTGTTCAGTTTAGCGCAGTCCTCCTTTCAAATCCAGCGTGGGCTTTTTTTTTTGCATTCCTCTACTTCTGCTTAGAATCACACTCTCTCTCTCAGTGCCCACCTCTCAGAGTCCTCCTCCCTCTCACCCTTTCTTCTTCTGCATCTCCCTCTCTCTCTTCACAGAGCCTCTTGGAACCTGTGTTTAACTCTACCTGGGGGGGGTTTGCTGATACAGAGGGCCCACAGACAGGTGAACAGAAGTAGCAACAGCATGCAGATGGACCACTTCTTGGTGGTGATGTGTGCACTGGGACTTGGCCCTGCAGCATGGGGGGCACCCAGCCAGTGCCCGAGCCAGTGCCACTGCCATGGAGACCTGCAGCACGTCATCTGTGAGAATGTGGGGCTGACCAAGACCCCGCGTGTGTCAGCGGCCACGCGGCTCCTCAACCTACAGCACAACAGTCTGGGTGTCCTGCCCACTGGCACCTTCTCTGATGCCAAAGGCCTTGTCTCCTTGCACATGCAACACTGCCAGCTGCACGAGATTGCTGGCCAGGCTTTCAAGGGCCTCAAGAAGCTCATCTACCTCTACTTGTCCAACAATGAGATCAGCATCATCAAACCAGGGGCCTTTGAGGACCTGACAGAACTCACCTACCTCTACCTAGATGGCAACCACATCAGTGACCTATCCAAGGGTATCTTTTCACCTATGATCAACCTCTTTATCCTTCAGCTCAACGATAATCGGGTCCAGGAGTTGCGTGCAGGCACATTCACTGGTGCCAAGGACCTACGCTGGCTGCACCTGAGTGGCAACAACATGACCTCACTGCAGCCTGGCTCACTGGATGATGTGGAGAATTTAGCCATCCTGCATCTGGACCGCAATAAGCTGGCCACCTATCCAAGTGCAGCCATGAGCAAACTGCGTGTGCTGGAAGAACTTAAGTTCTCAAAGAACCCTATGAAGACTATCCCAGACAATGCTTTCCAGAGCTTTGGTCGCTACATGGAGAAGCTATTCTTGGATAACATGGGCTTGGAGAAGGTAAGTTCAAGCCAGAGGTAAGGCAAGATCTGAAACCAGACTGCTTCTGGAGCAGAAATAGAGGATTTCATGTTAAAACTAATGGTAATTAGATCTGGAACAGTCTTTCATCGTTCATCACCAGAGGTGGAGGATTCTGTGTTGATAGCTCATTTCTTGCATACAACATGGAAATACCAATTGAACTTAAAAACCAACAATACAAAGTCAATTTGGTGCCATTCCAACCAAATACAACTAAGAAGAGATTATCCCCGCGCCAGTCGCTTGCGCTAGCCACACTTACATTTGATAGGCATTAAATGAAACGTTTACAATGCATGTTCATATGTCGGGTCTTTTGACTGAGCATAGTGAGATGAATTACCTAATGAAAGCAAATAGTGCTGGCATGGGAAGGATGTCCTAAACGAAGCAGCTGCATTGTTTGTGCCGTCATTAGGGAACCTCAAAAATACCATGGTGCAAACATGGTATTGGGCGGGATCTTTATACACGGCAATGTGTTAGATCAGGGTTGATGTTCCAAATTCATCTCATCCCACCCAGATGTCAGGTGGGACGAGATGATGTGGACATTCAGAACTCTGAGTAGTGTATTTTTGCTTGGGGTGGTGTGTTAGCTCCGAGATCCAAGTTTTAGTTCATGAATGACCCGTACTCAAGTCATGGAGGTAAACGCAGACCAGGGGCATTTCCTTGGAGGATGCACATGGTAGGCTAGAGATGGCCTGTCTCCCGATCCCATGAGCTTTCATCTCTGCTGCTCATCCTTGTCTTTAATGAAGACCTTATATTTCCAAATGTTCTGCAGAAGTAGAGAGCAAGTGATGTGCCATGAAGGAGCTGACCTTGCCCCCTTTAGCTTGAGGTGATACATGATCTTCTGATCTCTCCATCTAACTGCAGGCACAGATGTTGCATATATGCATGGAGACAACACCTCACATTCCTGTGGTTGAATGGTTAGACCGCTGACCCGCTCGGTGGATTCCTCTGTAGGACTGTGTCTGTCCGCTGGGCTATCTGGGGCTCATTCAGGCACAGTTCAGGACAACGGTCTAGGCAGCCTGCCCAGAATTACTGATGCCAATAGACTGAGCTTAGAGCTGAGATCAATTAATTAAAAGCAGAGATGGAAGACTTGTATGTAGACTTCCACTGGCACCCCTGTGTTAGACTCACTGTCTACATTTATCTTGTCTTTTATTGCACTACCGTTTGTTCTATTGTTCCCCCCCACACACACACACACACCTGTCCCTTACCCTGCAAATGTGGCATGCAAATTTCAGCATAACAAAATCTGAAGCCAAATATCATAGGAACAGGATACCTTTGCATCATATGACAAACATAAGGACTGTCTTATGTAAAATTGGTGTATAATACGTTTTGTGAAAAAAATATGGTCTGTGTCTACCAGGAGACTAGGGAGAAAGGACCTTTGTAAGAGGTTTCATGTAAGAAAAACTATATAATGAGAAGGCTGTCCAGAGATCAGTGTCAGACCAGCACTAGATCTTTCCTACACAAGAGCTGTCCACCATAAAAGAATGATACGAGCTGTTGTATGGAAGAACTGTCCACCATAAGAGAATGGTACAAGCCGTCCTATGTAAGAGCATCTCTGTCTGAATTGTCCTACCCAACAATAGGGGTGTGCTGTACCTCACCTAAACCTCTGTTATAAAAAGGTGTAGGAAATCTGCAAAATAAATAAAAATGCAGAGAACTCAGCCTCCATGTTCTTGTGAAAAGCATGGAGCACTAGAGAAATAGGCCTCGGGAGAAGGAGCCCCTCTCCAGTCAAAAGTGGGTATTTTTAGGTATGTTTGTTTATTTCCAGGTATATCCTGACGAATCATTACACATGCAATATTCTCAGAGCCCCCATCCCATTTCTTACCACACAAACTATGTGCCCTGTAAGCAGGTCAGGGTTATGAGACAGGTAAACAGAGGCATGGTGTTCCAAAGCCCATGAAGAGGAGTATTTTTAGCATGCCATCGCTCAGGTGAATGGACAATCGGTCCTTTTGCAGCAGCACTGGCAGACGAGGGGATGGATTGGAGACTGAGGACCGAGAAAAACAACCCTTGGAGCTGGAAGGCATCCATCTTCCATTGCCTCAAATTACCAGGACCTCCCTCCTCCTCTCTCCACCCACCCTCACCAGTGGAAATTTCCTAACTGTTGCTTTAGTGCCCTGACATATTTTGGACTTGCACAAGAGGCCGCCCACCTGCCCCCTGTTCCCCTGCCTTCCTCTGCCGTTCCTTCCCTCCCCTAACTTCCTGCAAACCTGACACCCTGGAGATCAACTGATTCTGCAGTTAGGTGTGAGATTTAACATTTTAACAAAAGTACATAAAGTTGGGCAAGAGATCCACCTAAGAATGTAGACTAAGAGAGCCTAAATGGGACTTTAATGCGAGATTAATTGCCCCTCAAAATTATTACCTGTTTTGGGGGCTATTTCCCCTGATGGATACCAATGAAGGGAGGTCTTTTATAAAGGGTTGAGAAATTCAACAGTCAGTAGACCTGTTTACACTCAATTTTTTCCCACTAGGGAAAACTGACAGTTACAGATTAGCGTAGATGAAGAGGGTTTTAATGGATGCAGTTTATGAATGAAAAGTCAATTTTTAAGACTTGCTGGCCTTGAGAGTGGAACAACCTGATGAGGTTTGTAATGGTTTACTAGGTTTTTTTTTTCCTGCTCAGTTTTCAGAAGGTGCCTTCACAGGGGTGACGGCCCTCAAGTTCCTGCACCTGGAGAACAACAAGCTAAGGACTCTCCCACGGAGCCTGGAGTTCAGCACCATCCAGGACCTCACACTAGCCAATAATCCCTGGAGCTGCACTTGCCAGCTGGCTCCACTACGCAAGTGAGGGTCACACACTAGGACAGGGTTATTCAAATCATGGTCATTGAGGTCCGAGTACTGCTGGTATGCAGGTGTGAAGCCTCTGACAAATCAGAATCAGTAATTATTAAACACACTACCTGGGAGAACTGAAAACTAGGCCTGGATTTGGAATCGAGGTCCAGATTTGAAGAACCCTGCACCATTTAATACGACATTCATTACCAGTCCACGTTCAGACACACATACCACCAGAAAGTTTCATTTGCACCATTTTCCACTATTTCATATAAAGACATCAAAACTAAAACAATATATATGGAATTATGCACTGACCAAAAAAAAGCTTTAAACAAAAGTCATTTGTTGCCAGTTTAAATCCCATGGTCAGGCAAGTGATCGCAACATTAGGCCCTTAAGCAAGGCCCTCAACCCCAACTACTCCAGGAACTGGCTGGCCCTACTGTCTCCTCTATGCCAGTTTCATGAGATGGCCTCCTGGGATGCTTGTCCCGTGGTCCTGAAGGAGGTCTCACATATATGCTGAGCATTCATTGGTCACTTTCCTTCACTCTCTGGTCAAACTCCTCCAGAACCATTTCTACTATATCTAAGTCAGGTGGCCAGGTCATGTGATGCAACACTATCACTGTCCTCTGTAAATGGCTTGTCGTGGCCAGACTTCTGCCTGATACTGTATGTAATATTGCACAATCAAGATGCACTAGTCAAACATCTGTGGACATCATAGCAACCCCAACTCTGAGGACCTCATGTCCACTCTCCTTGCCCTACCCCCAGGTGGATGGACACCAGCCGGCAGCGCCCAGATGCCATATGCGCTTCACCATCCCATCAGAGGGGCAAACAGGTGCGAGACAGCCCTGCCTTCAGCAGCTGCAGGGTGAAGCCGAGACAGGCCAAGAAGGGCGTGCACCACTGAAACAGTAAGCGAGCAGGACCAAGTGAACACAAGAGCACCAATGTCAAAAGAGAGTCTTTCAGGGCTGAAGGGCAGCAAATGAAGGTCAGAGCATGTTTACCGACCAATAGAGAACCAGGCAGGTACTAGAGCAGAGGTTATCAAAGTCCAGATACAGACTGAACGGCATGTTAATCCAGACCCAGCCAGTAATGCACCTCATGAATCAATATGGCTAACATAAGGCTTAATGTGGTTTGAAGTACAGAAATACAATGCAAAACCACGAACCCCCCCCCCCATACACACACACACCTCATCATCCCTCCCCTCCTCCATGACAGTGTGAAGAACAATCAGCAAACATTAAAAGTTCCCATTTTTGTTGTATACTGATGTCTAGTATCAAAATTTATCGTCCCCTTATTCATTAAAGTTCATGAAATGCTGTTTTGTTATTGAAAATTGTTTCACACCTCTGACTGATGTAGACCTGTGATCAAAATGTTTCAGAACCCCTGTGATAGAGGGAACAGGGGCCTGTACTACGAAGCGGGTTTACTGGCTTATTGGGTAACCAGTCGGATGTAAGATGTCTGGGCAAAATGTAAGTGAACAAATATGAAGTCCATTTAAACTGTGGTACCTTAAATCCAACAAGTTACCCCTGATAAGCCAGTAATCCCGCTTCATAGTACAGGCCACCAGACCAAGTCCAAAAAAAAAAAAGACAGTATACATATTTATAATGCACGGGATAACAAACAGAGAAAGTCCTCAATAGGAAACCAAAAGCAGATCAAAAGTGGTCACAATCACAAAACAGACACGTTTCAGCAAAATCTCCATTGCTAATGTGCGATAAGGACAGCTGCTGCACACAGATCCTCTACATGGCTTCACTCACAGTGCTGCCCAAAAGCTGGTTTTCACTACAAAGACTCTTTTTGTCAGAAGCCTTCCATACTTAGGTGCTGTGAGGTTCTGCCCAATAAAACACACACACATTATCAGTAAATTAAATATTAAATTCTATTTTAGAATGTTTCCAGTAGAAACTAGAAATTAGTCATGCACCTCAGCAGGATTTTAGTTGGACATGAAGTAAAGAAGGGACCAGTATCTCTCAAAAACAAGTCAGATATGCACCCCACCCCCACATAGCTGGAACGTAGTAATGGGACATATCCAGTTTGAGTCTGCATCAAGAGACAGTATTTTGGGACTAGAACTGTATACTTATATGCAGGAAAAGTACGGGATTGCCTTTGGATGAGGTAGTGAGGTTTGGGGCTGGGACAGCGTCCATTCCAGTTTGGGATGTGAGAAAGTACCTCACCTCACACAAAAAAACAGTGGTCCTCAGGCGGACAGCAGATAGCTCTCTGGTTAAGGCCTTACTATTGGTGAAGAAAGCAAGGAAGATATGGATTCGTAGACTTTCCCACAAAAATTTCAATTTCCATAAAAGAATAGCCCAAAGAAAACAGATAAACTTAAAAAAAAAAACAGCGAAACCATGTTTTAAAACATTTCTGTATCTGATCCATGCTTAATGAAACACTAACAGCTGTACACTTTTATAGCCTAAGAAGTACAGAAAAAAATGCTCAGTGTACATTTGCACACATCTGTAAAAACCATCCCAAACCATGTGAATGGCGAAAGTGAAGAAACCGAACCGAAAAATCTAACCTTCTAAAGCATCTGTTAAGCAAATGGTAGGCAGACGGAGACGCAGCACGTTCGGGGTGCAGCCCAGTTGCCTTAACCGTAAGGGGTGTCGCCAAGCAGGTCTACTGGCTTCGCGGGGCTTCTTGAAGCTTATTTCCACGTTGGTCCTACCAATGACAACTAATTTTTAAACGGGCTATATCGTCATGATAATTTACCATGCACGCCTAACCTTCCGCGGGCAGCCTTTCGGATTTAAAAAGGCGTATGTCCTGCCCTTTCAGGCTCATTCACCCAAAAACCAACCCTATACAAGAGCCGCCTTTTGACTGCACAGTAGGGGGTGGGAGATACAACTGATTTTCCTTTTGATCCAATACCAAGGTTTTATCCCGATAGCGATATTCGATGCGTTTACCGAGGGAAGGAGGACTACTTACCTACCTATCAAAAGGCGACGTTAGTTAGCGTCCTTAGCCTGCAATGCAGACACTACCGCTTTTATGCGAGTCACACAGACTAAGAAACTAACAACTAACAGAGTTCATAACCAACGTCGAAGTACTATTTACCGGTGATTGCGGCAATCGGGGTTGGTTAAGCCGTCTCTTTCGAGTAAAGCAAACTCCATGTGCTTTTCCGCCGAGCAGCGGAGCACCGCAGAGTGATTTGTCCGTGCGGTCTGTGTGCTTCCACAGGGGACGCGGGGGAGGACGAGGACGTGTCCGAGTGACCGGCGACGAGCACAGAGGAAGGATGCTTACCGCTACAGCCAGCTGTATGGCCCCTTCGTTCTCATCGCGACACAACATACTAGCCATGGCTGGGAGAAGGACACGGAGCAGAACGTCATCACACTCACGCGCACACCTGCCTTTCTGTCGATGGGGGTCCTTACCCCACGACAAAAATATTGAAAGGGCAAATTTATAACAATATAATTACGTTTTGAGGGAAATGCAGAAAATCGTGGGGGATTTCGGTCTGTAAAATTCGCCGACTCGGGGAAGAGCACCCCCTTCCCGTAATGGGTAGGGATTATCCCTCCGCTACTGTCATGCATACACTCTTATTCGAAAAACTCATGAATACATTTTTAAATGCATGCGTTTTACGCATACATGCTTATGCGCGCTGCAAAGCACAGGTATCTCACATTTTACAGCTAAACACAACCCTCTGCACCTTCTCTCTTTAAAATTGCGGCATTTTTTCTATGAACTTCCGAAATTTCCCAGCTGGTAACGACCTTCACCTCTCAGGACGTCCGACGTCACCGCCTTGCCCTGAAGTCAACAGTTATATTACACTAACTGGACCGTTAAAGTTAAAGTAATGCCCCATAAATCTGAAGAGTAACCCGAAATAGCCAAGAATCTCGGCGGACTTCTAACCAAAAACTGGCGAACCCTACCCGTGAACTCCCTGGGCGCGCCCACACCCGGGCGGAGACGGAAAATAATCAGGCACCTAAAGCGCTAAAATCTGTAACATTCAAAGCGAGAGTGGGTCGCTTTCATGCACAAAAGTTTTTCAAAAAACAAACCCGAGAAGTTTCAACGTTTTCCATTTCTTCTGCTTTGGCAATGCTTGTATTATTTCATCCGTGAAAAAAATCAGAGGTTTCACGGCGTAATGACTGACATTTTAACTAATAGAAATCAATGCAAAATCCTAAAGAAACGAGAGCGCGATTTACCTTCCAAATCACTGCATGGGACATTAGCATGCAAACATTTCCAGACTCTGGGAGCAAGGCTGACTATTAGAGGTATCGATTTGTATGCATCTTTTTACGTATATTGAGCACTATCGTCTTGAGAATGGGTTTTTTTTTCCAATAAATGCCTAATCAGTAAATAACAACGGCCATCTTTTTAATTTTTCTGTGCATTGTATTTTGACATACTTAATTGCAGGTGCTGTCAGACACAAGGTCTTTTTTCAGAATGATGTGATTCAGATCAGCAAAAAAAAGTGTATGCGTGTGAGTGTGTGTACAGGGAGATGTACTAAATCTGCTCTTAGTTGGTTCTCACGAAAGTAACGTGGCAGTTACGTAAATCACACCTGAAAGTTAATCATAGGCTCTGCAAATCACTTTGGTTTAATGATCTTTTAAGCAGTAAAATACAAACCTCTTGAGGTTTATCCTGTAATTTGTCACCCATATAAGCATGGGCGTAAATTTCATTTAACAGTAGGGGGGGACAATAAATATAAAATATCTCATGAGCAATTTTTGAAGGNNNNTTTTTTTTTGGGGGGACAACCCTCGGATGGGGGGGGACATGTCCCCTCCGTCCCCCCCGTGATTTACGCCCATGCATACAAGTATACAAAAGGTTTTCTGGTAAAGCTGAACCATCGCCAAAGTGGCTCTCTGCTTCCCCCTTGCGGGACCAGCAGATATTTTTCCATATCCGTGCTAAAAATGAAATGAATGAAAATAACATCTTCAGTTTTCCACAGAATAAAAAACGATGTAACGTTATCACGCTAATAAGCACTGGCAAGTTTCGCCGGCAGCACTAGAGATGTTAAACAAAAGTATGCTAGTTAGCAATCAAATTTTCCAAAGTAGAAATATGAAGACACAAACAGAAAATATTAAATTATATATAAAATGTAATTGGGATACAAAAATAATTCCATCTGCTCAAGTTTTTCCTCCCCTACACTTTTAACTTCCAAGTTAGTGCCAGCGTTTGTCGTCATCCAATCAGCCAGTTAGCCTCCCCAGTAATTCATAAGAACATAAACACACATAAGAAATTTACAAACGAGAGGGGGCCATTCATTCATGTTTGAACAGAAAGTATCAAGTCTGGAGTAGGTACTAAGAAAGGTTTTGGGAAATGCCTCTGAGGAAGTACAATTAGTCCCTGGTTCCAGAAAAAAGGTCCAGCAGTGTGAAAGTGCCTACACACAGGCACATCAATACTCAACAGTCATACTGTTACACAGAACACAGAGTGAAGGTGGGATTCAAACTCCCAACTCTGGATGCATGAGGGAACAGTCCCTACCACTAAGTCACCATGACATAATTTAATATTATGTGTTTTAATATGCCCCCTAGTGGTAGCCCCCACCAACTGCAGTGCACTTGCTGGCCTGCTCAGTTTCCAGCACTGACTGGCAGGTCAAACAGCCTCTCCCTCTGCCTGTAGTAGCGCTTTTTAAGGGCCATCAGCTGTGCGTGCGTTCCTTGCTCCACCACCACTCCGTCCTCCAGGTAAACAATATGGTCAGCTTTCTGGACAGTCTGCAGGTGGTGGGCCACTACCAGAACCGTTTGGCCTACGGATCCAGACAGGACGTCCTGCACCTGGGGTGGAACATCAGTCAGGAATGAAACATTTCAAAACTCCTGCATCAACATCTGCTGCATAAACCCTAAGACCAAAGTACGAACCTGAGGGAATACAGCTGGCTGCATTTTGCATACTGTCTGGTGTTCAAATTCACTGCAGCACCCCCCTTCTGAACTTTGTAGGTATTGTTAGAACCAACATCTTCACTGAAGTTCATGACTACCTAGCAAAATGCATGCTAATCTAACCCTATTTCCAAATTCACATACCTGCTCCCCAATATTAGGGGACACTAGTGCCTCACTTGTGTCACTAACAGCCCATGGGAGCATACCGCCTGCTGCGTGCTGGCATCCATGTGTCTAGTGGCCTCATCTAGGATGATCACCCGCGGCTCTCGAACCAGTGCCCGGGCAATGGCGAGCCGCTGCCTTTCTCCGGATGCCAGCTGGGCGCCGCCTTTCCCGATGTCTGTGGCACAGAGTGAGGCATTATGGGGGACCCATGACCCGTGACTTTGGATCCACACAGGACGTGCCCCTGTGTCAGACTGGTACGTTTACCTGAGTCGTAGCCATGATCTAGTTGGCAGATGAAATCGTGGGCGCTGGCTTTTACAGCTGCCTCCTTCACCTTCTCAAGTGAGCATTCCTCAAGACCGTAAGCTATGTTGCATCTCACAGAGCTGGAGAACAGCTGAGGATCCTGGGATACTAGAACCACCTGCCCCAAGACAGATTAGGAGACAAACACCACGAGAGCCTTAGCCAGTCCTTGCATTACCTACTTCACTATATGCATGTGTCCATTCACGTTGCTTTCTGCCATCAGTAACTGTTCCACCGTAACACAGATATTTGTCCACAGAGAGGCAGGTTCTCACCTGATGGTGCAGGTACCGGTGGCTGTAGTGGTGCAGGGGTCTTCCGTCCAGCAGGACCTCCCCTTCCTGGGCCTCGTAGAACCTCTCCAGCAGGCAGATACAGGAACTCTTCCCAGCCCCCGAAGGCCCCACCAGAGCGGTCATCTTCCCAGGCGGCAAAGTCAGGGTCAGGCCCTGGAGGCACATGCCAAAGGCTCAAGACCGGGCAGTCAACATCGCAACATGCACAATGTAAACACCAGACCCAAATTATTTAAAACGTCTTAAGTACCACTTGGGTTTTACCAGAGCCCTCCAGAACTGTAGGGCTCAAAATTTTGGTTACTACTAATGATGGACAAAATAATGCTTCATGACTCATTTGCTGTTTTTTTGACCCCACCATCACTGCTTACCACATAGATAGCAACAGAGCTAACATACTGTCGCAGGCTCATACAAGGACACTACTCTATGGGAGAGCACAGAGCACCCTAGAACAGCACCATCTAGTGAGCTCAGAAAATACAGCAAATGGTTCATGAGGCTTCATTTCACAATCGCTACCTCAAACACTTAAAAGCAGCAGAAAATTACTAATGCCACATTGTACCAGAAACTACAGAAAATTCTTCAACATACTGAAACAGCCATTTTGGCCAAAGAATGGCCTACAAGCTATTGCTTTTTTGGAATAAGGTCACTATAATAGAAGAGTGATACCTTATACACCCCTGTTAGGAAACTGTCTTCTGGCCTGGCTCATCTTGCTCTCCATAAGACAGACAGAGCAAGCTTGGGGGGGGGTGCACAGCCGGCGTGCAGAGCCACAGGAATGACAGCAGTTAAGGGCCTTGCTCTAGGGTCCAGCAGCAGTATCAGTCTGCTGGCCTTGTAATTTGCTAAGCCACACACTGCCCTCTGACATCAGTTTGAACAACTGCAAGTTTGCTGTGACCTTCGGTGGGATGCTGTGACCTTCGGTGGGATGGTGTGCTCCAGATCCGCTAATCGAGCTAAAATCATCACTCTGTTCTACCATAACCTTCACAGTGCAGCCAGCTGGGGGCAGCACTGAGAGCTTTCTCCAGAGCTCACCCGAAGCACGGGCTTGTCCGGCTGTGACGGGTAGCTGAAGGTGACGTTCCTGAAGTCCACACACCCCTCCAGGCTGACGGGCTGCAGGTGTCCCGCCTCTTTCTGCTTCGGCTTCCTGTCCAGGTACTTGAACACCTTGGCAGCAGCCCCGGCGGAGGTCAGCATGGCTCCACACACATTGACCAGCTCCTGTTTCAAGTTTCAAGTCCTATCAGTCGCATATGCAAACATACAGTGTACAGCTGTGTCGTGAACTGCCTTTTCCACCTGCTGCTCGCTCTCAAAGTATTCATCAATTCAGACAGCCAGAAGGGGAGAGCCCAGTTCACAGTCTTATAGCTTTTGGGCTTCAGACGGCTGTAGTGCCTTCCTGACCACAGCAGATAGAACAGCTGATTGTTGGGGTGGCCTGGATCTTTTATTTTCCCTGGTTTGTGCCCGTACCACCTGCATGTGTCCCACAGGTGAGGTAGTGCACAATGTTCCGGGACACCGTGTTCAGGGACGAGTCAACGAGACCGATCCATCTGAGAACCCGGCTCGTCGCTGCTTTCACTTACTTAACCAGCTCTACAGTCATCGCTGGCTAGAATCATAGTGGCTTGTTTAAACCTGCCCAGAAGTATTAACTGTTAATCCATAGATTAACAGCTGGGACCAAGACTGTTGTGACATTAACGTGACCAGCCGAGGCATTAAACTGTATCCCACAGCTAGCTGCTTCCAATATGTTCAGTGGTATTAGTGAGAGAGTGATTGTTACTGTAGCCTAAGAAACGCCCATCTAGGTGAAGGAAACTTCTGGAAATATGCACTGTGAAGTACCTTCATATTGCTGAGCATGTTTTTTTGGTAGATGACGAAAGACAGCAGTCTTCCTCCAGTCAGCTGCTTCAGCAGGATCAAGCGCCGTCCATAAATCAGCATCAGCACCTTCACGAAGATGGTGACCAGCTGGGGAAAGAGGAGCATTGTGGGTAAAGACCTTCAGATTACAAAATCGTTGCCTTCAGCCACCTGTCATCCACCAAAGCAGAGGTGTGAGGTGGGAACATCCTACCCTGCGCAGCAGGAGGTGTACGGCACTGTCGCGGCCCTTTCTGCTCTGGATGTGGTGCATCTCACTCAGGGTCTCCTCATACCTCCTCACTTCAGTGGCTTCCCCACCGCAGCTGCGCACCGTCCGAACTCCGTCCAGGGCTGCCGCCGCCGCTGCCGTAGTCTTGGCCTTGCAGTCCTGAATCTGCTGAGAGTAAGTCTGGCAAATAACCAATTAAGTTAGGGTTGGTGTTATGGGGATGACATCACACGGTGTATGTGGATACCAAATGACATCATATGGGGGGGGGTCACACTAGGTTGTTATGTCCCAGAACAGTGTATACAATAGCCCTGTATGGCATTTCCCCCTGCCATACAGGGGGATGGTTTGGACTGGATTTGATTTGTTTTAATGTCTCTCAAGATGATACTGCTCAGCATGGCCAGCATTAGTGTCCCAGGAAGATGACATCACAGCCTAGATGACATCATAAATTGGAACAAGCAGGCCATCGCAGTACATCAGGATGTGTGAAGACGAGATGGCACTCTCCATACCAGACAGCGGGTCCTGTAGGCGTTCTGCAGCAGGCCGAGCACAGGCATCTCCACACAGGTGAGCAAGGTGAGCTCCCAGGAAAGGCCCAGCATCAGGACCAGCATGCCCACCGTCTTCACCACACTGCGCACCAGAGCATTCATGTTCAGGACCACAGACAGACTCATCTTGTTGGTGTCAGATTCCAGACGAGAACAAAGGTGCCCTGCCGGGGAAGAAAACAAGAAGTTGTCCTTAAGTTGCTTTCTTCATGGCACTGTGGGCTCCGATACTGGTGCTTTGAATCCTCCCAGTGCTCCCAGTACCTGAAGTGGGCTTCACCAGCTACCCAACAATTCCTTATCCTGAGCTGATGACGGAACACTTTACATCTTTCAGTCGTGTTTCCTCCTTTCTCTGCCCGTCTCCCCCGACCTCGCCCGTCTCTCCCTCCC
>JABFEB020000092.1:2061043-2074609 GCA_019775895.2 Stomatorhinus ivindoensis | reverse complement strand
CCCCCCCCCCCGCGCAGGTTTAGGCTGTAATTGGCAGACACACATGCTCACATAGTGAATTGTTATGAAGTGCAGTATCTGTGAAAACCTGAGTTTGTTTCTATTCTATAAAACTTGTACATCGGATTTCACCAAACTTACCATTTTACCTCCATATTTCCCGTTTACTTTTTTCCTTTGATTTTAGTTAGTTCTGACACAGCCACTGTTTATGAAACACACAATGTTTGACCTAATTTTAAGACGTACACAATATTCTCGTTTTTATATCATGCCTTTCTTTTACCAAAAAATCATCTATTAACTTTGGAAAAGCAGCTTTTAAAAAAAGTGAGTCACGCCATCAAATGTCAAAGAAGCTTTACTTCCACACAATCAATACTGAATTCGCTATTCAGTAAAACTTAAATCTCACACGGCATTGCAAACACCAGTACAGGTTCAGTTCTCAACCCTTCTAGGCTGATGGACAAAGACATCCATGGATGGAGTGAAATGAGTGAGGGGTTAAAGGTCGTGCCGGGAGAGGCTCAATAGGAGAACGCAACACATTAGGAATGTTCGTTGATGTGGAAAAAGAGGGAGAATATGGTGAATTATGAACATCACACTGGGGGCAACCTTTAGGTCAGCTGCCCAAACCCAGGTGTGAGGACTCTTCAGTCCCGTAATTAGTAAACTGATTAGGGATCAGCAGCGACATCCCTCACACATACGGCCCTTTGCAGATAAGGTAGCCCAGCCTGTATTAGACTGTGATCTACAGTACCAGTCAAAATTTTTTGCACATCACAGGATTTTACGCTTTTCCATTTATTTCATAGACTGCAGATTTTTGTATTGTTGTTAAGCACTAGGAGGTTGAGTGAACCTCTACATATGAAAATGTCAAATAAAACAAGTGTCTTTCATTAAATGGAAAGATAATGTAACAGTGCATGTCTGACATCCTATTAACTGTTTGTGTGGTGATGGCAGTCAGATTCTAGACTGTCCTTTAACTTTACTAGTTAACGGTTTCATCCCATGAAGCACAGCAGTATTTAATGTTCCTTATAGAAAGAATGCCTCAGATTTTCTCTGCTGTTATAACTGCTAGAAGAGGTTACTTTGACGAATGAAAGGCATGCCATTTTCTTGCAAATAAAGGTACTGAAATGATGAACATCCTGTGAATTTTTTTGTTTGCAAATACTATTGTGTGTATTTTTAGTAAATGTTAAATGAGTAACATGCAATTGTAGAAAGCCTCAGTGTGTGCACAAACTTTGGTACCCAAACTGTGGGGATACCCACTGCAGCTCATCATGACGACATGTGACCTTAACAACCCTTGCAGTGTTATTTTTAAAATATTTTTATCCCTGACTCAGGAAAAATGTTGCTGACCAAACACGCCAGGCCGTGCCAAACCCTGCACATGTTTACAGGCACGCTGCTGCACGCTCCCTACATGTGGACGTCCCCACATTCACCGCTGCACCTGCACACCCAGCCCATCCAAAGTACTCGCTGAACAAGCACCCGGTGGCAGGGGACAGCTAGGTACTGAGAGAGATGTTTCATAAACAGCACCCGTGGAGAAAGTCACGCATGAACTCTACACAAAGCCACAGAGAATATAAAAATACTGAGACTACGAGTTCTACTGCCTACAGAACAAGTTTTGATTTCCTGGTGTATTTAGTTTCAGACAGAAAGATTTCAAGGTTTTTTTTCACTGAGTGAGATAAATCCCTCACACGGAAATATGAGACACATAAGATCATACCGGAAAGGGATTTCTCACACCTGCTCTCTGACAATGCATGCTTGCTTCACTTAGTTTCAGCTTCTTAAAATGTGGCAGGTTCAGAGGGGATGTGTTTATGACCATGTGGGTGAGACTTCCTGCTTTGAAAGGCCAATAGGAAGGCAGAGTGAGCTGGGTTTCCTAAACGGGTGACTGCCCCTCTCTCTGGCCCCTTCCTCCTCTTCGGTCTTCCTTGAGAAATCTTTTCCTCTATTCAGTACAGTGCAAGGCCAGCCGATCCAGCTCCCCGTCAGACCTCCCCCCATCTTACAGATGCTCTCAGGCCCTCGTCACCCACCAATGTCGCCGACAGCTGCAGTCGTTTACAGACTGTCTGCCCAAGAGCCGCGGAGGGCAGGCAGCCACGCCCGATCTAAAACAAACTGCATTTGGGGGAAAATCACACAGGCATCATGGTGACAAGAGATTCAGACTGGGGCTGTGAAAGAGGAATTCAGCAGAGTACAGCTTTGCTTGTATCATCTATACTGGTAGGATTACAAACCATAGATATTCTTTGGACAGGATGATAAGCTGACAATGAAGGTGGAGGCGGGGCTTGTGTCAGGGGCGAAAACACGGATGTGGGACAAATGCAGAGAAGAAGCTGGGAATGAGAATGAGTGTTAGAGAGGGATGGACAGGTGGGCCCCTTATTGGACGACGGGGGGTGATGCGGTCAAACTGTGACCAGCCAATCAGCTAAGGACGAGGCTGAAGGAACCTCAGCCACACCGGCCAGGCGATTCCTCACATTGACACGGTGGGTCCCTGAATGATTTAGCCCAATTGCTGGTAATATCTACAAGGCCAGTGAGAAAAGCAAAACCTCACCAGCAGCTAATATCTAAAGTACAGAGAAGCTAAGGGAGGGCGCAAGGTTACCAACAACAAACCCAGGAAGTTATGGGGAAAAAAGAGAGTCTTTGAAAGCCTGTTACTGTGCACCGTTCCTGCCTGCATTGTTCAAACCACTTCCTGTTGGGTTCCTGTTGGATTTAGCAGCCCTGGTCCTGTTTGAAATAGCCAATCAACTCTTATGCCACAAAGCACCCCATGCACCATGTATGTATATGTTAAAACTTAATCTGGCTGGGTAATGCACACCACAACTTGAACAGGCACACAACATGGAGACAGGAAGATGGATCGGGGGATGTCGTTTGGGTTTTGGTGGGTTTAACGAGCTGGGAGAGAGAAATGAAGAAGAAACGGCCAGCATTGTGGGGCAGACTAGGAAAACAGGGTGAACACCAGAGTATGTGAGCGGAGTGGAGCGGTGAGAATTTCCGCTCCTAGCTCACGAGGCTGTTGGCTCGGTCCGCTCCTCCGCTCTAATTCGCACTGCGCCGCTCCGCTCAGCACCGCTCCTCGCTCCACTAAAATTTCCTCCCGCTCCAGTCAAATCGCTCCACGCTCGCTCTAATTTAAAAGAGGGACAAATAATCTGCATGCCTAACAAATGTCACCTTAAACCGAAGCCTTATATCAAAGAAATATGAGCAACGGCAACATTGCCACTTAGAAAATATTTATTTTTAAACAACATATAGGCAACAATGGACAGGTTTGGCAATGGCATTCCACACAAAAATAGGCTTAAAGGTAAAGGAATCAGTGGGCTTAATAGTCTAAAGAATATACAGGGCAAGCATCCACGTTTTAAATTCCTCATTTTTTTCTGTCGATGCTGCTGATAATATTTCACTGACAGCGTTACGTGAAATTAAAAAAAGTCCTATTAGACCTACTTCGAATGACAAAACGAATTTGATTACCAATATTTACTTTATAGGCTTTTATACTTTAATTTACTTTATAGACTTGATATGCTACAACCATATAAAACTTGCCCGCGTTTTGCTCTGACTTCCGCGTGTTCGCGTAGCACACTCATGCTTCTGAGAAAAGTGATTCCAGAGTGAATCTTTACTCACTGAAACAGTTTCACCACATTGTTGTTCTTGCTCTACATTACTGTCATCTATGCGTTTGATAAGAATTGTACACTTGTATGATTTATCAGTTTCCTTTGCAAAATACTTTGCGAATTCCATCTCGGCCAGTCTATGTAACAATCTTGGTAACTGTACAGATGAATTCTGGGTAGATTTGGGCAAGCCTCAGAACCATAGTGTGAGCGGTATCGGAGCGGAATTGGAGCGAGACAGAGCGACCGTTCCAGCCCTAATTAGAAAACTGTTCCGCTCTCTGACCAAATCCCGCCCACTCCGCTCCTCGCTCACGCTCCACTCTCATGCTCTGGTGGGCACCAGATCAAGAGATATGTCACATGACCTGGGTGTACATTATCAGCAGCGAACAACCCCAAGGCGTCTGTGACCTCTCCGTCTTACATCTAGTTAAAGGTACAACAACATACGCTTTAACCAGCAGTCCCTGGGGAAGGAGTCAGTCTCCTTAAGCCACCTTGAAGCTTGGATGCCACCTGAAAGAAATGTACCTCAGACATATTTGGTGCCAGAATTATTTAAGTCAAGTTTCAAGGGAGATTGAAATCCTACTGGGCCAGAGCCCAAACGTGTCACAGGTTCATGAGATGTTTGTATGCTGTGAATCACTGACAGGCCCAACCAATAGGGAGTGTAATTAGTGCCGCTGCTATAAAACAGACAGTCCCGTACAGTACACAATAATCCAGCCTCCAGGCTTTTCTGAAGTTTCTCCCATCAGTACTGTACCTACTCATGTTTACATACTACATCACTGCTGTCGGCCCAGCTATAACGCAAAATGCACGGCCATGTTTGTGGCTTCTTTAAAATGGGCAGTTGGGGCGCTGTGTCGTGTTGGCTGTGGGGCTAAGCGCCACCCACTGAAGGAACCCTGCACAGCTGCACATCAGCGGCTCCCCCCGGCAGTGTGTGACCCACTCAGGGACAGTAGTCAGCTCATTGTGTCAGCAGGCCTATGCTAAAACCCTGCATTTCAGCCTAATGAAAGCTAAAATGACAGTCATCTAGAATGTTCCAGAACCACATTTTTAGGTCGGCATGCACGGCCCAGTGAATAGAGGGTCTCCAGAACCAGGGCTGGCAAGCACCACAGACCCGGTGTAGACAGACCAATGCATCTCTGCTCCCCTCCCAAGCACCCCCAGTCCCAAGGCGTGTCCTTACCGCCCCATATCCCCTCTTTGACCACCAGCCGTATTGTAGAATGTCGCAAACTCAACAGGACACAAACAGGAGTAACTGGGTCAGAGTCGTCCTTCAGAACCTCCCCAGGGATGGACGCCCTTCCAGAGTTCATCCAGGAAAGTCTCCTTTTTACAATCAACATGATTTCTTTGGTTCTCAGTCTCAAACCTTATTAAAAGATTCACCAAAGGAAGTATAAATACAACCTGTCTATGCAAACACAGAGTGAGAAAATAGCCAACAGCTATCTGACCTGTCTATAGATATAGGAAAGCACGGCAAATTCTGTAAGTAGCTCTCCGTGGACTCTTCTTCAACCAGACATGTTTCTTTGTGGAGCTCATGTGCCTGCCTGGATTTGGGAAGTGCTCAGTGCTAAGCTAGACTACAGCTCTGTATTGAGTTTTTGAATTGCAGAGGGGTAGAGACTGTCCTTAAATCAGTCGGTGTTTAATGTTGGTCAAATGGTTAGCCTTGGTACAGTAAATTGTTCCATGGTATGTCACAACAAACCTCAGTGCTGTTTGCATCCAACTGCTTAACACTAAGCTACTAAGTTTCTATACAAATACCGTGTAGCTGTCTGCTAGAAACACAGCACTCATACATTTGGAGACAAAAGTGCCAGAATGCACCGAATTAAGGCCTTGCCCAAATGAACCACTTATCTTTGCATTGGGTGTGTTTTTCTCTTCAGTTGTAAGCATTAGTCAACGTTCTTGCAATTACCACAGGAATCTGTCATGCAGACAAAACAGGATCACAATTAATCCACAGTGTAATGCCATAGATTAATATCTGTATGAAGAACCTCACGCCTATCTGCAACAACAAAGATTGATCAAATTAAAGTTTTGTGACATAAGCCATCCATCTTCAATCTTCCAGCTACTTATGCGGTG
Organism: Stomatorhinus ivindoensis; assembly: GCA_019775895.2. NCBI lineage: Eukaryota > Metazoa > Chordata > Actinopteri > Osteoglossiformes > Mormyridae > Stomatorhinus > Stomatorhinus ivindoensis. Next base: position 2,068,754 of record JABFEB020000092.1, on the reverse strand, counting down.
CAAGGTGGTTGGATAATCACTTCTATTTCCAATAAATAAATAACTAACTAAACTACAACTGTGTACCCCTAAAAATCATCATCAGCCTTCGTTTCCCATCACATTACAAAGACCCAGAGCCCTTGGGTGAATCTCAATACCAAGATCGCAAAATCCATACTTGTGAAGAAGAACAACACTCGAGGATTTTTACCGTTTTCTGTATTGGCATTTTTTTCTATATTGCAACTGATCTTCGACAATGGAAGACGGAGTAGTACGGATACACGAAACCACAAGTACGGTCCAAGTGTGCATATTGAGATTCACTCCTGATCACTGGCTACAAACCGCGTCTCCTCCAATACGTCACTTCCGTATCTTCAGCCAGCGCTTCTGTGTGTTTTTTCCCCCGTGTCTGCAACTGATTGAAGGTGAGTGGGTTTTTGGATTCCCCAGTCTTTTTTGCAGAGTTTGTAAAAGTTTTCCTGGATGTGTTTTATATGCGCTGCACAAGTGCTGCGGGTGGCTAGCATGAGCGTTACGAGCCGGACGCGTCTGACCTTGGCAGCTTTCAGAGCGTCACTCAGCAGTGGGTCGGTGGTCCCAGCCGCTAGGATCGGAGCACCTTCCCAGCCCGTCTGCTGGCGGCTGAATGACTTATAAAAATACCGTATTCTCAGTGAAATTACCACAATAACAGGTTTGATTGCCAAAATAATGGGTTTCAGCAGCTGTCAGTAGTCGAGGGGATTTATGGGAAGTGGAGTTTTAACCAACGAGCAAAGACTGATGTCTGACCCGAAAACGGATTCTGCAGCGGTCAGGGACACTTCATTCCCGTGTCCTTAGCGTCCTCTGCCTTAACTACAGTTCAAAAGAGTCATTAAATTGAAACCTGTACGCTGTGATTTCCCGTGCAGGCATTCGCACCGCCTCCTCCTCTTCAGCCCCTAACTTGTGCCCCCTGTCCGCAGGCTAGGCGGATGTCTACGCGTCGCGCTGCACTTAAGGCCATAGACTGGGTCTCGTTTGCGGAGAGGGTGCCACCCAATCAGAAGTCTCTGTTCAATGCCCTGAAGACGCGGAGCGATGGCCTGGCCGCCAGGTCGGGCTGCCTGCACCCCTGACCTTACTCCGCTTCTGACTGTTATAATCGTGCGCACACCCCCCCCCCCCTGTCAGGATATACCTATCAAGAATGCACACTGCTAATTGGTACAGCTTTCTGCTTTCCCTCAGTGTATGTGTGTGTGTGTGTATATATATATATATAGTGTGTGTGTGTGTGTGTAATATACATAACACATATATATGTGCACACACATACATATACACACCCTCCATCCATCCATCCATTTTCGATACCTGCTTATCCTACTGGGTCGCGGGGGGTCTGGAGCCTACCCGGAAGCAATGGGCACAAGGCAGGGTACAACTCAGGACGGGGGGCCAGCCCATCGCAGGGCACACCCACACACCATTCGCACACCTACAGGCAATTTAGCAACTCCAATTAGCCTCAGCATGACTTTGGACTGTGGGGGAAAACCAGAGTACCCAGAGGAAACCCCACGACAACACAGGGAGAACATGCAAACTCCACACACATTGAACCCAGGCAGAGACTCGAACCCAGGTCCCAGAGGTGTGAGGCAACAGTGCTAACCACTGCACCATCATGCCGCCCCTAGATACATGCATATTATTTATACACACCAGTCCTGAAAGAAAATGCTACACATGAAGTTAATGTGTTACACATGAAGTTACCAGTGACTATGCAAATATGGTGTGTGTGTATCTATCCATCCATCCATCCATTATCTGTAACTGCTTGTCCTATTTAGGGTGATGGGAGGTCCAGAGTTTATCCTGGAAGTTATGGGTGCAAGGCAGGGAACTCCCCAGGACGGGGTGCCAGTCCATCACAGGGAACACTCCTATATATAGCCTATATATACAACCTATATATAAATATTTAAATGGTTCTGGGTGAGTTGTGAGATGAATGTAAATGCCATGGCCTGATTTGAATGGGGGTAAGTGAGAGCTTTCTGGGTGTAAACACGATGATGTCTGTGTCACATTCCTGCCTGACTCGTGCCGGACACTCAGTCTCTTCCCAAAGTGCCGCCTTGTGGTGCATTTTGCCTCTGCCCCGCAGACTGGCCTCGCTTCCCGAAAACCCAGCCACGATTGACTGGAGCTACTACAGGAGGGCAGTGGCCAAGTCTGGCCTGGTGGACGAGTTTGAGAAGAAGGTATGGATGCCACAGTGTAAAGACATGGGAATGTGGTGTGTCAAACTGTAAAAAAAAGAACGTAGGAATCGAACCTAACCATTTAGGAGCTTGTCCGTCACTCCCAAGCTGGACACCTTTAAAGTGTAGCTTTTCCTGTCGGGATTGGCTGGGTTGCATCACCTGAGTCTCTGCTTGGGACCGAGCCAGCACCCAGACCCACCCCTGCAGCGGCTCACATCAATAAGAAGGCGTCACATGACTGGCCGGTTTTCTCAATTACCCCTTTCTGCATGAGGCTTTGATCTTTTTAAGTCATCAAACCAATTTTGTTTGTTACCGGTTTGGTACTCTTGTGATGTTTTTTTTTTCTTCTTCATTTTGTTTACTTTCAAACAATTTAATAACTAGCAGTTAACGTCCTTTCCATGAATTAATTGTAGCCTATTTATGTTTGGAGTTTTAATTCTCACATACACGGAAATACATTGTAGTGAAATGCTTTTAATCTTGCTGGCTGGATTGTGCTCAAAAGGAAATATATAGTTCAGAGAAAAATAAAATGAAAAGGGAAATAAAAACAAATAAAATGAAAATAAAAACAATAGAAATAATACTATAAAGATGATAAAAAGTAATGAGATCAGTTACTGTATTTCTGTTTTGAAATAAGACACTTTACACTGGGCTGGTGTAAAACGAGTGCTGAGGAGCGGTGTAAATTGCTGGCTGAAAGGAGCCCCGATCCAGATGGGAGAGCCTGAGGCAGCAGACTTGTTCTCAGCCTCTTGTGGTTCAGCCATTTGTGGGCAAAGTGAAAACACAGTAGAAATAATTCATGGAGACATAAATCACATTTTTGAAACTTTACACACGGTTTCACTGTTACAGGTCGAGTCCCTTTTCTTCTTGGGTGACGAAGGACAAATTGCAGTTAGTTTCTGAACGCATGTTTACCGTGTGATTCAGTCAGCATCTGAGATTAAGCACAAAGGTTAATTAATGAGAGTAAACAGATGCCAGGTGTTCTGACGTAAAATATGTGTCATATATAAGAATCCAGCAAAAATCTCACATAGTGTCACAGCTGGGTCTGACTGCTGCCCCGACTCGGGTGTCGGGGCAGGAGAAGCTCTCCGTGTCTGTAAAATAAGATTCAGCGTCTTGCACTGACATGTGGTCGTCCTAGTGAGTTTCTGCCCAGGAGCACATGTGTAATTGGATGATATTGTCCTGTTCTGATCTGTATCTTCTGATCTGTATCTAATGACCAGAGAACATCCAGTTAGGGTTTTGTGCTAATTCGGCTGGTGGCTCATTGAATGGATCTGGTTTGTCACATTAGCTAGTGCCCGTGACTGTGTTGGTGTTACATCATATAAAATAAGGAAACTCCCATATTACACTATGACCTCATAGAACAAAGGACCTACAGTTCATTCAGTTAAAAACATTTAACACCTAATAAAGAACACAAAACTGGCAGGTCCAGCTATCGATACCGGCTCCACAGTACACCCAAGTCGGCTATCCTCGTAAGCCAGCTTGTTCCCTCTTCCACCCGCAGTTCGCCGCCCTCAAGGTTCCGGAACCCGTCGACACGCAGACGAGCAACATCGACATCCAGGAGCGGGAGGCAGTAGGTGTCACTGCGGCGTGGGGCATTGCGGCTCGCCGCTGCACTGTCACCGTGTTTTCCGATCGTTTTCGTCTGCCTGACAGACACCTTTTCCTAATCTGCTGTGCTGCTCTCAATTTCACCATACGCTGGGTTGGTCAAGTAACCCTCCCAGTGGGACCAATTAAATCTTGCTGAACCCGTTTAAGAGCCCCAGGTCACTCGAGGCCCCAGGTCAGCCCAACGAAACCTTGCGCTTCCAGCCAGTCTTACAGCATCTCTCTTCCCAGTTTGACTCGTTTAAGGGTGAAACTGCTGTATAATGTAATTATTGCAATCGCTGTCTGTGTGTGTTTGTCTGCGCTGCGTTCCTTCTTCTGAAATAGTGCCCCCTGCTGTTTAATTATTTTAACCTTTGACCTATTTGTTCTTTAGAGCAAAAGTGCTGTAGCCTACATCCAGGAGTCCAAAGCCCGCATCGCAGTCTACGAGAAGGAGGTGAGGCGTCCCATGGCTCGTACGTCCCTCTGGCACAAACACGGCTCTGTGCCATTGTCATGCCGACTGCATTCCACACCGGTCAGGACCCCTGTGCCAGCAGCCCTGTGTCCTGCCTGCGGTCTCACAGGATTACTCTTCCATGGCCTGTGCTCGCACCCATGTGAAGATTGAGCGTGCTGAATCGTGACGGTCGGTTGCCATCGCTTCCTGTTTACGATGAGTCACGCATCCGTCTCGCCTTCTTCGCAGCTGGAGAAATTTAAGAATATGATCCCATACGACCAGATGACCATAGAGGACCTCAACAGCATCTTCCCTGAGACAAAGCTGGACAAAGTCAAGCACCCGTACTGGCCACACAAGCCCATCGCTGAGTTGTGAGCCGGGCGTCGCTTGTATGCCGCCTCGCATAGCTGCGTCTCTTCCCCCCTGTGGGAGCAGTCTGTGCTTCCTCTCTTCATCATAATAAAAAAAAAACTTCTGCGTTTATTTCCAGTCTGTTTTTTAAACTGAAGTCCCCAGAATATGCTGCTGTGTAATTTAACATAGTATCTGGTCATGCTGCTAACTGCATTCAACTATTTTTATATAGTATCTCTCCTAACGCGGTTTCCGTAAAGCACTACAGAACCAAACAGGGGTACTCACACGTTACAATTTCGGGTAATGGTGGAGTAGAGTAAGAGAAAATAGTGCAATGATTCCCAACCTGGTCCCGCAAACCCACAGACCCACGTTTTTGCCGTAGGGAGCTGGGAGGGAGCAAAACTGTGGACTTTCTGTGGGTCCCAGAGGACCGGGTTGGGAAACACTGAAACAGAGTATAAAAGCCAGATCACCGTGTAAGAGAGGAAACAAAACACTCCAGGAGACCAAGGTCAGCTGGCGCCCCCCCCCCCCCTTAGCTAAGAATAACCAGGCCAGAATGCAGTGTTCTGGTGCAGCGCCACCCCCAGGTCGGTGCTCCTTAGGCAGACCCGTTCTCAGGTCTGCTGGCCAGTCGCTCTGCTGTATCCGTGACATGAACACTACAGACGTCTAAATAGTTCCTGGCAGGTCATTTGGAACAATTCTGGTTCAGCGTCTTGTTTGGTAATATTGGAGTAGAACAGACAACATTCTGAATACTCGATGGTATTTCACCATTCTCTGTGGCTGTAGCACCAGCAGCCCCTGGGAATACAGGCAAGGGTGGGGGAACGTTACTTGATACCACTACACCATCTGCACTTAACTGAAGTTAAATCGAGCACTTTCCCCGAGGGGCACCATCTTGGCTCCAGAGGTGGAACTCAAACTATTTGCTAGTAGACCCCTGGGCCGGGACTCACCCAGAGGAGTTTTTGCTAGTAGAACCCTGGGCCGGGACTCACCCAGAGGAGTTCTTGCTGCTTCACGCTGCACTTGTCATTTTCAAGTATAAAGAGCAAAAAAAGTGTCTTTTCAATGTAGCTACCCAACATCTACTAATGGGGAATCTAACCCAGAAAACCGGCTGATCAGAAACATACCTGCGTGTCCTCCACACTGAGACATGAACCTTTGGGTCTGGTTAGGGTTAGGGCTTCCTCTGCTGCCCCCTGGAGGACGGGCTCCCCCTTTGGGTCTGGTTAGGGTTAGGGTTTCCTCTGCTGCCCCCTGGAGGACGGGCTCCCCCTTTGAATCTGGTTAGGGTTAGGGCTTCCTCTGCTGCTCCTCTGGTTCTCCCAAGATTCCTTCCTTCTAGGGAGTTTTTCCGTTCCTCTGGCTTGCTCATTGGGGGCTTTGGGCAGGGACAATGTAATATTGTGGACAAATAATATTGAATTTAATTGGGCCCCCCAAGATGATTGACTGACTGGGATGAAACTAGGATGGAACTGGGATTAGCAAGATTTCTCAGGTAGCTCAGTTAAGCTTAAAGTCATGATTATCCAATAGGAGTACTCCTCACCCAAACCCTTGTTGGACAATCATGACTTCTAGCTTAAGTTGAGCTGAGACATCCTGCTTTGTGGAACGCCCCCAGAGCATTTTTAGACAGGCAGTGGTTTATATACCTGTGCCCTGAGATGGACATGCACTGTAATGTGTTTTTTGTTGTTGTTGTAGTTCAACATGCAGGCTTTTGTACTAGCCTGTGAGGTAGATCAGCTTTTTGTATCTGTGCTTCATGTAAATACTTCACCTGAGCTAAGTGGCTGGTCCTCCTGTCCAGCCCTGCCCAGCTCCCCCTGCCCTCACCAGGAAGTCCATAGCTGTCGAATGGTGTCCCTGTCCTGCTTTAGCAGACAGATGACAGAAAACAATTATACTTGTTATTTTTCTGTCGGACACCATAGCGACTCTCTAAATCATCGTACACTATGACTCAGAAACACGGTCTGGATCACTGTCTAACTCAGTGAGGGTTATTGGTGTCAGATTCCACCATATGTGATTATAGCCACTTACCCTGTTATGCAAAGTGACTTCTGATAGCCGCTTATTGTAATATTTTAGCAATATTTTATGATGTTACAAAGACAGCAATGCCCCAAAAAACTAGGTGCTGAAAAATGGCTCTGACCCCATGTGTGTGTGGGAAAATGTGAAGGGGGTCATGCATACATGACATTTGGTCCCCACAAGAGGAATCTCAATTGTATTAAAATCTTTGATTACAATCAAGATACAAAAAGTGCCAAAAGTCTTGTATTTTGTTTGGTTACTTATGGTTAAGGTTAGGGCTGGGTAGGTTATCATTGTTGGGATTAGGATTTGTTCCATAGAAATGAATGGACGGTCCCCGCAAAGATACAAATGTGTGTGTGTGTGTGTTTCATAGGACAGCAAGCTTTATCAGAACAGCTCACGTCTGTCATACGGACCCCTGTCAGCAGAGTCTCAATTTGCAATACAAAGATAAACAAAATAAAAAAGATCTAAATAAATAAGACTTAAATAATGGCAAAAAACAATACAACGATTAAAGTACAAAATATCAGTAGCTGTACTGCTGTGTAAAGTGCCTGGAGTGAAGCGGCCGGCTGGCTGTAGGATCCTCACTCAGCATGCAGATGTAGTACGATGGTATATAGTGGTGTAAAGTGCCTGGAGTGAAGCGGCCGGCTGGCTGTAGGATCCTCACTCAGCATGCAGATGTAGTACGATGGTATATAGTGGTGTAAAGTGCCTGGAGTGAAGCGGCCGGCTGGCTGTAGGATCCTCTCTCAGCATGCTGATATAATACGATGGTATATAGTAGTGTAAAGTGCCTGGGGTGAAGCGGTCAGTTGTGTGTAACATCCTCTCTCAGCATGCTGATATAATACGATGGTATATAGTAGTGTAAAGTGCCTGGGGTGAAGCGGCCAGTTGTGTGTAACATCCTCTCTCAGCATGCTGATAT
>JABFEB020000092.1:1970361-1988867 GCA_019775895.2 Stomatorhinus ivindoensis | reverse complement strand
TGGCACTCCTCTCTGATGCTCCTCTTCCTCATTCTGGCACTCCTCTCTGACGCTCCTCTTCCTCATTCTGGCACTCCTCTCTAATGCTCCTCTTCCTCATTCTGGCACTCCGCTCTGACGCTCCTCTTTCTCATTCTGGCACTCCTCTCTGATGCTCCTCTTCCTCATTCTGGCACTCCTCTCTGACGCTCCTCTTCCTCATTCTGGCACTCCGCTCTGATGCTCCTCTTCCTCATTCTGGCACTCCTCTCTGACGCTCCTCTCCGTCATCCTGGCACTCCTCCCTGACGCTCCTCTTCCTCCCTTTGACGCTCCTCTTTGCCCTGATACCCCTTTGCTCTGGTGCCCCCAGGCCACGCTCACCTTGCTTTTGGACCATCTCAGCCTGGTCGCTTCCTACAGCCACAGCAACCGTATGACCTGCCAGAACTTGGCAGTGTGCTTTGGACCCGTACTGCTCGCGCCCAGCCAGGAATCCTGGAGACCCGGGGCCCCGTGGGGCCACTCTAGCACCAGTGCCCAGCGAGGGGGCCGGGGGTATTCACACGGCGAGGACATCACCAGCGCTGTGGACTTCAAGAAACACATTGAGGTCCTGCACTACCTGCTGCAGCTGTGGCCCAGTGAGTGTGTATATATGTGTGTGTGTGTGTGTGTGTGGGGGGGGAGGGGGGGTGGAGGTGTGTGTGTGTGCGATGGGGGTGTTCTGCAGCACCTGGTCCATTTAGGATTCTCATTTTCCTTTTATTTACAAAGTCGAGATGAAGAACAACATGCCTGCCATGGTCACATGACGCAGGCTGTGTCCCATGATCCCTTGCTTCCTCCTCCTTTGACCCTCTCCCTTGTCTCTCTGCCTCAGTCCCTGTGGACCAGGCTGTGGATGAGCCTCCCTCCAAGCCCTCCACGTCTGGACTGACCCCACCGCATGCTGCTCGCCCCGCCTCCCACGATGCCCCACGCCAGCGGGGCCCACGCCTGCCTCTGCGCCTAGAACTGCCCCAGGAGGTGGTGGTGTCCCGGCGAGGGCGGGGACGCCTGGAGAGCCCCCCCTGCAACAGGTACGCCGGCGACTGGAGCATCTGCGGGGGGGACTTCCTGACGAGCGCCGAGGCCGACTACGACGAGGTGGCGGGGAGCGACAGCGAGGAGGATGACGAGGAGGAGAGGAGGAGGCGCGAGCAGGAGGCCTTAAAGAAGGCCAGCTGGGCCCCATCAGGGGGCATCTATGTGGACAACTTCTCCCTGGAGACTGAGGCACTGGACCTGGATGCTCCCTTCACCTGCCGGCTGAGTCTGAAGGACTTTGACACTCTGATCTCTGATTTGGAGAGAGAGCTGGCCAAACAGATCAACATCTGCCTCTGACGGTCGCGGGGAGGAAAGACACGGAAATGCTGGTCATTCTTCCCTTTTTTTCTTTAAAGCTCTGTTTGAAAGACCAAAGACGACAAGCAATGATTTTTGCTTCAATCGGTTTATGTATAGGCATATTAATACTGCCACCATTACGTGGGCACTGTCTACCGTCACAGTATGTAACTCTGTAATTCCAAAGAGTGTCTCTGACAGGTAATTGAGCTCTTACATCAGGTTTGATTAGTGTGAAATGAAGCGGTTTCCTTTCATTCTGGACAATCGATATTAATAAGCTCATTAAAAAAACAGCCATTAATTGCTTCAAACACAGTCTCATGCCTGATCTGTACATCTTAGGTACATTGCGTGTTTTGTAACGTGGTCACTACATTAGCCTTGTTTATTTTTTTTCCAGTTAATCTTTCCTTAAGGCTGAGAGACGCGGCGCACATTCTAACCGAAGTGAAGGAGCCCTTTCTGCCGTGCCAGTGGGCGCCGTCTTGTTTAGATTATTATGCAGTATCTATCAGCCAAGCTGAAGGCCGCGGAGCTCCTGCACACAGCAAAGCAGGTCGCTGCTCGCACTCACTCACCCGACTCACCAGACTTTCGACGGCGTCTTTTTTGCACTTTCGTACCAGACCTTTTGTAAGTTTTGTACTTGCTGCTTATTGTAATACAGTATGACTTTTTGAAACTGTTATTTGAACGGTTCCTAGGCACGGTACGGTATTTGCCCAACTGTGACTCTGTAAAACCAAAGAAGGAATTCAACAGCCATGTGTGTCGGGAGGTAATTCCTGTCCCGCGTGTGAAACAGCAGACCTTGTCTTTGACGGGACAACGCCATGCATTTCTTTTGGGTCGACTTTCGTGTGACTTTTGTGTAATTTGTTTGTATTTTGTTTAGTTGTATAAACAGTATTACTTGATGTTGCACATACAACAAGCACTTGTCTTATTTTCTATATCTGTAAATGTTTGTGTGTGTGTCAGAAATGGGGTACTGTAACATGCCGTACAGTGTTATCTGCCAAAAATTACAGTCATCAAAAAATAAAGCACAGTATTATATTTAAGCCAGAAGTGTTTTTCCTGTCCAAGCAACACACACACGTTCTTCAACTCCTCAGATAAATTCATGCTATAATCAATATCTAGGTTTTATTTACTTAAGGTCTGTGCCTTTAAAATATTACCAGGAGGCCTATATTTAAAAAATACTATATTATTCCATAAATAAAAACATATGTTTCTGCTTATTACTGCTTTGGGTATATTCGTAGGATGAACAGACAGATAAAAATGTTTTTGGCTTGTGCGGTGCACAGGGAGTTCATTGACAACACAGACAAAAGGCTTTCAGACAATGTTAACCAAAGCGCGCCTTGCGTGCTATTCTCTGCTTATTCTCTCTCTCACGGCCTGCATGAGGTCTGGAGACTCGGACTCCTGGATATATCTCTTTAAGCAGAGCACACGTCATCCCCCATGAAAGCCTTTGTATTTCTCCTCCAACACTAACGTCTCTCTTCTCTTTCCGCAAAAGCATTGAGACTGAAGTATGATGGATACTTCTGCGTCGAATGGAGCCAGAAGCGGCGCTTAGGGTTACCTGTGGGGAGGAGACGGAGCTCCCAGTCCAGCCTTCATGCCTAAAACCCACCAGCGTAGAGTATCTGCTGCTGCATGCCTCCACGGGCTCCCAGCACATCCAGCACGTACGCGATGCTCATCAGTTAACGTCGTAATCAACTGAGAGAAAGTGGAGCCAGTATATTTTCCTTTACTGCTGCCCCCTGCTGTTTGACGGTCACCCTACAATATGTGAAGAGGTTTACAGACATACCATTCCTTCTTCATGCTATCAAGTTCAGGGTGTTTTAATAAAATAACCATTTTTTCCAGTAGCTATAAACGGTAACTTTAACGGCTCGGTCTGAAGCTTCCTTCTGAATCATTTACGATCGATGTCAGCTTCAGCAAAATCCCAATGCACATGAAACATTCTATAAGTTCTATTGAAAACGTGTAACAAATGTATTGAAATGCCAGTTCATCCAGATCTATTACAAAGAGTGTCTTGAAATAATGACATGCTGTTGCTTGGGCCCAGACCAAGCAGTGGATGAGCTCAGCGTGGGACGGCTAGAACTCCGATGCCATTGCTCCCTCCTCTCCATCTCTAGGAGTGCAAACAGCTTGCGTCCAGAGTGCTTTGTATCCCATAACCCATAAGGGATGTTAGTTTGGTCCCTATAACCTTCTGGCTGGATCCCACAACCCTCTGTAAGGCCTTGTTGTGATGCTCCCTATGCAATGTCAGCCACCGAAGGTGAAGACCGATCCTGTGCTCTCTGTCCACCTCAGCCTCTTCTGAAGCTGAAGTTGCTGAGGTGCCCTTGTAGGAGGTTGGGTTGTGCCCTGCTGCCCCAACCAATCTCCACGGTGTGACTGACACTGTAGCACCTCCCCCCTGTAAGCAGATCTATCATCATTGAAATTGTGTTCCATCCCCTTATATTAACATGCAGGGATGATATTGGGTACAACCCCTCCCCCACATTACCCTTCCATTTTGTCACAAGGAGATCCAGTTAATACATCCTTAGGTGTCTGTGATTTGACTAATGACCTAAAGTGCAGCGCGGTGGGGGGTTTGGCTGTTATGACAGTGTTTCAGTTATGGATGCTGAGTTTGTACCACATTTCATCATCTGCTGTGTAGATCAGCAGCCTTGCACCTTATATGTGTAAGTGATAGAATTAGTAGTGATTTTGTCAAAAAATAGTGCCTGACCCTGCCTTCTCAATTGTAGATGATTTCGGATAAAAGCATGTGCGAGATGAATGTAATACTCATGGAAACAGTCCTTTTACTATTGATTGGGGTGCTTAGATGGCGACTTAGAGCTTTGGAGCTCTGCTCTGCAGACTGAAGTCTGTCTGTGTTCTGCCTCCGCAGACTGGGGACCATGTGTGTTCTGCCTCCGCACACTGGGGTCAGTCTGTGTTCTGCCTCCGCAGACTGGAGTCCGTCTGTGTTCTGCCTCCGCAGACTGGAGTGCGTCTATGTTCTGCCTCCGCAGACTGGAGTCCGTCTGTGTTCTGCCTCCGCAGACTGGGGTCCGTCTGTGTTCTGCCTCCGCAGACTGGGGTCCGTCTGTGTTCTGCCCCCGCAGACTGGGGTCCGTCTGTGTTCTGCCCCCGCAGACTGGGGTCCGTCTGTGTTCTGCCTCCGCAGACTGGAGTCCGTCTGTGTTCTGCCTCCGCAGATTGGGGTCCGTTTGTGTTCTGTCTTTCACATACTCATTTATGCAGACAAATAGAAAATGATGAGAAGAAGGTATAAAGCTTAACTGCTTTGTAACAAACCTGTCAATTATGGATTTGTGTAGTTGAGTTTTGTCTTATGAGGAGAGGTTACCTGAGCTGAATCTGTTTAACCTCAAGCAAAGGAGACTTAGGGGGACATGATCCAGGTATATAAGATTCTAACAGGTCTGGATACTGTTCAGCCAAATGGCTATTTCAATATTAGTTTAAATACTAGTACTCATGGCCATAAGTGGAAATTAGCGGGAGAACATTTTAAAATGAATTTGAGGAAGTACTTCTTTACACACCGTGTAGTTAGAGCATGGTGTAGCACAAGCTAAACCTCTGGGTTCCTTTAGATGGAATTCAGTAAAAAATGTTTTGATAAATATTGCAGTGGCTGCTTCAGTGCTGACTCACTGCTGGGTTAGTAAAGATGTTTTATGTCAAGCAGAATAACGATGTGACCAGTGACTGATCGCACGTCTCTGTGCCTCTGGCCGTCAAGCTTAATAAAACACAGCTGGCCCTGATTGAACTGATTATCTTGTTATGGACAAATTGGAATTTCTGGGCTGATTTGGGGAGCGGTTTGTTCCATGGTATCGACTCTGCTAGCAGAGCAATGCTGGCTTTCATTTGTTTAAAAGTGCATTTGTCACTTTAGTTTAAGCTGGTGATCGTGAGATGGTGGTAAGATAGTGATTCCCCTGGTTATTGTGATGACAGCGGGTGAGGTGGCGATTCCCCCTGACGTCTGTGATGACGGCGGGCGAGGTGGCAATTCCCTATGATGCCTGTAATAATGGCAGGTGAGATGATGATTTCCCCCTGACGTTTGTGATGGCGCTGGATGACATGACGATTCCCCCTGATGTCTGTGATGACGGCGGGCGAGGTGCCGATTTCACCCTGACGTCCATGATGGCACCGGGTGACATGACCATTCCCCCCATGCCTGTGATGACTGCGAGCGAGGTAGCGATTTCCCCCTGACATCTGTCATGGTACCGGGCGAGATTCCCCCTGATGAAGAAACCCTACTTGTGTGAGTCTGTAAACCCTTTGCGGTCTTGATAGACCAAAAATAGAACACCAATTGTGGAAGATCCTAGTGGTACTTAAACACATGACTGTCAGGACTCACATGAAAACGACCTTAAGGAAATGAACTGGGTACTTTAAGTGCCCAACAGCTACAATTTATACGGACCAAGCAGCCATGCTCAGACGCTTAAAGCGAAGTGTTTAGGTGTATAAATGCACGTTAATATTCGATCGTTTTTTTAAATGTTGTCCTCCCCCAAAGTAAAAGACATTTTTCTCATACGGAGGTATTTTCTTGTCATAGGATTCTCGATCTACGTGTGATCATGTTAAGAATTTAAGATTTTTTCTTCATTATTGTGCTATTGCGACGATATAAGTATAGGCCTATATAGTATAAAACTTATCATTGGCTCCGCGGTCGGGCAGCAGGGGGCGCTGCGTGCCACATCCAGCGGCATGACGTCATTCGCCAAGGAGGAAGCTGCCCAGCTGTCACAGCTCCAGCGTCGCTGATCAGCCCTGGAAAGCCTCCCTGGCACAGCTGGACCGGAGCCTCCCGGAAGTAAGAGCGACGTCCGCCCGGTAAACTTTGTCCAATTCATTTTTATTTTTCTTTCATGAGTCGGTGCAGCATCTTGGTCATGGGCGCGAGTCCCCTTCCCCAGTTCACTTCAGCACGGGCCGGACCCGTGACTCGTTAAGGATGCCGAACAGCCGGATCGGCGAGACGTTCAGATCCAGGATGCCTGCAGCTCTGTTTCCGCACCGTAACAGCTAAAGGCATCAGTACGTGGAGAATCATTTTCTAAACATGCGTATTTATCGACAGCAGTGAGCGCAAACTGTTGTGCAACTGCAATATCCAGAACCCGCAGCTAAATGGCACAGTTGTGTTTCTTATGTCAGTTTTTGGATGCCGGGGAATATCCTGTCATGCGTCCAATGTCACCGTATGTTATCACACAAATACTTAAATAATAATTAAAGACCAGAAGTAATTATCCAGACCGTCAGTTATATGTTTTTGCCAGACAGAGACAGAACCCTTTCTGTGCATTGAATTCTTCCATTGTTTTTTTTTATCATATTGCGACGAGTTGGATCTATAATATAGCAAAAATTATGCATATCCTGATTTCAAGTTAATGTAAGAGGATATTGTGATGCATTTGTTTTTGTATAAATTTAATGGCTTATTTCAAATGTTAAATATTTGCTAAATGTTAATGTCATCAATGTCCCTTATATTAAACTGTATTATTTTACCCTTTCCTGTGCAGCATGAAATCATTTGTGTTGTTCATTTTACAGACCCCAACATGCAATTGGAGAAGCGGACAGTTTGGTTCTAATTCTAGATGCCATTTCTGACCTCGGGAACGAAGTCCCCCTGTAGCCTGAGCTGTGGAGAAGCTCTGAGACGTCGTCTACTTTCATGTTGGAACATATCTCCTCGGGAGTCTAAACCACCTTCATATGTCTCTAGAGATGTTTGTAAATAATCCCAGCATGTCTCTGTGCTCACCACAGTGTGAGAACGTCCCCAGTTTCCACTGCAGTCAGATTAAAGCAGAGAACATGCACGGATGGGACCCTGCCCAGTCAGGGCACCTCACTGGCCAATCAGCTGAGGACCCGGTCCATCCAGACCCAATCAAATCTGAGCCAGGTGAACCTGGTGAGGTCACCTATGAGCAAATCGGCGACATTGTGATCAAAACAGAGAGCGACCTTGACTGTAAGAAGGCAGAAGCGTGTGTTTGTAAACCCAGAGACAACGCTGGAGACTCACTCAGCACATTAGAGGGTGAAACTCAGACTCAGGTTCAGATCGAGGAAGTGAGTGAACATCACATGCTGAGAAAGAGGTGGCCATGTCAACATTGCAAAAAGAGCTTCAGTAAGAGAGAGTACATGCAGGCGCATGAGAAAACACATTTAGGGCAGAGACCGTATGCATGCACCGAATGCGGGAAACCTTTCTTTCACTTGCAGACCCTGAGCAAACACCTGAGAAATCACACGGGAGCAAAACCACACTCCTGCAGTGAGTGTGGAAAGACTTTCACTTGTCTGAAAAATCTGAAAAGACATCAGCAAGTTCACACAAGAGAGAAACCACATTCTTGTATGGACTGCGGAAAGACTTTTAAACGTTCACATAGTCTGAAAGAGCATCAGCGAGTCCACACTGGAGAAAAATCATTCTTTTGCACGGAGTGTGGAAGGGGTTTTTCTCGATTAGGGAACCTGAAAGAACACCAGCGTATTCATACCGGGGAGAAACCGTGCCGCTGCACACAGTGTGATAAGAGATTTAATACAGAAGGAGACCTTAAAAAACACCTCAGAATTCACACTGGAGAGAAACCATATCTTTGTACTCAGTGTGGAAAAAGTTTCGGACAATTAAGCGGTCTAAAGGAGCATCAGAAAATTCACACAGGAGAGAAACCGTTCTGCTGCCCCGAATGTGGAAAGTGCTTCGGGCAAAGGGGAAATCTGAAGGAGCATCTTAGAATCCACACGGGGGAGAAACCGTTCTGCTGCCCCGAATGTGGAAAGTGCTTCGGGCAAAGGGGAAATCTGAAGGAGCATCTGAGAATCCACACCGGGGAGAAACCATACTCTTGTGCAGAGTGTGGACGCTGCTTCAGCC
Source organism: Stomatorhinus ivindoensis (assembly GCA_019775895.2). NCBI lineage: Eukaryota > Metazoa > Chordata > Actinopteri > Osteoglossiformes > Mormyridae > Stomatorhinus > Stomatorhinus ivindoensis. Next base: position 1,980,481 of record JABFEB020000092.1, on the reverse strand, counting down.
AGTTTGGAAGCTTGAAGGAGCACCAGCGGATCCACACCGGGGGAACGTCACACTCCTGCGGCGAGTGCGGGAAGAGCTTCAGCCGGCTGGGGAATCTGAAGAAACATGCAAACCGCCTTCATTTGGCCAAGAAGAATCACACCTGTTTCGAATGTGACATGAACTTCAGCGAACCAGAGCACTTGGAAGAGCACCAGAGGTTGCACACGACAGGCAGACATCAGTGATTCTTTATGTCTGCAGAGACTAGCATGTAATATTATACTGAAGGAGGAGTCAACCAAAGGAATGCTCAGTTATATATTTTCCAACAGTAGCTAATTGAGCCTTTGTGGGATAACTCAATCTGCTGAAAATTTCAGCCTTGAAACATACCTGGCTGAAGTTGCCTCTCTTTGAGTGGGAGATATCCGACAGCTGCTGCTTACACTTGGGTACAAATGTTTTATTCCATAAAATTTTCATGACAAAAAACTTGGCTGGTCTTTCTCATTTTTTCAGTTTGCTTGACAATGTTCTATAAATCCCCCATTCCAGCAGAAGCTCCTCTAGAACGTTTCTGGGTCCTCGTGGTTTTTTTATATAAGGACAATACCTCAAAAATATTTTCTGAGATATGCATGGAACTGGTTGCCTGACCAGAGATAGGACTTCTGAGGCTCTGGTCAAGCGTCCTTCAGTAAACGAGAGATCGGGAGACATCTACAGTTACCATGGCGATAGCATCATGACCCTGGAGATGACCTGTGAGTTCCAAAAAAGAGACACCTGCTGGAGCACCATGACAGATATCTTCAGAAAATTATGTTAAATCAGGTTCCTTTTGGAGAAACTTGGTGTGTTTCTGATTAAAACAGAGTTGCTTGGCACTGCGCACTGGGTCGCTTAAGTTTGTGGTCCTTATATTTGAAAACTGTAATTAATTTTTGCTTGATTTTATGGGCTGATGTCCTCTTTATCTTCTTCGTGTTGCTTTGGATTCTCGCTCATTCTGGGGGATCCCCAGAGGTTCCTAAACCAGCTAGGAACATAGACTCTCCAGCATGTTGTGGCTCTCTGCCAAGTGGAAGATGTCTGGAACATCTCCCTTGGGTGATGACCAGGTGGCTTCATTATTTAATGCCCAAACATCTCAGCTGGCTGCTCCTGATCTGAAAGAGTAGTGATTCTATTCTGAGGGACCTCTGGTTTCTGAACTCTTCACCTTATCATGTGGGCGGAGTGGTGGCATTGAGGCTAGGGCTCTATGCCAGCTGTCGGACGGTTGCTGGTTCAAATCCCATCAATGCTGGGAGAGATCCTACTATGTTGGGTCCTTGAGCAAGGCCCCTAACCTGCAATTGCTTCATCCTGGGTATGATGTTAATCTACATCCAGATCTATGAGGAGGTCCTCCCACTTTGGGGCTTGGGGGCAGATTGGCACCCCAGCCACTGGGAAATAAAACGCTTTTGGTCACAGCTCATAACTGTAGGTGAGGACAGGGAGATGCACTGGTGAGCTAAAACACTGCAACCCTTCCATATGAAGCAAATAACTTTGTTTAGAAATTATGCCTGCTAATGTCAGTGATATATTGGATGGTAACAATCAGTATTTGTAGTCAATGTGTTAAAAGGTGAAGAAATGGACAGGGTTAAAGACCTCGGGCGAGGGCATCTTCGAATTGGCAAGCTTTGGGGGCGCTTATGGTCAGCTGTGGGGAGAACCTACAGAGAGTGGTCTGAGGTGGGAAAGATCATAGACCAGGCAACAGAATTGGGCGGCGAAGACTTACCAATGCCAGATATGAACAAAGACTATCCTGTCTGGTATGAACTAACAGAAGGGCTACTGTGGCCAAATCACACGTGATTTTAATGGTGATTATGGCAGTAATGCATCACGACAGCGATGTACTGGTTCATCAGAGTAGAATCACCAGAATCCCATAAGTGTCATCTGATGACTTCATTCAGCTTCACCATCATAGACCGCATGTCCACAAAACAAACACACACCCTTCTTCCATATTCCCATAATCCCTTGGGAGAATTGTGCCATGCACTGTTCCACTGCCAGGCCAGAATCTGCATCACTGAGGCTCTTCTCCTCTACCCTGACATGAGCTTTCCCAGGCAGGCTGAGAAGAGTGGGCCCCTATAACTGGGGGCCATATCATCCATGTCACCCATGGAGGCCGCTGACCACTGCAGAAGTGAAAGATTCTGTCACCAAGGAGGTTCCGTTACTGTGTGACAAAGCATTAGAATGGCTAAGACCTGCGATCTAGGTGGTGTTTTTTGATATCAGACGGAGTGGATTTGGCATCTGAGCCACTCTTCTGGGATTTTAATGTATTACAGTTTCTGGAGTTCAGCGAATGCTGTGAACTAAGAGCATTCACTCAGAAGCTATTGCCCAGATCAAAATCATAAACAATTTGTAATGCTAACACGTTCAATGTTAGATTCTACACGTTTTATCCAGGAAAGGGAGAGGCAATGAAGTGAGAATCTTAAGTAGTGAATTGTAGAGTCTTAAAGCACTTATGCAAGTCGCTCTGGCTAAGGGCGTCTGCCAAATGCTGAAAATGTAAATGAGGGGTTACTGATGTGCGGCTGAAATATCCCTCCTGACCTGGGCTCCCCCGCTTCCGGTCACCTTGGTATCTCCCAGTGAGGTGCGTATAATAGATGTATGGTAAAGGTGCAAGGAGCTGTCTCGTTCCGAAGACGCAGTGTGGTGTACCTATGCCTCAGATTAAGTAAAATTTGTTCTTCCGTGTTGAGGGAAGTTAAATAAAACCACATCTATGTTACCACAAGGCAGCGACAGGAAGGAATAAAGCAGATGGATTGGTGAGCTGGGGGGTGGCTTAGGAAGACGGTAGATGGGGAACAAGGGGGAAGAGTGGGAGGCTGGTGCTCTGCTGCACATGCAACACACCCCCATCCCAGAAAGAGTGCACAGCCTCGAAGGAGTGGGCGTGGCCAAACCGTGCTGAGTGGGATTGGTCAGAGTGGTGAGCAGGCAGGAGGGACCTGCTCTGAGCAGGAACACCAAGGTGCCCCTCGTCCTCTAGGGGGCACTGGTGGGCCAGGAAAAACTGTGATTACGAGACTTAACAGTGCTTGAATTTTACTTGCTTGACAGGCTTATTTATGGGGTTTAAGATGAAATATAAATAAATAGAAACTCTGAAAAAACTGCAGTGTAAGACCCGCTGTTCTTTTGAAAAAATGACTGACACACAATAGCTGCCAATAGAAATATAATATAGTTGGTTTGTACTGGTTTCTGTATATACAACACACACACACACACACACACACACACACACACACACACCTTTCATGAATGCCTTCATTTATGCAGCTCATTTTCAAAACACACTTTTGCTTTTTAAAAATGTATACTTGCGTTATGTAAATTAATTTTAGCAGTTCCCACAAAACATATTTCTAAACTTAATTTACATATACCAAAGTGTATACACATGGTTACAACAGCCTTTTCTCTACACAAGCAAACCTACAATGATTTTATGGCATACAAACTGTGGGCTGCTTCCTAAGCCTACAATCTGCACAGGAGATTTCAGGTCCATAGAGTACAAATCCAGACCAAGATGAGTTTAAAGAGTCACAGAGGACTCAACTGGTTGGTTGAAACAAAATCTCGGTCTGGATTTGTACTGGGCCTTGGAATCGTCTTGACTTCTCTATTCAGCTGTTAGGGTACATGGTTTAGAACAGGGGTTTCCAACCTTTTTTTGCAATGACAGCTGTTTTTACAAAGAAAATAAATGGGGGGAGCCACCGAATCACTGTGGTATATTTTGCTGATTCGGGGGGGTCCCCCTTGATACATTTTTCCCCATAGGGGTGCAGAGGGGTGCCACGGACGGCCTGAAAGTAGTGCAGGTGACTGAGAATGCCATCTCTTGGTGACCACTGGTCATTTTTTCACCAGGTAATCAATACAATGTTGAACAATCAGTGAGACGAATCCTTTTAGGTTATTTGATCCAAATTATAGTCAAATCTTCTTCTGTGTCTTTCGGCTGTTCCCTTCCAGGGGTTGCCACAGCGAATCATCTGCCCCCATCTAACCCTGCATCCTCTTCTCTCACCCAAGCTACCTTCATGTCCTCTCTCACTGCATCCATAAATCTCCTCTTAGGTCTTCCTCTAGACCTCCTGCCTGGCAGTTCCAACCTCAGCATCCTTCTACTGATATATTCACAGTCGCTCCTCTGAACATGTCCAAACCACCTCAATCTGGCCTCTCTAACTTTATCTCCAAAACATCCAACATAGGTTGTCCCTCTGATGGACTTATTGTTGATCCTATCCATCCTTGTCACTCCTAAAGAGAACCTCAACATCTTCAGCTCTGCTACCTCTAGCTCTGCCTCCTGTCTTTTCTTCAGTGCCACTGTCTCTAAGCCGTAGAGCATTGCTGGTCTCACCACTGTCCTGTACACCTTACCTTTCATTCTCGCTGATACTCCTTTATCGCGGAACACACCTGACACTTTTCTCCACCAATTCCAACCTGCCTGTACCCGCCTCTTCACCTCCTTTGAACACTCTCCGTTGCTCTGGATCATTGACATTAAATACTTAAAATTCTGCACCTTCTTTACCTCTGCTCCCTGTAGCTTCACCGTTCCTTCTGGGTCCCTCTCATTCACACACATGTATTCCGTCTTGCTGCAGCTAACCTTCATTCCTCTGCTTTCCAGAGCATGCCTCCACCTCTCCAAATTTTCCTCCACCTGTTCCCTGCTCTCGCTACAAAGCACAATGTCATCTGCAAACATCATAGTCCATGCAGATTCCTGTTGTACCCCATCTGTCATCCTGTCCATCACCAGAGCAAAGAAAAAGGGGCTTAGAGCCGATCCTTGATGCAAACCCACCTCCACCTTGAGCTCTTCTGTCACACCTACAGCACATCTTACCATATCATAGTAAATTAACTTTTATAAATCGGTGAATGAAGATATTCATTTACATCTTTGCCCCTTGTGAGTTTGCTGATGTTTTCTTACATGTTATATCTGACGGAAGCACTTACTGAATCCATAGCACGAGTGTGGTCTCTCACACCGGCGCTCTTTCAGTTTTCCTGACTGTTGGAAACTTTTTCCACACTCAGTACAAAGGTGAGGTTTCTCCCCTGAGTGAATGGCTGGAACTCACCACAAACACTGCAAGCATACAGTCTCTCCCCAGTGTGAATTCATTGTTCTTTAAAGTTTCCTAAATGACTAAAACACTTCTCACATTCAGTACAGTTTGGTTTCTCACCTTATGAACGCACAAATGTTCTTTTAAATTTCCAAAGGGACTGAAATTCTTCCAGCATTCAGTGCAAGAAAACGGCTTTTCTCCAATGTGAATTTCCTGGTGCTCTGTTAAGCTCCCCAACTACATAAAGCTCTTCCCACGTTCAGGGGAAAAATAGGGTTTCTCACTCGTGTGACACTCCCCAGTTCTGTGCTGCCACACTGACTGATATTCAGTAACTCAAGTAATTCCTGTTACTGCTGAAACTTTTCCCACAGTCACTGCAGATGTACGGTTTCCCCCCCAGTGTGAACTCACCTGTGATCTTTCAAATTTCTGGGACCTGAATGAGTACGGTTTCTCCTGTTTGAATTCACAAATGTTCCTTGAAGTTGCCTACATGCCCAAAGCTTTTCCCACAGTCAGTGCAGGCAGAAGGTTTCTCTCCTGTGTGAATTTTTCTGGTGCTTTTACAAACTTCCCAGCTGCCCGAAACGTCTCCCACCCTTAAGGCAAAGATGAGGATTTTCTTCTGTGTGAATTCACAGATGTTTTTTCAGGTTTCCTACTTTACTAAAATATGAATTGCACTTGGTGCAAGAGTAAGGTCTCTCCACAGTATGAAAACACTGATGCTCTTCTAGGGTACTTAATAGAACAAAGCACTTGCCAATCAGTGCTGAGATACATTTTGTTTCTCCTGACTGCACGGGAAGGTGGGTGTGGACAAGTCCCAGGTGTCATGGAACATTTACATGTTAATATGCTTCATGATTCTCAAATCTAAATGCTTGCAGGAAGTGATCATAGATTTTTTCCACACACAAATATCAACTTACCACTAAAATTTGAAAACTAATCTTACAAGATTTCAGAGTTAATTTAATAACTGCATATTATTCACCGAAATACACAATCTGAGATTATGATTTGGGAAAACATATTCATTGAATATTTCTGTATTCTATAAACTCATTTATTTAAAAGAAGGGACAATATTATACTCAAACGTTTAAATTAGTTTTACTGTTAAATTTATTAACACAACATGACTGTAAAAGGTTGGTAAAAGTACAAAAACAACACTGTAATGAATCAGAAAACAGCAACTGTAAAAGCTATAAAACACAATGAATACCCAATTCCATTAGAACCAGTCCCAAGACACTGCTGGGATGAGAGCTGGGGCACCAGGGTCTGTGGGCACTGACCAGCACCAAAGCACACTGACCAGCACCAAAGCACACTGACCCAATATATCTGTGGGTGTTTACATGCCACATCACTGCCAGTCTGTCATGAAAATACAAAGTACAGAATCCGTCGAAAGCGTAAAGTGGGACACCTCCCGCACTGAGGGCACCTCCCGCACTCATTTTATGGCCAGTGAGACAGTTACATGGGGGAGGAAACAGGGAATGACACCTGTGCAGTGAGACAGTTAGATGGTGAGGGCACAGAGAATGGTGCCTGTGCAGTAAGAACGTTAGATGGGGGAGAGGACAGAGAATGGCACCTGTGCAGTGAGACAGTTAAATGGGGGGGCAGAGAATGACACCTGCGCAGTGAGACAGACAGATGGGGGAGGGGACAGAGAATGTTACCTGTGCGGTGAGACAGACGGAGGAGGGGACAGAGAATGACACCTGTGCAGTGAGACAGCTGACGTGGAATTTTCTTCTACGATTCACCATGTCCTGCTGAGCTTCTGCAGCAGACCCTGGGACCTCCTTACCCCCCATGGGAAACACGCTAATCTGGCAGAATATTACTAAACAGGCTCTGTAACTTTTTTGGCAAGAGGATATCTGTGCGTGTGAGAAGAGCAAAGTAAAACACGGGAAGTTTGAAGTTACAGCAACAATGACAATCAGAGAAACCTGCACCCAGTTTGGGACAGAATGTCACAGGGCACTAACTGGAAAAAGGGGAGGGGTCCATGTATTGGGGGGGGTGTTCTATAAGCATAAGGGGTCAGGACATGGCTGCAGCGTTTCAGAGCGAGGCGGCTTACAGAGTAATGCGACTGGCACAGGGACACTGGTGGCATATCAGACGGACGTTTTGGTGATTACGGATGTGGGGGGGCTGCTACCCCAACGAGTGCTGCCTCCTCAGGCTGTCACAGCGCTTGACCCGCTCCTCTGGCTTCCTCCTGTACAGGCTCCTGAGAGGTGCAGGGAGACGGGGAGACGGGGAGACAGGGAGACAGGGAGACGGGGAGACAGGGAGACAGGGAGCCCGCGTTACGCGCCAGTGCACATCTATGGACCCTGCTGCAGCACCCACCACGCCTCTCACCCTTGTCTCGGCAGCTGCCCCGAACGGGGGGCGTTCTGGCCCTGGTTCGGTTGCAAGACCCGGGCTGAGTTTCTGTCCGGAACCGGTTACGCGTGCAAGATGGGGAAAGAATAAAACTCACGGTGAGGAGCAGGGACTCACATCACTGCCCACACCCTGACATGCAAAGGAATCATATTAAATAATCCGTTTACAGAAAAGCTGGGCTGCCACACTGACTGATATTCAGTAACTCAAGGCCCCTAACTGTCACCCTGGGACATTTATTCAATCCGTACTTTTCATCCAACACGAAGCCCCACACGAGACCCACCGGAGCCCCGGGCTGGGAGTCACTCCCCGGGATGCCGATTCAGAGCAGGGAGCGCTCCACCTCTTCACCATGGGATTCTTTGGCTTGTCCCGGGATTTCCGCCATTGTCCCGGTGCGTTACTCACCCTAAGTGACACAGGGAAAGAAACACAGATCAGATCCATATTCTGTTATGTTGGGCTGTGTCATTTTAATCTTTAGATTCATAAGCACTCTGTCCCCATCTCACCTCTGCTTCTTCCGGTCCATTGACTTCTGGGTGGCTGTGGACAGTGTCACCCTGTCCTGGGGACTCCTAGCTTTCTCCTACAATCCACATGGGGCATGGAGCTCGTATTAAAAGGCATCCATACAGTAAATATTATCTTTACATCCGTCTCAGGCTTGCTGGTGAAGGAGAGAAGGTCTTAATAGGATCATTAATCCGTACAACCACGAACCAATGAGCACGGTTCATTCAGAAGGGGGCGGGACTTGATTATGTGGAGGCGGACGAAGCGTTCAGCCCACCATCTCTCGCAGTCTCTTCTCCCGCTGCAGCTCTCTGTCCTGTCGCAGGAGTGCCAGTCTGTCTCCCGGGGGCATCACGAAGAAGATATCGTGCACGTCAAACAGGGCAGCGCGCAGCTGCGAGGCAAGAATGACAGCAGAGAGACACACAGGTTCACAAGCGCAAGACTGCAGGGCGCATACGAATGCTAGAATGACGACCTTCGACAAGTAAGGTAGAGTTTACTTCGAAAGTGCCACATGATCAGTTCCACACACTGAAGAGCCAATAAAATTACTTATTAACATACCCTTCAGACAGTCAAGAAGAACAAACATTCTGTGAACCGTAGTCACAAATGAGGAGTGATCAATCTAGAGAGACTACCTCATTTATTCAGCAGCAAACTATACCTCATATAAAATGTGATGCAGCATGCAGATTACAGTAGAACTTTAACTGTCATAAATGATATGAAGTAAAGTTATGTGACTCTCTGGAGGTGGTCATACGTAGCAGTGACGCCTTGTCACCTGAGCTCGGACTCTCTCCTGCAGCGTGAAGTCCTGGGTGCACAGCGAGCCCCGCATCACAGGGGGTTCCTTCTGGAAGGAGCGGATGAACTCCTGTGTGTCCTGCAGAAACACAAGGTCCATCACAGTCACGGTGTCCCTGCATACAGTACTGTGCAAAAGTCATAGGCAGGCAAAGAAAATGTTTAGATTATCATCGTGTTGGTGTAAAACTATGATATTATTCCTGTTAAAGTGTGTCAGTGTAGACATTTCAGAACCTGCTAAAATCATTCCAGTATTTGCAGCGACCGTCCAGTGCAACCATGTATTTTCTGACTTGGCCACTAGCACACCTCATACAGATAGTCAATCTGTCACTCACTTTTTAAACCAATTAATTTAATTATTTAATTGAGCTGTAAATTTTACAAAATTTACGGCTGAGGTTCCCATGAGGAGAAGTTTGGGAACTGAAGCGGTGTTCATCTAGCCATCCAACTAGATATCAGTAACTTTTTAGAAAACAGAAGAAATTATTACTAGTTTTTATTGTGTTACTCTTAATTTGCACATGTTCTAATGTTAAATTGTGTTTTTTGTTGTAAGCCAAAGTACACTTGCTACCCAGATAAACAGCTTTAAACATTTCTTTGGACTGTTTGAGACTTTTGCACTGTACTGTATGTGAAGGTGTATGTAAGCGCGTGTCCATCCAGCTGCCTCCACCCGTGCAGGTGTGCGGCGCCCATACCCCCACCTTCACGGTCTGCCGCAAGTGTTTCAGCTTCGCCGTCTTCAGAAGCCTGCGTGTGAGGAACCCTCGAACCATGGCTCCCAGACGACACAGCGCCCTCTGCTGCTCGGGGGTCATCACCTGGTATGGGCGACATGTCACATCCAGGGGAAAACACACACACACACACACACACACACTCTGTATTCACACCCACCTCGCTATGCCTGCCTCTGGGCTTGCTGCCCCCCCAGGAAGTCCCCCTCAGGTAAGCTGGGCACTGGACAGCTAGCGATGGCATATCAGAACTGCTAAAGAAAGAGGAGTAACCTGGAAAGGAAGCCAAGGTTAGCCAAGGTTATTGCCAGCATTTTAATGGTTAATGCAGCTCATGAGGGCATTCGTTTGTTTGGGTCAGCATAGCAGTTAGCATGGCTTTCTGTATCAGCATAGCAGTTAGCAAGGCTTTCTGTATCAGCATAGCAGTTAGCA
>JABFEB020000092.1:1938856-1951790 GCA_019775895.2 Stomatorhinus ivindoensis | reverse complement strand
CCCCCCCCCCCCCCCCCCCCCCCCCCCATCCCACTCGGTGTCGATAAGGTAGCAGGTGGAGAAACCTCTGAAATGTCGGTTTACTCGCCTTAACATTCACGCCATCTGCACAGTCTTCTGAATAGTCTTTTAAAACAGACGTATCTTCTGTCTTTGAAGTGAAAGTGAATAATTCATTGTTGACATGTCACAAAACAGTGCACAGCAATGAGATGGCGGTGTCTTGCTGGTCGAGGACTCAAACCATCATTTCGCCATTGTTTTACCCCACTACCCCCACCTTTCCTTTTAAAATTTAAATAAGGTTCTAATTAACTGATTTCTTTTGCGCCAAACCAGCAGCAAGCCAGATTCACTTTTCACTGTGCCAGTATAACTACAACTAATATCTGGAATGTTATTGTTGAAGTCCACCTATGTTTTATGGTGTTTAATTTCACTGAACTTATTGTAGTTTTATTTGTAGGCTCAGAGATCCTGCACTGTGGAATGTTAACCACTGAGTGAGAGCTGTCCTTGCCGCTGCCCCCTACAGGACGGGCGGGCGGATGCGGGACGCCTCGGCCTGCTGGAGAACCGTGTCGGCCAGCTGTGGGAGAGTGTGCAGCGTGGCGGACGGCAAAGCGGGCGGCGGCAGCAGCGGCTTCGGACTCAGGCCCAGGACCTGGACCGTCAGCGCACCCTGCTGGAGCAGCTGGAGCGGCGCACGGACCCGGCCGCCCTGGGGTCCTGGGTCTCTAAGCTGCTGGAGCAGAAGCTGGGATCTCTGAGGGAGGAGCTGTCGAGCAGGGCGCTGGGAGAGCAGCTGCGGACGGTCAGCACAGGCAGCGGCCATCTTTACCGTCACTCAAACCTCACGTTTACATGGGGCCCATGGCGCCCCCTGTTGACTATAAGGTGTCACCACACTGAATAAACCCCTTGCTTATTTATGAGATGCTACAGAAGGAGGTGTTGCTGCCTAGCTGGCTACAGTATGATCTTCTGAGATTCCCACCTGCTAGTTACTTAGTTATTGAAATATTTGGTTGGGCAGTGGGGAGACAGTGATTCTTTGATTGGGACCCAGAAACCTCAAACCTGTCCCTGAGCCCATGTGGGATCGATGCTGGGCGGCTAAGTGTGTGACCAGTACATTCGTGTTTTGCCATGTAGTTTAACACAATGCATTTGCAGTTGAAGACAATGCACAAGAATTTTAGGGGCGTACCGATGGTCTGCTGGCCGTTCTCTTCAGTGAGGGATCACCGTTCGATTCGCTCGCAAACATTCAACAAATTCAGCCTGAAAACACACTCGGATCTCACTTATTCCTTTTTAGGCTTCTCACTTACAAAAAGCTGTTTGCAAACCATTTTTTCATGCAGCCAGCAGTGTGTGAATGCGTGTATGAATGGGTGAATATGAGGCATAACTGTAAAGCACTTAGTGTTCGAAAGAGTAGCAAAAATGTGCTATATAAATGCAGCGCATTTACCATTTACCATTCTTGTTGTGCAAAATGCAAAAATAAAATCTGAAAGCAAAACAGATTTTGCCTATTGCGCCCTCTTGTGTTAACATGAATGATTTTCATGTATAGTCACAAATCGTTATTTTTGTTTCGTGAATTATCACCATGGTGATACGCCATGGTGCTTTGTTACACTCTTAAAGAATGGGGTGAAGTGGCCATTTAGTATTCGTTGTTGCAGCACACTGGCTAAAGCACTTGAAGGGGTCTCACTGTTATACCTTTTGAAATCTGTTCAAAACTGTTTGGGTTAGAGATGTGATGAATGTTATTGCAAACTGTGGCTGAGGCAGGGTGTCAAATTTGCTATTTTTGACTCTTGCCCAATTCCATGCGTCCTAGGAGAGGCCTTCCTTGCAGCAGCGCAGTACTGCATCCCGCCTGACTGACCTGGAGGCGCTGCTGCGGAACCTTGAAGCCAGGACAGAGGTTGGCAAAGTGATTTTTAACATATTAGAAATTATGGAAAAATTTGTAGAATATTGCCACAATTTAAAAAACCCTTATTGTGTTTTAAAGGAAGTATTACAAAGACAGGTGTCTGTGACCCCTCCGCCTGTTAGGTAAGCTGCACATGGAGAGCACATACGGTGCATTCAGAAACGGCGCCACTTAGTGGTCGCTCACAGAACTTTGCTCCCATGTAGTGCGCCTGTCAGCACAGACAGCGAGGCTCACTACAGCCTCCTGGAGAAGGTGCGGAGGCTGGAGGTGGAGCTTGGCCACCTCCGGCAGGACCTGCAGGGGGCGCTGGAAGCCCAAGAAAGGTGTGAGCAGATGGAGACTCTGCAAAACGGGGTGAGAATCTGTCTGTGTGTGTGTCAGTGAGTGACCTCCCCGATCCCTCATTCTGATGCAGCCGCATTCTCCCTGTAGGTGTAACTGAGTAACAGCTGCTTAATCTCATCACACCGGATTAATGTATAGGATTGTTTCCTTTTTATACGAGTTCTTTGCACACAGTAGCGGCATGCGTTGTGTTGATTAAAACAGAGGGAAAACTTCACAGGCCCAAACGGCAAAGTGGCGGGCAGTAATGCACTGTGTGACAGCTGCTGCAGGCCACACAGCGCAGCCTGCGTGACAGAGTGTGACACAGCCACTCCCCGTGCAGCCGAGAGCGCTGTCGGGACACTTCTGTTTGCTCGCTAGTTTGAAACGGTGTGAACTCAGTTCGGAACACCAGCAGATCACTGCAGCGTGAACTAGAGGACGAGCTGAAAGCGGCCTTCCCTCTAACCGCTTCTGCGGTCTGCTGCGTGTGACTCCCCCTCTTCCCGTCTGGCTGCCCCCGTAGGTGTCTGCGCAGGTAAAGCAGGAGCTGCGAATGCTCTTCTATGGTTCTGAGGAGGCAGCTCGGGCTGACGTGCCCATGCCCCTCTTGCCGTGGCTGTCTGCGCATTTCACAAGTGGCTCTGATCTGCGGGGAGTGCTGTCCGTCATGGAGCACAGCATCTTGAAGAACGTCAGCCTGTGGGTGAAGCAGAGCGAGCAGCCGCCCTGTGTGCAGACGACGTCCTGCGCTGTGGCGGGCGGCCTGGGGACCGCTGGCGTGTCCAAGGAGGTGAACGTCTTGCTGCCTTTCAGTTCTGTATGGTCACATCCCTAGACTGGAGTGTTTGTCTGGCATATAGCACTGTAAAGGACTTAAGCGGGATATACCTGTCAGACTCAACAAGGACTTGCATCAGATTTGAAGATTATACTAGTTAATTTGATACATTGTGGGGCAGTGATTCCCAACTGTTTCTCCAAGGGCTGGATTTTATCGCGCAAATCCAAGGTCCGATGCATTCGATAAAATTTGCTGACAGGTGGGGGAGGGGGGGCCTATTCCCCTTGTACTCTTAAGTCTCTCCCCAGCAGAGAAATGTGCATAGGTATGGTGTGAGGCTGCATGGTGAGTCTGAGCCTGGGTAGGATGTCTGCTGCCCCTAGTGGCAAGTGTGAAAGTGACCAGCTTCCCCTCCAAGCCGGAGGTCTGTCACTTCTTGTTCAGCCGAGTGGTGCCATATGTCTGACTCCCCCCGAGTGCCCATTTTCACGAGGCAGGTCTAACAAAACGTGGAAGGAGGACCCTATACATTACCCCTCCCTCCTGTGCCGTCTTTCTGCCCACGTTTCATACCAGGAAGTGCAGCTGATTGTACAGAACGCGCTGAGACTTTACTCTCAGGACCAGACAGGCTTGGTGGACTACGCCCTGGAATCCGGAGGTGGGGAGCCGCTCCGGTCTGGCCTGTGTGCGTAGAGGGCCGCGGGCTCGCTCGTCCCGGAGTGCGGGCAGAGCCCTGCCGCATTAGTGGGTCTTCATCTCTCGTGTCACGTTGCGCAGGTGGCAGCATCCTGGGTACCCGCTGCTCAGAGACCTATGAGAGCAGGTCCGCCCTCATGAGTCTGTTTGGACTGCCGCTGTGGTACTTCACCCAGTCGCCCCGCGTCGTCATACAGGTGAGTTCCTCCAGTCCACGGCAAGCTTCAGCCACGCAGGCAGGGCGTCTGACGCTCCCCCTCTGCGTCCCTCCAAACCAGCCTGATGTCCACCCGGGTAACTGCTGGCCCTTCAAGGGCTCCAAGGGCATCTTGGTGATCCGCCTGTCTCGCAAGGTCATCCCCACGGCCTTCTCCCTGGAGCACCTCGCCAAGGCTCTGTCCCCGCTCGGAAACATCGGCAGCGCCCCCCGCCTTTTTGAAGTCCATGTCAGTGTACCGCCAGAGTCCGCAATAGCGGAGTGACGGCATTGCTCTGACTGCTGCGTCTTTGCAGGGCCTGGAGAACGAGCTTCAGGATGAGGGAGTCCTCTTGGGGAAGTACACCTACGAGGAGGACGGCGAGTCGCTGCAGACCTTCCCCACATTGGTATGCTGACGCATGACAGGCTGCCTGGCCTGCAGATCTCTTTGGAAGCCTGGCAGTCATTTAGCTCCTGGTCATTCTCTTGCTTTTGATGTTTTGGGACAAATTTGGCTCTTGGAACAGCAGTAGCCTATGTCTGCGCGCATGTGTGTGTGTTTCAGGAGCAGATCAAGCAGGCCTTCCAGATCATCGAGCTGCAGGTGCTCTCCAACTGGGGTCACCCGGATTACACCTGCCTGTACCGCTTCAGGGTGCATGGGGAGCCCAGCGCCCAGTGAGGAGGCGCAGGAAGGCCCACACTGCCCTGTCAGACAGCACTGGAAGCTGCTTTAACGCGTAACGAGGGAAAGGAGCTCAAACTGAAGGGCAGCTGCATTAACAGACCCATGCCCTCACTGCACTGTTCCTCAGTCCTGGATTTGACAATGGACTCGCTGTATATTGACAGTGGGCTTGCATTGTACAGGACTGGCTGTGGATGCAGCGCCTTCTTCCTTTTCTGACTCTAGCTGCTTCTTCCTGGAGCTTCTCGATCATATCTTGGGCATGAATGTGCTAAATCCGAAGCACACAGCAGCTGGCTGTTAAATGTTCTGTATGGACTGGACATCTATCACCCCCCCCCCCAACTCGCAATGGTGACAGTTTTGGAGCCAGTCAGCTTTCCTGTGTACCTCATACCTCAGCAACACCTGCCAAGCACCCCGACGTCTGCCCCCCCCCTGTCTGCATGTGGATGCCTGTTGGTTCAGCGCCTCTGCTGGACACCATGTGTCTTGAGGTCTGGCTCCTTCACACTTGCCTTGCTGTGTGGAGTCGGTGCGTTAATAGTTCCATCCATTAACATTGGTGCTGCTTTAAGATCCACTGCCATGTCATTACAGTTGTCACTGTTTAAAGTAAGAATGTTAGAGGTTTTCTGAACTGGGTCTTGAGTTGTATTATGTTTTTATATAATCATATTCAGCCTGACTTATTTATTTTATTAGTTCTTTCTACAAAAATGTCGGCTTGATACAATTTACTTTTTATAAATGTCTGTCATCTAATTTAACTTTGAAAACATACTTTTATTGTGCATCTCCTTGTTTAATGGACACAAATAAAACTGAACTTTTGCATTTTTTCTGTCTTGTCTCTGGCTTCCCTCTGCAGTAGATTCACGTGGCCTGCATGGTGTGGGGCGCTCGTAGTGTTTTATTAGTGTTTATGTGCCCTGCTCTGGGACCTGAAAGCCAGGACAGTGAAGGTTAAAAACACCATCCCCCCCTCTGCACATTTCCTCCCTCTGCATTGGAAGCATACCTTACAAAAATCCATTACTGCTTGTTCAAAATACTGCAACCAAAAATCTACTATTGCACATTCTTGTATATGCAACACATTTAGACAACCATATGACTATTTTTGATTGCATTCGCAATCTCATGTTTAAATTGTCCGATCGTAAGTGTTTAAATGTCTTTCATATTTGTATTCTAATCTTTTTTTGGGTACCAACGAGATTCTCATTGAAATTTAGATTTACCGTGCATTCAATGCTTTAACTGTGATTCTGTTAGAGATGTATCTTTATCTAGATAAATTTACAGTCGGACATTTTAACTTGTTGCTGCTCCCCACTGGGAGTTGTTACCCACAAAAGCTGTTTTTACCTCTCGCTAATTCTGGTGACCCAGGAAAAAATATACGATACAGATCTTGGTCATGGAAAGTTACACTTCTAATGTAAACACTATACTAGACGTGCAAGTCCAGTCTGCTAAACTAAAATTTACGAACGTCTACTAATGTTCTGTGTGTTTCTGATCTAAATTTTCCTCTTCTGGGATTTTGCCATAAAACAGATTAAAAACAAAAACCCAGATGGCCTGGAATATAGAAAATATTTGAAAAATATGCAGACAGCATATGCAAAATTCAAATTTTACATAATTTACTGCAATCGTTAAATACAATTCGTCATAAATAATTTACGTATGATTATGGACCTCCGACCAGTAACGGCTTTTGATGTTGGACTGTGCAGAAAAAACCGACAAGGCCAAAGAACGGATAAGACTTCTCTTCTGTACTGCTCATCGATTTCTAGTTAATGGATGACGTAAGAAAAAATACGGAAAGCCAGAGGAATCAGTCCCGTTTGTCGTTTTCTTTTTTTGCTTCGCGTTCGCCCCGGTGAGGTTTTGGTTGGGCTGCACAAACAATGATGTCGGAGCAGGAGGCTTTGAAGAACTCCAGCGCGAGGAACCGTGGAGGCGTGCAGCGTGTGGAGGGCAAACTGCGAGCCAGTGTGGAAAAGGGTGATTACTATGAAGCCCATCAAATGTATCGCACCTTGTTTTTTAGGTGAGTGTTGAGGGTTTGCATTATCGATGGACTAGCTGAAAAGTATCATGTTCTAGTGTCTTCGGGGCCTGCGCTTCCAGATCGTTCTGTCTGTCAACCAAACGGCCCGTTTAGGTGCTTCGGCGCCTACGATTGGCCAATCGCGCACACAGTCTCCTTTTTCGGGGTCAGTCCTGCTTCGTGATTGGACGGGGTCCATGTCAATCACGGAAGCGTCTCCGGGCTACTGTGAAGCTATCAGAATTAGCAGGCTAGCTAGCAACATTTACCACTGCCAAGCAGCGACTGTGTAGTCCGTATACCATTGTCGTAATTATTCTGTAAAATTAAGCATATGTTATTTATAGCATAAATTATGCGTAACATGTTGTTGTATACTGAAGGGAATCCTGGTATGGCTAGTGGCGCTGCTAATTCTTAAAAATCAGAGGGCTAATGAAGCGATGACAGCGGACGTAGCGATCATGTTAGGATGATGGAATTTGTATCTGGTTGCTAAAATAAGATTAAAATATTTCCAAATCAAAGATAGCCAGCTATCTCACTTTCCTAGCAAGTTATTTGTTTGCTAGCTGGCTACACCAAATACGCCCAGAATGCATTCAGTAGCTCGGCGATCATCTAAATCTGATACCTGCCCAGAGCAGACGATAAAGTACGTGATTTCATATTAATTTCAAAGAGTAACGGGAGCCCATGTGCGATGCATTTCTTTCTGCCAGCAATGTGCTTCAAAGCCCTGCAGTATCAGTAGGCTGTCAGGTTCGCTGAAGGCCGGCAGCTTGGTTTGTAGATAGGATGTCTCCCAGTGGACATTAACACAAGCCATGCAGATCCGTTACATGTCACCTAAAACTTCAGTTTAAATATGTTCTCCTCTTTTAGGTGAAACCAGCATCGCAGAGTTTATTTCAAGTGGTTATGTTCCCTCGATCCTAATACTACCGTGTGAATTTAAGAGTCTCGTAAGGTTATATTATTAAGGAGACCTATTGACGATCGCGGATGAATTTGTGTTTTGGCTCTGTGCTTCAAATGATTGGCGATGAATGAACTGTTTCCTTTAACAGTACTGAGTATTAAATTGTTCTCAGATACATTTTTGCTTTTTCACAGCCTGATTTTCCATGCCACTGT
This sequence comes from Stomatorhinus ivindoensis, assembly GCA_019775895.2. NCBI lineage: Eukaryota > Metazoa > Chordata > Actinopteri > Osteoglossiformes > Mormyridae > Stomatorhinus > Stomatorhinus ivindoensis. The sequence continues at coordinate 1,943,934 of JABFEB020000092.1, read as the reverse complement.
TCAAGTGATTTGTCTGTATTTGCCTCCCTGCCCACGAGGGGGCGCGTTTCTTTCGGGGGGGGGCATCCACACGCCAGGTGGATGCCTCATAGTAGCTCTGGGCCAAATGGCTGCTCCTTTGCACTCTGGCTGCCGTCGCTCTCAGCATTCACCTCATATCACTATAACAGCCTCCTGTGTGTGAACTGTCCCAAGATAATATTAGAACAATGGCCCATTAGTACAAACGCAGGCAGTACGGTGGCATAGTGGTCATCACTGTGTCACTCTGGCCTCATGCCCACTTCTGTGTGTGTGGAGTTTGTATGTTCTCCCTGTGTTGTCATGGGGATTCCTCTGGGTACACTGGTTTTGGCCCGTATTTCAAAAACCTGCTAAGATAAATTGGAGTTACCAAATTGCTTGTAGGTGAATGGTGTGTGAATGTGTGTGTGAATGGTGTGTGACTGTGTGAGTGTGCTCTCTGATGGGTTAGCACCCCATCCTAGGTTGTTCCCTGTCTTGCTCTCACAGCTCCCGGCACAGGCTCTGGACCCCCACAAACTTGCACAGGACAAACAGTTACAGAAAATGGATGGATGGATGGATGGATGGATGGATAGATAGATAGTAAACTCCCATCACTCTTGTGTGTTCATGTTACCAGCTTTGCATGCTTGTGCCAGTTAACAGTTCCTGGCTAAGTTGAAGGCTGTCAGTCACTGGGCTCTGAAGGCTGTCAGTCACTGGGCTCTGAAGGCTGTCAGTCACTGGGCTCTGAAGGCTGTCAGTCACTGGGCTCTGAAGGCTGTCTGAAGGCTGTCAGTCGCTGGGCTCTGAAGGCTGTCAGTCGCTGGGTTCTGAAGGCTGTCAGTCACTGGGCTCTGAAGGCCGTCTGAAGGCTGTTAGAAGGCTGTCTGAAGGCTGTCAGTCGCTGGGCTCTGAAGGCTGTCAGACACTGGGCTCTGAAGGCTGTCAGTCGCTGGGCTCTGAAGGCTGTCAGTCACTGGGCTCTGAAGGCTGTCAGTCGCTGGGTTCTGAAGGCTGTCAGTCACTGGGCTCTGAAGGCTGTTAGAAGGCTGTCAGTCACTGGGCTCTGAAGGCCGTCTGAAGGCTGTTAGAAGGCTGTCTGAAGGCTGTCATTCACTGGGCTCTGACACAGTAGCCCGGAGCCACGTATTAATAAGCTGCCCATGGAGGCAGATTTAGCATGTTAAGCTGCTCTCCTAAGTGTGTGTGGTTGGGGGGCAGGGGGACTGGGAGGGATCCACTGCTGAGACACTCTGTCGTTTTGGGGTAAAGCACCTGCCCCTTCTTCTTGCAGGTACATGTCACAGGCCAAGCATGCGGAGGCCAGAGAGCTGATGTATAATGGGGCACTGCTGTTCTTCAGCTACAACCAGGTATGAGGCAGCTTCTGGGGGGCGGTGACCGTGTCCTCTGTAGCCCCCCCGGCAAGCGAATGCTGCACCAAGCCGCTTTACTCAGATATGCAGTGTCTTCGCATCTCTGCACCTGTTTGCGTCCGGCATGATGATAAACCCGAATCGGCGCACATCCGGTTGGGGTGGCGGGACAGTGAGATATGTGTGTCCCTCACAGCAAAACAGCGCCGCTGACCTGTCCATGCTTGTGCTGGAATCTCTGGAAAAGTCAGAAACAAAAGTTTCAGATGAGATATTCGGTGAGTTTCCCTGGTGGGTGCCTGCTTGTATTGGAGCGTGTGATTCCTGCTGCATCCACGCTGACCTTGTCCGGTGTGAGATTGATGCGTGTGCCCATATTGGATTGGATCGTATCCTGTCAGATGTTGGGTGCTGTCCTGACCACTGTGTGAAGGTGATGTCTCTCTGTTGTTTGCTCGGATGGTGCCGCAGAGCATCTAACCAAGCTCTTCAGCCTGATGGACCCCAACTCCCCAGAGAGGGTGGCCTTCGTATCCCGTGCACTTAAGTGGTCCACGGGGGGCTCCGGTAAGCTGGGGCACCCAAAACTGCACCAGCTGCTGGCCGTCACCTTGTGGAAAGGTAGGACCACTTCCATGGGCTTCAGGTCACGTGATGCTGCAAGGGGAGTGGCTTGTCAACTGAGCTTTTCTGATCCAACACCCTGGCCAGAGCAAAACTACAGCGAGTCCCGCTACCACTTCCTGCACTCGTCGGACGGCGAGGGCTGCGCACAGATGCTGGTGGAGTACTCGGCGTCGCGGGGCTACCGCAGCGAGGTGGACATGTTCGTGGCCCAGGCCGTCCTACAGTGAGTGCTGCCTGGCCAGCCGCCACCCCCACGGACCACAGGACATGGGTTCTGATTGGCTGCTTGATCTTTGTAAAGCCCCGCCCTTTAGTTAGCTTGTGTACTGTACTGCTGTCTTAGAAATTTTGAACCTGGAAGCATCCTGCTGCTCAGCGTAACCTTCTGCCAGCAAAAGCGGGATTAAACCTGGATTTAAAAATGCGGATTTTGTTTAAAAATATAGAGTGGTCTCTTAATTTTTTCCACGGCTGTATACTGTGTTGATCACAAGCAGGAAATTCTGCAAACCAGTTTACCTACAGCAGTACTCAGCTTTATACTGAGCATCGAAGTAGTTTTCTCCAGTCCACAGTTCGGTCCGGAGGTCACTGGCGGCCCTGTCCCCATGTCCCCAGGTTTCTTTGCCTGAAGAACAAGAGCAGCGCATCTGTGGTGTTCAGCACCTACACACAGAGGCACCCGTCCATAGAAAGGGGCCCCCCCTTCGTCCAGCCGCTGCTCAACTTCCTCTGGTTCCTGCTGCTGGCCGTGGACGGGTGAGGATGGGGCGTGAGTGGCGGAGTGGAGGAGGGAGTTAGGCTTTTGGCCGATGGCGTTGGCGGGATGGAGGACAGCCTGCCCGCTGGCCTTCAGTGGGCCGCTGTGCTGGCGCCAGACCCGCCTCTTTCACCGCGGCTAACGGGCTCCCCTTTGGCGTATCTTGTCCCACTTCCTGTAAAGGTACAGTCACTCCACAGCAAAAAATATCAAGCGTCTTCTCAGAGGCGGCCGAAATTGGGCATGCCTGGGTAATATGTTATATACGGTACCACGGTATTTTCATTCAGCCACATTTATCGTAAGAGACCCGTCCACCAAGATCCTGGAATAATGCCGCGTTTGAACATTCTGTATGGGAAGGTACATGAGATGCCTGCTCCGTAGTTGTGTGTTAAAACAGGGATTGACATAATCGTTAGGCAAGTACACATCAGCGGTATAAAGCGTTAAGTGCACCGATAATTACTTGTCATATATCACATATTGTCACGTATTATTATTAAACCGCTTTCTTGCCTTAATAACAGAAAGACGTGTGCATGACCATGCCCATCCTGGGGACATTCAGGGAATTTGAGCATGGCAGAGGTCATGTGACCATATAGCATACAGCCTGGATGCCAGGGGGCTGCTGGTGTGGATTGGCTGTGTCTGGAGTGGAGAGCGTGGCTCTGTGGGATCCAGTCACCAGACTGGTGCTCGTTAAAGAGTATAAATGCATAGGAGCTATGAAAAATGGGGGGGAACCTGGTGACGTCGACGGTTTGATTTAAAAAGTGTTTAAGGACGGCCTTCCTCTCCGGCGCGTCTTTAAAGTGCTTCACCAGTAGGGGGCAGCTAAGCTAAGCTAAGCTAAGCAGCTAAGCATCGCTAATCATGAACCAAGACTGGGCTCGTGAAGCCCAAGTCGGCCCTGGTGGATGGACCCAGACTGGCGTCATCCACATCGTCTCTGGCTTTCCAAGAACCTCATTACATGTGTGATTTTTCTCCCCAGCCAAGTCCCACTCGATGCTGGGTGAATCCGTTGCTGGCCCCCTAGTGGTCGTTAGCGGTAACCTGCGTGTTCCCTGCTGGAATGTTCCTGTCTCTCATTGCTCTTAGGGGGAAGCTAACGGTCTTCACTGTCTTGTGTGAGCAGTACCAACCCTCCCTGAAGAGGGACCCCATGTATAATGAGGTGAGTTCTGAACTGGCTCTGTCTTCCATGTACCGCGGAGCCACGTAATGAGACAGACTCTCTCTTTGTGCCCCCCCTCCCCACCGTGGATCACGGCAGTACCTCGACAGGATAGGACAGCTCTTCTTCGGCGTGCCCCCAAAACAAACGTCCTCCTACGGCGGGTTGTTAGGTAAGACAGGACGTCGCTCCCCATGCGTAGCACTGAAGTCAGGGCCTTGTTGACACACAAATCCAACCTTCTCAAATCAAATTTGAGTCACTTTCATATGTGGTCTTAGATCCGATACGCTATACTGTCAAAAGTATTGGGACACCTGCCTTTACACACACGTGAACTTTCATGACATCCCATTCTTAATACCTAGGCTTTAATATGGAGTTGGCCCTCCCTTTGTAGCTATAACTGCTTCAACTCTTCTGGGAAGGCTGTCCACAAGGTTTAGCAGTGTGTTTATGGGAATTTTTGACCATTCATCCAGGAGAGCATTTGTGAGGTCAGGCACTGATGCTGGACGAGAAGGTCTGGCTTTCAGTCTCTGCCCTAATTCATCCCAAAGGTGTTCTGTCGGGTTGAGGTTAGGGATCTGTGCAGGCCAGTCATGTTCCTCCACACCAGACTCGCTCATCCATGTCCTTATGGACCTTGCTTTGTGCACTGGTGCGCAGTCATGTTAGAACAGGAAGGGGCCATCCCCAAACTGTTCCCACAAAACTGGGAGCATTAAATTGTCCAAAATGGCTTTGAATGCTGCAGCACTAAGAGTTCCTTTCACTGGAACTAAGGGTGACTTGTGCAAAAATGAATCAATGTTCACATGCAAACTGCTATAATGGACAGATGTGTTCACATTACAGTTAGATACTGGTCCTTTCTAATTATGAATATGAACTGTAAAAATAGGCGAATCTGATTTGAGCGAAAACATCAGAATTGGACAACAAGGCTTGTAATGTGAAAGCGGCCTTCGTAGTCTCTTGATCTTCAGCATGCCTCGCTAACACCCGCCCTGTCTGACAGGTAACCTGCTGAATAGTCTGATGGGATCAGGCGAGGATGAAGAGGGTGAAGAGGTTCAGGAAGACGGCAGCCCTATCGAACTGGACTGAGGAGTGGGGCGGG
>JABFEB020000092.1:1702072-1713734 GCA_019775895.2 Stomatorhinus ivindoensis | reverse complement strand
CTTTGAGATACGAGCAAATTGACATAAGAGCAAGGTTACGGAACGAATTAAACTCGTATCTCGAGGTACCACTGTACTGATATCAGCAGACACGAATGTCCCTCCAGTGCCGCTGGCCCTACGGTCTCACGTGTAGCTCCTCTTTGGCCTTCCCCCTGCTGAATACCCCCTCCCCCAAATCTCCAGCCCCTCCTTTACACCAATAGAATTTTCAGATCCTTATGTTTTTTTTTTCCAGAAAAAGGTCATCTCAGTCTGATCCAACCAATTTTCTCTGTCTTTGTCCCTCCCCAGCACACAACGTGGCCACAGACAGTAGAAACCCAACTCTGGGCCGACAAAGGCTAGTGAGTCTATGGACTGGAGCATGGTACCCATGGACCGGGCCTTGGCACCACCTGCCAACAGCTTCCTAACAAACAACAATTCCCCAGCATCAATGAGGGCCATTTACAGACAGGTTGGGGACAACCAATTGCTAGCATTATGAGCTCCCCGTGGCTGAAAAACACATGGCATGGATCGGCTGGATGCGTCATTCTCGCCTACCTGCCACTGATTCTTTATTCCCATTTAAACTGTACATCCTTGAGTTACACATGATGTCTTAAGCTCACATCTATTCAATGGGGCCTTATGTTTAAGAGCTGTATATGTCATCTTTGGTTCAGGGGTTGTGGATGGGAGGCAAGTTGATAGATCAGGGATGCCTGTACCTGGCTGCTCTGCATTTGCCCATTGAAGTCGTGGCTCCTTGGAGTAAGGAAAGTGTCGTTGACAGTGGTCTTCTCTGTGCGAGGCAGACTGGGGTCACCGTCTTCCACTCCGTTAGCTTTGTGAATACATAGGGTTTTGCGAAAGCTCTGCTTGAAGTTGTCAGACAAGAAACCGTAAAGCAGTGGGTTGGCGCAGCTGTTGACATAGGACAGGATGACGGTGAAGAAGTAGATACCGGCCATGACATTGTTCTCGGGCAAAATGACGACCAGGTTGACCATGTTGCTAAGGAAGAAGGGCAACCAACAGAGTACGAACACCACCACGATGATGACCACCATGCGTGTCACCTTGCGCTCAGACTTGCGCCGCTTGGTGAAGCCTGCCCGTGCCCTGGACGTCTTCACTTTGATGACGATGAGCAGGTAGCACATGCAGATGACCAGCAGAGGGCCAAAGAAGCCTAGGATGGCCGTGTACAGGATGAAAGCAGTGGACCAGGCAGCCTTGGGCTCTGGCCAGTTCATGTTGCAGGTGTTGAACATGTCCTGTACATCAGAGAAGATGACGACAGGCAGAACCACCACAAATGAGAGGGCCCAGATTGCAGCATTGATGGCCTTAGCGACCCTGGGTCGCCGCCACTTCGTGCTCTTTATTGGGTGGACCACAGCCAGGTAGCGGTCGATACTCATGGCTGTCAGACAGAAGATGCTGGTGAACTGGTTGATGGAGTCCGCGGTCATCACCACGCGACACAAGAAAGAGCCAAAGGGCCAGTAGGATAGAACGTTTTGAGTTGTGAGCAAGGGCAGGCCTAGGATGTACAATTCATCAGCCACAGCCAGGTTGAGGATGTAGATGTTGGTGACAGTCTTCATCTTGGCGTAGCGCAGTACCACGTAGATGGCCAGTGTGTTGCCCATCAGACCAATGACAAACACCGTCAGTGAGATGACTGCTGTCACCATGGTGCTCCCGCCCTGAAATGGCATACTCTGTCCAGACACATTTACAGAGATGTTACCCACAGCAACTGTAGAATGGTTGTGGTGCCCAGAATCCCAGCTGGTCCGGTCTGGAGGCTCCATCCCTGCACTGTATTGAGTCTGTTACGGGGCGAATGGGAGGTGTGAGGGGGAACGTCTCAGTCGCTGGAGGCGACAAACCTACGTACCTAAAGGAAAGAGAGGAAATACTCTGACTATGTTACAATGGCCACCATTAAGCAGCCTGGGGTCCAGGCAGTGGCGGATCTTGGCAAGGGCAAGACAGGCAGTTGCCCAGGATGGCATCTTCTGGGCAGAGTGCCCACGATACTAGATGGGTAAAAGTGTCCCCTAAGGGGAGTCAATTACCACTCCTTTGGGAATTAAAAGTGAAGCAAAAGAGAGAGAACAACAGCTTTGCAGTCACAGCTAGACAAAGTAACGACTGAAGCCCATGTAGTGCACTGCACCAAAACCTAATAATGACTGAAGCCCATGTAATGCACTGCACCAAAACCTAATAATGACTGAAGCCCATGTAGTGCACTGCACCAAAACCTAATAATGGCTGAAGCCCATGTAGTGCACTGCCCCTAGATCTAGTAATGGCTGAAGCCCATGTAGTGCACCACACCTAGACCTAGAAATGGCTGACGCCCATGTAGTGCACCGCACCTAGACCTAGAAATGGCTGAAGCCCATGTAGTGCATTGGTCAGCCTCTCCCCTCCCTGGTTGACCTCTTTATGACATTGAGGTGAGGTGTGACTGCAGAGTTGGTGTTCTCTCTCACCCAGACAGGGACAGGTGATTTAATAAAAATGCCCAGGACTCCCCAGCCTGCTCAACACCTGGTACCCACCAGGGGACCCCAAGACCTCTGGCATGATCGAAAATCGGGTGCTGACGCCGGGCGTCCTGGTACTGCCGCTGGATATGCGGCTCGCTGTGAATCCGGAAAACGAGGACGCTCCCTAATCTTGTTTATTCTTTGTGTTTTGTGTTATTTTGACAAATGTTATGTCAAAAAAAAAGGTGAGTTACTCAGATGTCCTTATAATGATGATGATGATGATGATGACGACGATTATTGCTAACAACAGGAATTCTCAACAGCACTGTCAGCATGCGCTGCCAAGCAGCACGAAGCAGTAGTCACGCAGTATGTGTCCTGTCCTAAAGTAGACAGGCTAATCAATGCGTTGTATCCACATTATGAAGACTGCAGTTTCACTCTCCGTTTAATAAAAAAAAATGATCCCTACATTTTTGCCTCGACGTCGGGAATCAAAATAAAGCAAATTATAGCGATGAGGCGGACACGGGCAGATACGAATATTCACGATACACGTACACATTTGATCAAATTGAATAGTTGCCTTCGATATATTTCCATTCTAAATAACAGCTGTCGCCGTCTGGGTATAATTCTGAAATGCGCGCGATGTCAAGAGATGCGAGGATCTTAGGCATCACCAATAGGACCAGTTTTCTCATTAAAAATTAATGTATTTCATTCGTTCCGACACATTTTACCTGGTTTCAATTTCCAGACGTTTCCAAACTTTTCATAAACTCCTTCGTCTGGAGTAACATTTTATCTTCAGGGATTAACGTTACGACAAAGTTTCTGAAACACGTCCCCATGGCGGTGAACACTGCAACAGTACCAGCTGGTGTTTGCAAACAGAGAATGAATCATTCGTGAAATATATTAAATATATCGGACAAATCTCGAAAGAAACATACTATAAAAACAAAGGGCGTGCTTAAAAAACAGCTAAAAAACACAGTTGCGATAAATCAAAGTATTATAATAAAACCTATTCTGATCTGCCGCTGTTTTGGACACCCTCGATATAGGCGCAGGTAGCTACTGGGGTGTTTATGAAGTTAATTATTTTAACTTTTTTGTATTACTTTACTCTTAAGAAAACCTCCATACTTATGCAACACAGACAAGTTCTGGACACTGGAAAATTTATATAAGGACCCAGTTGTTTTATTGTTATGTACTCGCCAGTATTAGTCGACAATTCACCTTTTTGCAATTAGATGGATTTAAATGGATTTAAAGGATTCAAAGTCGTTGTTGTCATTTGTGCGAGTACAAGGACTGAGTCCAATGCGTGTTTCCTGAAAACTGGGTAATTCAACACAGGGTAACAAGACAAATGACAGACACTTGGGTAAATAAATATAATCATAAATGTGAATGTATGTGGAGGTGTATACACACATACAGCCGCGGGAGAAATTAAGAGAGCACAGCACAATTTTTGTTTCACTTATTTCTCAATTTATGGCTGTGAATAATATATACTTTTTTGCAAACTAAAACCTGACTCTTCTCTGCTTCTCATTAATGAAGGGCTTCTTCCTTGCTTTATAGGACCTCAGTTCTGCTTCTAGCAGTCTGATACACTCTGTCCTAGCAGTGCACCTCACACCTGCTCTTAATGTTTCCCTTTCCTTTTGAAGGTCACTTGATGTCATCCTCCGATTCATGAGAAGCTGTCGGATAAGTTAACGGTCATCTCTGCCATTAGAATGTCGCTACCGCCCTTTACCTGGCTGGTTTCTGGTCATCCCCAGTGTCTCCAGTTTCACCTTACTAATGCGTACTGCTGTCTTAGAAATTTTGAACCTGGAAGCATCCTGCTGCTCAGCGTAGCCTTCTGCCAGCAAAAGCGGGATTAAACCTGGATTTAAAAATATAGTGTGGTCCCTTAATTTTTTCCCACGACTGTATACAATAAATAATGGTATTATGTTGTTATATATTACTATAGATTGAAGAAACAGAATTAGGAAAATGCACATTATGCGGAGAATCCAGATGAGCACGTATTCTGTAGCAATTTTAGGAAGGTCTGATTGATTCGTTGCGATTCACGTTGCAAATAAATAATAGCAATTATAAAAAGTTTATTATAGTGCCTGTAAACAATACAAACAACAGGAGTTGGTTTGTAGTTGCTGTAATAAATGAGAACACGGGTTTTTTACGCACGGAGACTCAGCTTGACGGCGCTCCTCCTTCGGCGCGGGATCTTGGCGACCAGGTTTGGCTCATGTTACCTACTAGACCGCAGTGTCGCCTCGATCTACACAGCGTGACCAAAGAAACATCAGACCTTTCACCTGCTGAACATGCATGCGTATTTACGCCAAGTTAACTAAAGCAAGCATATGCCCGTACGAAGCATCAGATTTGGGTATGAGTAGAGCCAGATAAACCGCATGTTTAAAGCTCTCGTTTTGAATCCGTAAAATCAATTGCCATGAAATTGTACATAGTGGTTCCATAAAAATCTTAGTTGGGCATTGTTCTAATCAGCGAAATGGTTAACTAATCAAGCCTTGAGTCTCCGAGCTTACTATTTTGTTTCCTTAAAAAGGACAGATATTTAAGTTTTGCTGTATTGTAGCCTATAATGCCCAATTTCTTAACGCGACGATATCTGCCAAGGACCATTACACTGCTTACTAAAATGAATTCTGTTATCTCCCTAAATAAATGGAAACGGTTACTCAAAAATGATTTGCTTGTCTTTATGTTTAGTCCGTTATATTGTAATTGGAAATGACGAACCTGATTGCGGCGCTCAGCGTACGGAATTCCGCGTTTTGTCCGTAGGTGTCGTACGTTCAGTCCGCAGCCGAGCTCTTATCGCTCCCAACTTTCCCTTCGGCTTCTCCTCAGTCACATCAGCTTGGTCGTGGGGTCTGTTTGGGGGCGAGCAGCGACTCGGTGTGCGATCCCCGAAAGCAGTTTACATTCAGTCATTCACAGTCATGTATGAAATGCATGACGGACTGCGCAGAACATCGTAAGTGTGATGCCTTGGAGAAGGGCGCGTAATGTTGCGCTGTGGACTCATATTTTAAAGGGAATCTTACTTGCATGTGAAGATGCTTTGGTTGATAAGACTTGTCTGGGTAACACAGACCGAGGGGTGCTGGTTAAGGGAGAAATGGGGGGGGGGGCGTAGCGCCAGTATTTATTGCTGGGACAAGAAACGTGACTTTAAACCGACAGCGTCACGCTGCCACGGTTTCCTCTACGGCTACCCGGCGTCTGTCCCCACGATGCTGCTGCTATGCATTCTGCTTGGAGCCGAAAGATCTGCCCGCGCTCTCCGCAAAATGCAGCTGTCAGTATCCCGGCTGTGCAGCCGAAGTTTCGCCATGCAGACCAGTGTCCGAGTCTAGTTCAGACTAGTCCCCAACACTGCCCCGAGGTGGACGGGGTGCATGTGATTTGATTCACCTAGACACGACGGTCAGGTCGCATTAACGATCGGGGGGACCCCTGCACCTTTCCCCGCCCCGTAAAGAGGGATCAGCGCTTCTCGAGGTTCCAAGAAAAGGCGACGTGGAGGCTGAGATGACACCGCTGCACAGGAGGCGCTAGGTAGCGGTCTGGATCTTAGGTGTCTGGCGGTGCTTTGGACCTTTCCGTCCGACTGACGCGACATCGTCGCCCGAAAGCGGTCTTATTTCATAATTTAACTTAAGATGGTCTCGCACTATGCTGAAGTTACCTGATGACCGCGATCTTCAAACGAAAACAGATGTGCAAATTACAGATTAAGGTACTAAATTGTGTGTAAATAGCAGCAGATGAATACTGCCCTGGTTTCCTATTAATGGCGGCTTCTACCTTTTCAGGGGACTTAGGCAGAGCCTTATTTGGGAAGCCACCCTAACAAAACACTGATGATCATTTCATTTCTCAGCAACGTAGGTAAAAATAAAATCTATTTTGCATATAGATTCTGCACTGTTTCCCAACACCTTTATATGCAATATTTGTTTTATTATTGTGTTACCTATGTAGGCCTAGATTCACCCGCAAATTATCTTTTATGTGCTTTCCATACTTATTTCGTTGAAGCTAAAATTGTTTTTTAAATGACGAGGGTGGAATTAAATAAAAAACTTTCATAGGTACCAGAACGCCGTCCAGCGCTATTCTCTTACTCCCCCTGGCGGAGAAAATGGTATATGGCTCCGTTTTTATCACGTGCTTCTGCCTTTTTCATGAAGTCGTTAAACTACGTAGAGGAGGAATATTACCCTTTCTGTTTATGTGATCCTGTGTGCACCAGTCAAAAACAGATGAGATTAATATTGCGGTAACTCGTTTAGCTGAAGCCATGTGATGACAAAGACTGGGCAGTCTGATCCACGGACACAGACAGAAGCCCGGGTCTGGTTTAGTAACTGTGTTAGCAGGTTTGTGGGAAAAGGTTGAGCTATATATTGTTGGAGAAAAAAGCCAGGATGACGCAGTTATTCTGCAGAAGGTCGGGCTGCCTCTGCTTCCCCCCTTCTTGTCCTCCACAGCGAACGGCACGGATGCTGGTCTCAGAACAGTGGTGTAGCTTCACACAGGCACACGGGCTCACGGAGTGAAGATGGGAGAGAGACCACCAGACTGAAGGGCAGCAATGGGTTACCTAGTTACCCAGTGGGTTAGAGTGGGACCTGGGATAGTATCAGTATCATGGGAGTCGGGTGGGCTCCTTCAGTTAAGTGGACCCCCTCAAACCCGTGTCTGATCAGGCAATGATTGACCACCCCCCCAGTCAACAACTTTGGCAACCCGCAACCCTTATCCATCAACACAAAATTCAAGCACTGGTGCCCCCCCCCCCATGAATATCTTGGGCCTGTTTGTCAGTTTTGCCCTGTCTATAATAGCCATTAAAGAGCCTATGTCAGATTAAGGCAGTATCCCTGAGAGGACTTTTAAAAGAACCTGAGATGTGAAAGGCCTGGAAATGAGAGATGGTGCAGGAGATGAAGAGAGTGGTGCTGCAGACAGGTGATAGGACAAGAGAAGGTGAGCAGCTTTGAGGGCCTATGAACGACAGGCATTCAACAGATAGTGGAAAATCAAAATAAATATAGCGGAATTCCGCAAAGATGTAAGACAGTAGTAGAATTCTACTAGGAGAGGAGGAGCACAGTGTCACCTGAAGCAGGGGGCCAGGGTCTCACAGCAGGAGAGCAGGAGCACAGTGTCACCAGGAGCAGGTGGCCAGAATCTCACAGCAGAAGAGCAGGAGCACTGTGTCACCAGGAGCAGGGGGCCAGAATCTCACAGCAGAAGAGCAGGAGCACTGTGTCACCAGGAGCAGGGGGCCAGGGTCTCACAGCAGGAGAGCAGGAGTACGGTGTCACCAGGAGCAGGGGGCCAGGGCCTCACGACAGGAGAGCAGGAGCACAGTGTCACCAGGAGCAGGGGGCCAGAATCTCACAGCAGGAGAGCAGGAGCACAGTGTCACCAGGAGCAAGAGGCCAGGGCCTCACAGCAGGAGAGCAGGAGCACAATGTCACCAGGAGCAGGAGGCCAGAATCTCACAGCAGGAGATTAGGAGCACTGTGTCACCAGGAGCAGAGGGCCAGGGCCTCACAGCAGGAGAGCAGGAGCACAGTGTCACCAGGAGCAGGGGGCCAGGATCTTGCAGCAAGAGAGCAGGAGCGCTGTGTCACCAGGAGCAGGGGGCCAGGATCTTGCAGCAAGAGAGCAGGAGAACAGTGTCACCAGGATCAGGGGCCAGGATCGTGCAGCAGCTCGTCTCCCAAGCTGCTTTCCCCCAGGACTGAGCATCTCCCGAGCTGCTTTCCCTCAGGACTGAGCGTCTCCGGATCTGCTGTCACACAGGGCTGAGAGTCTCCCGAGCTGCTTTCCCTCAGGACTGAGCGTCTCCGGATCTGCTGTCACCCAGGGCTGAGAGTCTCCCAAGCTGCTTTCCCCCAGGACTGAGCATCTCTCGAGCTGCTTTCCCCCAGGGCTGAGCATCTCCTGCGCTGCTTTCCCCCAGGACTGAGCGTCTCCCAATCTGTTTTCCCTCAGGACTGAGTGTCTCCCGAGCTGCTTTCCCCCAGGACTGAGTGTCTCCCGAGCTGCTTTCCCCCAGGACTGAGCATCTCCCGAGCTGCTTTCCCCCAGGACTGAGCATCTCCCGAGCTGCTTTCCCCCAGGGCTGAGCATCTCCTGATCTGCTTTCCCCCAGGGCTGAGCATCTCCTGATCTGCTGTCACCCAGGGCTGAGCATATCCTGAACTGCATTCCCCTTATAAACACTGCAGACGTTTTTTTTTCTCTCTGTTATTTCCAGAATTCTAATTTCCCATTAGACTTTTAATCATGTCTAATTTTAGCTGCTGTTTTGGCTGCTTGTCATGCAGTTTTTCTTGTAAATTTGCTTTGGGGCTACTGTGCTGGGAAAGATATAAAAATAAAGATAATTAAATTTACTTAAATTGAACAATGGGATCAGGTCTCGTTCCGGGAGAAGCGATAATCATATTAACAGGCATATCATGCTATCTGAAACACGTGCATTTATGTGTGGCCCCCTGCTGGCCACAAAAGTCACTGCACTCAATATGAGATAATTGAGTATACATTTACATTTAGAGAATTTGGAAGGTGCCCTTAGCCAGAACATCTTACATAAGTGCTTGGAAGTGTCAGTGAATACATTCTGATACTCGTTCAATAGAACCCGACTAAGAATACTATCATTCTAAAAACCAGTTTTTTTAGGAGTACAATCCTGGAAGTTCTTTTGGGTAGAAGCGTGCTGGTCCAGTTTCGGCTATCCAGGCGAACATCAGTGTTTTGAATCTGATGTGGGCAGGTACAGGAAGCCAGTTGAGGGACCGTAGCAATGGCGTGGTGCAGGAGAATTGGGGAAGGCTGAAAACAAGTTGACAGCTGCATTCCAGATGAGTTGCAGATGACAATTGTCGCTCAGAGGCAGACCTGCTAGGCGTGAGTTACAGTAGTCTAGGCTGAGGATGATGAGAGATTGACCAAGTACCTGAGTGATCTGTGTTTAAAGAAATGGACAAACGCTTTTGATGTTGAAGAGGAGAAATCGACATGAGCGGGAAAGATTAGCAATGTGACAGGAAAAGGACAGGTGACTGTCCATCGGCAGCATGGATATGGCTGGTGTCCGGAGGAGAAATCAGAGAGTTCCTTATGTAGGAGATGCTGAAGCACCACGTTCCACTAAAATCAGCTAGCTATGATCTTCTGACACTACTGTGTGTGTGTGTGTGTGTGTGTGTGTGTGTATGAGTGTATGAGTGTGTGTGGTGTGTATCTGCTTGCTGTATGGAAACCCATCTTCCATAATCTGCTTGATCAACTGGGCAGGATCGGATGATTTAGAGCTGGGTCTTGGGAACAGATGAGATTGTGTATCCTGTGTCTGCTTCCACTCAATTTTATCTAAATAACATTCATACCACAAATAGATCCAGGTACAATTACATGCTGGCACTAACACGATTAGGAGATGACTCCATTCCATATCCAGACTGTGACTGTGCCTGAAGATCAGGCTGCATTGTGGTCACTCCTTTGGTCTTTTGCCCCCCAATCAATGCTTTTTGGAGCACTTCACAGTCATTTAAGGGTTTCAGTGGAAACTGCTGGACAATGCAGGATTTTTACAGATATATGGCGATTCATTCAGTAATGTAAGTTTATATCACAATGGGGCGAGAGACAGAATGCACCAACATGGACTGACATCATTGACAGGACTGAGCACGCGCCAGATGAGAGAGTGGGTGCATAATCGCCGCCACCATATACGTAATGAACTGAGACCAGTCAGGTGACCTGTGTGACCGGCGCTTAAGCTGATAACAGGCAGCGGGCTGTCGGGAGAGTGTCAGTGCTGCACTGCATCATGGCTTATGGGATGTGACCTTGGAGAGCTCTGAACATGCACCCCCCCCCCCCCCCCCAGTGTGGGGAACCCACCTCAGCAGCAGTCATGTTCCCTGTGCTCTTGTTGCCAAGGAGTCATGGCCAGAGAATCCAAGAAAACTGAAGAGAACACAAACTCAGTCTGAATATGATCCATTTGCGTTTGCATTTTATTTGTTTAACAGACACTTTTCTCCAGAGTGACATACGTTTTTGAAAAAGCAGAGTCAGACAGTCCCCGGAGCTGTTGGGGTTGAGGGCCTCGCTCAGGGCCCGACAGTAGAATAACCGCCCAGGGATCTTCCGATCACAGGCAAAGCATCCTAAACCGCTGAAACACCCAATACCCCAGGAGCCATGAGCCGTTTAGTGAGTATCTCACTGACCATCAGCAGGATGATAAATTCATGCAGTTCTCAGATGTTTCCAAACACCAACACAAAAGTATGACCTTCATGTCTACCACAGGCATCTCACACAAACAGAGGAAGTCACTTCAAACACATTTGGCATGTACCTCAAATACGGACAGAGGTAGTCACCTCAATCACAGACAGAGGTGGTTACTTCAAACACAGACAGAGATGGTCAACTCAAACACAGACAGATGATTTCATCATACACAGACAGAGGCAGACGCCTCAAACACAGACAAATGATTGCCTGAAACACAGACAAATGATTGCCTCAAACACAGACAGATGATTGCCTCAAACAAAGACAGAGGCAGACACCTCAAACAAAGACAGAGGCAGACACCTCAAACACAGAGGCGGCTGCCTCAATAAAAAATGCCTCATTCTCTTTTTTTTTACTGTAATACAGTGGGGATGGCAGGCAAGGTTAAGTTAAGAAGCCAAGGGTGGAGGGAATGTCTGACTCCTCAATGGAAGTGGCAGTGTGCTGTCCTCCATGTTTGAAGGCTAAGTGGCAGTGTGCTGTCCTCCCTGTGTGAAGGCTCTGTGGCAGTGTGCTCTCCTCCCTGTGTGAAGGCTAGGTGGCAGTGGGCTGTCCTCCCTGTGTGAAGGCTAGGTGGCAGTGTGCTGTCCTCCATGTGTGAAGGCTAGGTGGCAGTGTGCTGTCCTCCCTGTGTGAAGGCTCTGTGGCAGTGTGCTGTCCTCCATGTGTGAAGGCTCTGTGGCAGTGTGCTGTCCTCCCTGTGTGAAGGCTCTGTGGCAGTGTGCTGTCCTCCATGTGTGAAGGCTAGGTGGCAG
>JABFEB020000092.1:1669491-1687324 GCA_019775895.2 Stomatorhinus ivindoensis | reverse complement strand
CCTCCATTTGAGTGTGACAGATTAACACACACGCATGCTCACTGTCTCTGTGAGTTAGGGTTAGCATGGGTCTGTGTACTCCATTTGATTCTGGCTCATCGTTCTGGCTCTAGGTACTTAATTATTAATAATTATTATTATAGTATTGCTTATAAGACTATATTATGCGTGACGATCTACTGTATTCACATGTAATAATGTACCTGAGTGATTTTCAGACATCTCACACACATCTTTGCCTAAATATTAGGATAAACATTATTTCCTGACCTCCAGGATATTTGGTTCCCCCCCCCCATTAAAACAGGTAAACAGCAACTCTGGGCCTCGGTACTAGTAACAATATAGTATTCACATGTAATAATGTACCTGAGTGATGTTCAGACATTTCACATACCTCTTTGCTTTAATATTAGGGGAAACAGTATTTCCTGATAGACAGGAGAGACACAGGGAAACTGAATCGCCCGGAACACCGTAATACCAAGCCGCTTGGGAGGTGGGGCACACGCGACACACCGAACAATGCCGCTTGAAAATCAAAAAACATAATTAAATGAGTTGTTTGCTTTCAAAAGACTGAATTAGCAGTAAGCTAATTCTTACCGCTTTGTTCGGCTTAGCCAAAGTAGCAGTGTACCTACGGAAATGATGCCAGCATTCATGCAATTTGGACATTACTGAATCTTATACCATGATAGAAGCTGACATAACATGACATAACAATGAACCACATTTTCCAGCCTAAACTGTTAGTTTTAAATTTGGGCTGTTTTTTTATTATGATATAAGCTGCACTTTGTGACGATGTCAGTCAGGGGTGGTGACTGATGATGTCATTTGGCACGGTACCATTTTTTTACGGCAGTGGAAAACCGACATGAAAGAAGTACCTGGTGCGGTGGAAAAACACCCGAGATTCAGATCCATGGCAGGACAACCATTCCCACACATTATGGACCAAGCAGAGACCTCTTTTCAAATACCCAGGATCAGGCGTCTGTAACATTCACCATATTGTGAATTAAGCTGCTTGTTCAACGAACAAAATTCCATATGCAAACCAACTGGCCTTGAAGCCGTGGCCTTCTGATGATGCACCAAGCTGCCCGTGAGCAGGATTCAGCTGCCAAAAGATGTATTTTCAGTGACAGTTTGAGTATAAGGGCAACCTGACTTCTACGGTTCCACCCTGAGCTGTTGGCTTCACTGTAAAATGTTGCCCCGGTCGAATGTTTCTCTGATCCAGACCCGAAAAATAGGTCACTGAGCCAAGGGCTTAAGTGTAGAATGGAGGGCTGGCAGCAGTGGGGGGAGGGGGGGCATTCCCCGAACCTCTCGCACTCTCACACACACACTTGTGATTAGGGCTGGGCATTTTTCAATACCAGTACCAGATACCTTGATTTCGATACCGATTCTTGAACAATACTTCAATACCAATATGTTGTAGATCAGTTTCAACACCGACAAAAATACATTAAATATTACTAATCATTTATCTGAACAAGTCGTTTTGTTATTTATTGGTTTGTTACTGGGGGGATTGTTCCTGATCATAACAGAACACAGCTTTTTATTTACGTTTTACTTGTGTGACCTGCGACATGTTTATAATTCACAAATAAACTGGCCAGCAGATCGATCTTTCATTTTTCACAGCACAAAAAAACTGCGTAATGTGACCCTGCTAATAACTGCCGGCAGCGGCGATATGGAAACACGAGCAGAAAGGTATTCAGTCTTATTATCCCGGTACAAAATAGCCCCATACACTCTGCCGTGTTTCTGCATTTCCTGTAACTTCCAGGTCAGCGCCGGTGCTCGTGGTCAAGCAGTCAGCCCGTTTATCACTGCAGACGCCTCATCTGTGGTCCCTCCACAGACCTTCAGTTAGGCCGGGTTCCGATGATCTTGCTCACACATACATGCATACACATACACAGCCATTCCCGCGCTCTCTGCGTGTTTCAGGTGATATACAACCATGTGGTCAGCCAGTACGGTGGGCATATTTACACGTAACACTGGTGCGCTTAGTTATAAAAAGTAGTCACATAAAAATGGTCACAGTCTGGAACCCTATAGAACCACACTTTTGATGGCATTTTTTTGACAAACAAAAACAGTTAGACACAGTTAGACACACGCACGAGCCCCCCCTCCCGTACATTTTTCCTCCAGCCTCTGTGATGTGTTTGTGCAACGTTACATTAGGCAACCAATCACCAGCCACGTTAGATCTTTACACAAGTATGCTGCGTGCTGATTAGCTCACAGGCGCTGAGATTTACTGCTAGGGTATCAGAATTTAGAGAATAATTCACTTTTCGATCCACAACAGGACCGGAGCATTTCGGCTGGTACCACAGAAGGAGCGATGTTCGTTGCCCAGGCCTTCTGCTGATAGGCAGCTGCTGGTCAGGCCGGTGGCGTAAACGCGGTGCACAGCCGGCCCTTCGCGCGCCTGCCACGGTGTAGCTTTGCTTTGCCTCGTCGCCACGGTAACCCCTCTGCATTTCTGCGAGCCAGCCCTCACAGCCGGAAGATGCGTCCCTTAAAAATAGCATGTTTATAGAGTGCGCGTTTTGGCAGGACAGGCCGTCTCTGAGCTCCAGCAGCCGTCAGAGTCTCTGCGGCCCTGCCTGTTTCCCGGGGACTCAGCCACCGTATCCCCGCCCGACTTCCCCACCCTCCTGTCGGGAATAAGCAGCCGCAACCACAGAGGGCAGGGGTGGAGGGGGTGTGTGAGAGAAAAGGGGGGAGAAGGAGAGAGACAATGATAGAGGGAGGGGGGGATAAAAGGCCTGAGAGACAAAGTGAGAGAGTTTCCCGCCGTTAGCTCGCACACTGACGTCCCTGAACGACAGGCGTCGGCGAAACATCCGGCTCGATTCTCAGACTTCCACGGACGAGGCCTGCCGGGTTGCCATGGTTACGGCTTTGCTCGGCCATCGCCCTCCATTTTACGCGTGGTGCACATAGGAGGGGCTCCAGCGGCGGCGGCCGGGGGCTTCATCCAGATGGTGGTAGTGGTTTGGGACCCTGGGGCCCAGGCACCATAAGCTGGCCGGTCTTTGCGGTCGGTGTCCTCCTGTGGCGGGGGAGGTCTGCGGGAGGTCTGCGGGAGAGGAGCTTTAGGATGACAAGGAAGCAGAGCTCCCCACCCTAGCATGGTGTGGCAGTGGGGTTCTCTCTGGGGGGGGGGGGGGCTGTATACCCCAGCCCACTCCTAACACCGCCAGCCCCATTTCGGAGCCGTAAGGAGCAAGACACCGTGTCACACAGCCCAGCCGTCATCGTGGGGACTTCCAGGTGGAGGCTGCAATTCCGGCAGCGCAGCATGCAGGACAGCCGCAAGTCCGAGACGCTCGTTTATGAGCCGGAATGCGTGGCTGTTGGCCCTGCGTTTGTTTGGTTACCATGGTGATTCTGAATTACAACATCAGTCCATCGCGGAGTGAAGAGATTGTCTCCCAAGCCTGTAAATGAGGTGCAGGTGAGCCGGCCGATGATGTCAGCACTCCCACTGAGCCTCGCCTAGTGCCCCCCCCCCCCCCACACCGAGCATCATGTTCTGGGCGTCCCCCCCAGTGTCTCATCCCACTTGCTCTGCTTCACCCTGTACCGCTCTCCTCCCTGCTTCATCTTCTCTCCATCTCTTTTCCTTCCCTCATCGCTTGGTGGGGCAAACGGACCCCAGAGAGTCTGCAGGATCACACCCCAAAGCGTCTGTGATGGTCCTTACTGGGTGGCCAGTTAAGGGCACTGAAGTGACAGAAGCCCTGCAGGTTGTGTTTATCTTTAACCGGTGGCTGGTCACGGGCGGCTGGTAAATGATTGCCTTTTTCCCATATAAGGAGTAAAGGGGGCGATGTCCCTCCTCCCTGCTCGCTTTTGAAATGTGGCCTGTGGATATTAAGAATTTTCTCGGAATATTTGGAAATGCGTGCATACCCGGAGCAGGGCCCCTCCCAAACTGACAGCAGACCTTCTCTGCTCCTGCTGCTCCTGAGTTGAGCTCATAGCTCACTGAAGGCCTGCTCCCCGCTCACTGAAGGCCTGCTCCCCACTCACTGAAGGCCTGCTCCCCGCTCACTGAAGGCCTGCTCCCCGCTCACTGAAGGCCTGCTCCCCGCTCACTGAAGGCCTGCTCCCCACTCACTGAAGGTCTGCTCTCCACTCACTGAAGGCCTGCTCCCCACTGTTATCGAGCCTCCTCAGCTTTAGCCTGATGTTTTCCTTTTTCTCCACGCTCTCGCCTTACCCACTGCCGCCCAGCTCCTGCCTTTTGCACGGTACTTGCCACCAGCTGCTGAGCCCCACGTCCCCACCATCCACTTCCTGTAAGGGGCGGGACTTTCCATGCATTGCCAGGGCAACAGCCAGCGGAGCACAAAGGCTCTCTGTTGTGCACTCTGCACAGAATCCCAAACTTTCCAATTATCCATTTTTTAAAAGTTTTTTTGCACGGAACCCAAACTGGTAACACCTCCTGTGTGCTTTGGAGGGCTGCTCCCTCATCAGTAGTCATTATTCTCCCCTCGGTGCTCCAGCTGGCGCTCGCCTCTCTGTCAGGGTGGGGGGAGGGAGGAGAGGGAGGAGATGAGGGAGAAGGAAAGGGTGGAGGACAAGTTGAGGAGCCCAGTCGGGGAGGAGATGTCGGCACGGCCTTATCACCTTTGCCATACGTGGTGGGATGGGGGGGGGGGGGGCAAACAGGAATGTTCATCTGAAAATCGATAATACACCCCCCCAGATTTTCCGCCTTCAGTCGAGCAGCAGCTGCAGGGACGGTTCAGACTTTCAGGGAAGTCTGAGCTTCTTCTCCAGCTTCAGCATGATGCCGGGAGTCATCTCCGGCTGGTGCCGTGATGTCCACTTTGCTGCAGTGTGTCGAAGAGTCAGCCAGAGAGCCACCACCCCCCCCCCCCCCATTCGACTACACACTTACACACTCTGCTGTGCTCTATCTGTGTTGTATAAAGTGAAAATTCATCTGTATACCTGGGTAATGAAAAGACGGTCCACCCTTAGGACTGTGTTCTGTGTGTGTGTGTGTGTGTGTGTGTGTGTGAATCATGTATGGACCTAATGTCCCCACAATGTGATAAAAACCTGTTAATTTGACCTTGCGGGAACTATTTTTTCATTCTCAATTTTACTCATTTAAAAAAAATCTACGACTGCTATCAAAAGAACTAAAAATGCCGAAGTCTTGTATTTTTAAGTCTTGTCATATTGTTACTTATGGTTAAGGTTGTCATTGTGTGTGTGTGGCTCCGTGTGGGTCTGTCGCCTCTCTCTGGTGTATTTTCCTTCTGCCACTGGAAACTGCGCCTTGCCAAACAGAGCCCCCTCCTGGCTCGGGTCTAAATGTGCACTACAGACCAGTGCCCAGATCCGGACTTCTGCTGCCATTGGAACAAAAAACCTTTGCGCTCCCTCTTTGCCCCTCACTGTTATGTTTCCCTGCACAAAGATGAAGTGATTCAAATGTGATAATTAAATTCTCCACTCTGTTATTAGATGAAAACATATGATCATGGCCAAGAGTTACAGCGGTGAGGGGTGGACATGTGGAGTGGAGTGAGGGTGGGCCTCCATTCAGGGACAGGAAGGCTGCAGAGGAGCTTTCCCCTGATCTCCTGCAGAGAGACATGCAGGCATGCACTGGACCCCGAGGCCCACTTGCTCTGCATTCCCACGCAGGGCAGAGCACTGGACCCCAAAGCCTACTTGCTCTGCATTCCTGCACAGGGCGTACCACTACACCCCAAGGCCCACTTGCTTTTCATTCCTGCACAGGGCGTAACACTACACCCCGAGGTCCACTTGCTCTGCATTCCTGCACAGGGCAGAGCACTGGACCCCGAGGCCCACTTGCTCTGCATTCCTGCACAGGGCGTAGCACTACACCCCGAGGCCCGCTTGCTCTGCATTCCTGCACAGGGCGTAGCACTACACCCCGAGGCCCGCTTGCCCTGCATTCCTGCACGGGGCAGAGCACTGGACCCTGAGGCCCACTTGCTCTGCATTCCTGCACAGGGCAGAGCACTCTAAGCACAGTTGTGTTGGTCAGTAATCATTTTGGTTCTGCTGGACGGTGTTAGATTTCAGCCTTTCTGGTCCAGGCAGACCAGCTGAGGTTCAAAGGACAGTTCTAGCCTGGTCCTGGGCTGTGGCAGGATGGGAACCCACAGCCATTGCCACGATCTAGATCATTGCCGCGCACCCTGAGCCAGACAGAGAATTAAGTGCGGTTGGCAAACTTATACATAGTCTGGGGATTAAAAATAAAGGAAACAAACAACCAAACAGAAGAGGGAGATGGTTTAAACATGGCACATAGTGCCAGTGGTATGTCTTCCTTACCCACAATGCTCCGGGGCCACACCAACAGGGAACAAGGAGGCATTAAGAACAAGCGCAGAGGATCATGCACAGGTGTAGTGCAGAAGGAGGAGGCATTAAGAGGGTGCACAGTGGGTGTCACAGATGAGCATGCACAGGTGGAGTGCAGAAGGAGGAGGTATTAAGAGGGTGCGCAGTGGGTGTCACAGATGAACATGCACAGGTGGAGTGCAGAAGGAGGAGGCATTAAGAGGGAGCGCAGTGGGTGTCACAGATGAACATGCACAGGTGGAGTGCAGAAGGAGGAGGCATTAAGAGGGAGCGCGGTGGGTGTCACAGATGAGCATGCACAGGTGGAGTGCAGAAGGAGGAGGCATTAAGAGGGAGCGCGGTGGGTGTCACAGATGAGCATGCACAGGAGGAGTGCAGAAGGAGGAGGCATTAAGAGGGAGCGCGGTGGGTGTCACAGATGAGCATGCACAGGTGGAGTGCAGAAGGAGGAGGCATTAAGAGGGAGCGCGGAGGGTGTCACAGATGAGCATGCACGGGTGGAGTGCAGCCTCTTTGAAGACCCCAGGGGTGATAAACAACCAAAGAAAACCCCCCAGTAACCTGAACGACAAATAATTCTTAGTAACCAGAAGTCCAAACACATCTGACTGAAGATCTGAATGAAAATTAATCAGACTGAGCAAGTGAAGGATTCCTGACAAATATCAGCAGTTCAGCTGAACAGCATGGGAGTGGGAATGGGACCGGAACGGGACCGGACATCCCAGTGGTCCTGGGCGTTGGTGCTACCCACGCTCATTTGTGAGAATATTGTTCTTTTTCTTTATCATGCAGAACTTTATTCAGCTGTGCTCTGGCAGGTCTCTCCAAGGTCCAAGCAGAGTGCAAGGTGACACAGTGAGGGGCACATCTGTGTGGGTGTGGGTGTTTGTGCACGTGTGTGCATGGGCGTGTGCGGGTGTCTTCAGACGCTGACGTATCGGGAGCAGACCAGGTCTCTGCTACCAGCTGGATCCTCGATTGCCAAGGCAGCAGCGGTGCTGAAATGGACAGAATGTCCGAGACCCACCCTAGGCTTGGAGCGGGATGCTGAAGAGGAGGAGGAGTACGATGACTCTTGCTAGCCGCACGCCCCTTTCCACCCGGTTCCTTTCCTCCTGCTCCTTCAGCTCCCCTTGCCGAGAAAGTACCTAGTTAATTTCACTCCTGATAGTCATTGTAGGAAGCTAGGGCTCCCTCCAGCCGCATGGTACAGTGTCCTACCGGAGCCAGGCTGCTTTCGGGAAGTGACAGCAGCAGCGTAGATGCATGTTTCAGGACCCTAACACTTGAGACTCTACCCCAGCGGTTCTGGCAGAGCCACGGTTGCGGCGCTCGCTCTCCCGCCAGCCTTTTGATCCGGGGCCAGCCGGCTCCCGCCACTGGGTGGCGTCATTTCCTTCTCAGGAAAAGGCATTAAAATGTAAACAAAGAACGCACACACTGAAAAGTTTTTTTTTTTTTAAGCTGACCACACCGCAAAAGCTAGTGGTGAGCTGCTTGCTGAAACAGCACTGAAAGATCGACGTTCCCTTTAGCGTCTGGAACACATCAGAGCACCACTGAGTTTTAAAGCATTCCTGCCTGTATCACTGTTGGTATCCTGGCTCTTATCAGCACTGTCTTTGCCACAGATTTTTTTTTGGCCACCCAATGTTTTGCTGCAGACCAATATGGGTAGAAGGTTGTAACCAGCTTGGCTGAATCAGAGGATAGGATCAGTTTTGGTGAGGGGTTAGGGTTAGGATTAGGGAACAGGAGGAGCTCAGGGTGGCACTGATAACTGGAGCAAGAGGAGGACACAGCGGTGATCGATCACTAAGCCAGGGCACAGAGAGGGACCCAGGAAAAGGCAGAGAGTAGGAGGCCTGGAGGGACCCAGGAAAAGGCAGAGAGTAGGAGGCCTGGAGGGACCCAAGCTGGATGACAGGAAAAATCGGTGGGAGTGGAGGAGGTTCTCCCTCCTTTTGCAGAGTAAGTGGCACCAGACACACCATATATGGAGTTCACAAATCACACACCCGCCATCCTAAAACAAAACCATATGTCGCCCCAGATTCCTGATGCAGGGCTGCGAGGAACAGGAGCAGCTATTACAAAGTGAAGAGGTCAGGCTGCACGGTCATGTTTGCACAGAGGGGACTTACCTTCTGTTTCGGCAACAGGCTGAGGAGGACAGGGGGCTATAGGCTGAAAGTCCAGCAGTGGCGGGAGTCCGCAGGGTCCCCAAAGGGAGACGCATCTGGTTTTTTTTTTTGCTGCTCTGTGAAGGGAATGTCTAATGTCTGTGTTTTCATTTTCAGTTCACACCGGCTCTGGCCTTTTCCAAAATTACCTTTTTGACTATTACAGGAACTATGTTTATGGTGCTGTGTTTGCATTGAGAAATCCATCACAAAGGCGGGAAAAGCTCCACAAATGGCTGGGCGTTACCATTCTAAAGCTCAGATCTCGCCAAAAACCCAGCGTCATGTCCGGAGACGCCCTTGTCCCCAAACCCCTGACCACGGTCACATTGTGATTCATCTCGCATCAGTAACAAGATAACCACTGTGTAGGGAGCCTTTCCAAAGTATATATTTTTTTGTTTTTTCTTTGTTCGTTTAAGTTGTTTTAGAAAAGGTTCATTAGAGTGGCAACCAAACCTGTCACGCTGAGCGCCAAGCAGACAAGCCACGCCAGCTGTGGTATGAACCTTCCATGGATGGTCTGCCTTCCTCTGGCAAGGAAAGATGGCTCGATCCTGGGAGTCCACTTTGAGCCTGGTTTAGTGGAACCAGTACTTGCTGGCTGGACTGAGAAGGAAGCCTTCATTTAACTGTATCTGTTTAGGGTTGGATTGGGTTGGGCCAGAATTGTCAATGGTGACTCGCTTCTCCTGCCTTCTCCCAGGCTCTCTCTTTCCCTGGCGAAATCATGTGATAAATTGGTTTGTCTTATATCAAAATGTAAAGGTAGATGCTAAAAACCCAGGCGGGGGGCCTATGGGGTCTTCCCGTCTCCTCGGTTGAACCAGGAAGGTTTCGAGCAGACGTTTGGGGCTGGATTTTAATTGCAGCCTGCTGGCGGTGTGCTGCTCCATGTTGCCAGGCACAGTGAGGCAGGAGGTGGGTGCTCTTCCCAGTTACACCCCCCCCCCATCACTCCCCCAGTGGAAACTCTGCATATTGTTAAGTCTGTGCCAGGTTCTGGAAAAGTACGTAAAAGCCCCGGCCCTGCACTGCTGCGAAATCTTTGAGAGACACCAAGAAGGCCAGCAGGAAACCTTCAAAACAAGTTTATTTTCCTCTAGTGCCTGTCATGACACGTTAAAGACATGAATGGAAATATTGGCAGAGACGCCTCCATGTTTGTCCCCCCCATGACAGGGGGGGACGGGATATTGGGGCCAGAGGAGCACTGAACCTCCACAGTTGCATGTTGAGTAACACGGAGAGAGGGTGTCTTGATTTCAGCTACCTAGTTTCCTTTCCTGGCGGGCTAGAATCGGCCGGCTCAAGCCCGGAAACACACTGCGGTTCCTTTGTGCTGCCAGGCTTTGTGTTGCATGTAGTGATGAGCGTGAGGGAGACAGACGAGTCAGGAAAGCATGGGAGGGAACGGGCAGAGAGGAAACACGAAAGGCGTTACATAAGAGAGTGATGTGCAGCCCGGATGCTCTCGCGATTAACCAGGAGGCCTGCGAGCTGCCAGATCATGCCATAACGAGTTTAGCATGAGTTTTCCTGTGGAGTCGAAGGGAGCAGAGCAGCGCCGTGGTCCGCCAAAGGGAGCTGCGACTTCGGGCTTTTAAGATGAACCTCATTCCTCTTACACAGCCCGTCTGGAATGTACAGATGTTTCCTTTGGGGAATCACTACCAGGGCCTGTTCTCACACACACACAATTGGACAGAATTGTGCTCTTGTTCACACACACATATGCTCACAGCACACGCTAGCATGCCAACACACCAACATGACTAGGAGCTCTGCTACACACCTGGCATGAAAAATGACAACAAAGAAAGGAGGGGGGGAGAGATTGGGTGAAAAAATAGCACAGCAAAAGATGAAAACTGAGAGGAAAGGCATGGTGGTCAGGGGAATATTAAAGCTCTTTTGGTATGATTCCTCAGGAATTGGAACAGATAGATGGAGATAGATGGGAGATCCTGAAAGGATCACAGAAGTAAGAAGTTTTAAATGGGATCAGCATGATTTCTGGGAATTGCACTTACTTTTACAGGTCATCCTAATGTAATTGTATCTATGAGTGGACCAGTGGATTTTAATAAAGGAGTATTGTGCTGAAAACCGGAAATGCTGATGCTCAGAGAAACTATGAGTCAGCCTGTAAATTTTGGGACATACTTCTCCCCCAACAACAGGTTTTTGAGTGTGACAAATAAAACAAACCATCAGCAGTGACCTCAGCTACTGGTTCCTTCTTTCCTTAACGTGTTGAGCGAATATGTATCCGTAGTGTTCTAGCCTTAAAGAACACCTATTTATTGTAAGTCTGCCCGGGCAGCATGTAGCTCAGTGGACTAAGCCTCTGTGCCTGTGATCAGAAAGTTACCGGCTTGAGCCCGGGTTTAGTGCATCTATAGGTCTTTGAGCAAAGCCTTTAACTCCCAGCTCCCTGGGGGCTGCAACAGGTGGCTGCCCTTCATAGCCAGTGTGCTTCCAACTGCAGAGAACAAGATTGGGGAGGTGAAAAGATAATTTCAATAAATTACTAAGTGGTGCATACCTGCAGTCCGAATGGGAGCATCATTTATAGAAACAATCTGCTGTTTTTTTGTGGTACTAAATCCTCTATGGATGTACTTGTATGTGGTACAAAGCAGTGGGAAAGTTCAGCGATTAAGTCATCTCTGCAGCGAAGATGAGAGGCATGACAATGGAACAAGTCCGCTTACTGCAGAAATAATTCAAGCTACTGCTTTCTTTTTGTTGGACGGCATTATTTTGCTCAGAGGACCAGCCCAGACCTCATGGAAAATCTAACCACCTCCATTTTATATGCCGCGCTGCTAATACAACTGGGGTTTTTGTTTCTGGGAGATTTCTAGAAGCTGCCGAGGGTACCTAGCAGAGCGGCCAATGCCCAAACCACCAAGCCGACAGCCGAGCTTCTCTGCTGCACCACTAGGATAATTACTTCCATCCATCTCACAAGCTCCCTAACGGGTAGGCTGAAGCATTTGGGGAATGATAGGGGAGCCAGCTGTCATTCTGTTGAAAGCCAGACCTGTGTAGGGGAATGATGTTGTGCCACTCTGTTACTCCAAGTTAATAAGTTTCCTTTTTGACCATGTGCTGATGAATTACAAAGATCTTGAAAAGTACCCCCACCTCTTCACCTGTTGCTCTCTTGGTTTGGTTTTTATTTTCTTCTCCCTTTCTGAAGCCTATAAATTCACCAGTTTTCCTGAGTTAGTTTTGACTTGCAGTGTTGCCCTTGGATGATGAGTGAGGTTCCTCCTCCCTCTGTCACAGTTTTTGGTGGAGAGCCAGCCACCTTTTCCTCTCATTGACATGGTACAAGCGCCGTCACGTAGAGATGTTCCTCTACATGTCATTGATCTAGTGCCAAGACCCATTAATTGCTGACAAGTCTGTGGGCATGTTCCCAGAAAAGGGCTAGTAAATGTAATGTTTCTCCCAAGAAGATTCAGATAATGCAGAGAGCACTTCGGTGTCGAATTAGCAGGAGGTGGGTGGAGGCAGGTGAGAAAAGCCTCTGATTATCAAGATTAGTTCATCAGGGCATCCAGCCTGCCAATCCAATGGCCCTCCCCATGATGACAGTCCTGCCAAGCAGCCCCCCAACCAGAATCAGTAATGAAGTCTGATGGAACACAAATGTAGTGAGCCTTTCTTCCATCAAATTGCTACATATACTTTGCTGCCGTAGATTCTTTTTGTGACTATGGCCTCCATCGGGGCAATTTGCTCTCTTCTTTCTCCATCAACGAGGGGAGGGGTTGCCTCAGCACTCGGGACGGCTGGGCAGTTCCGAAGTAATAATTTACTTAATCGGCTTAATTAACTGGGCTTGAGCAGTGGGATGCCTTCGGGGAGGGTAGCAAGCAGTGCTGGAATCCATTATAGCCATTTCAGGATACATCCATCTATATATTTATGTGTGTGTGAGTGAATGTGCATTAAACATTCAAAGCAGTTTCTATAAGCAGTTTCTGCCGGTGTGTGTGGTATATGCCACGCACGTGAATTCAGACTGGCGGTTGTGCTGTGTAAGCCCGCCAAACTGTGTGACACCCCAGTGGCCGCACCCTCTGTATTGGATATGTTCAACCATCTGGGTCCCACATGGAACTCTTTGCCTTTTCATTTCCTCCTGCTTTTTTTTCCACAGGGATCTGTCCAAAAACCGCATTTCCTCAGTAGATGCCAATCTCTTTGATCGCCTGACTTCCTTGGAGGAGCTGTAAGTACAAAGTCCTTTTCTGCCCTCCCCCATCGTCGTTTGGCTACTGAAGGTCGCACAGACAAGATCGTTGCCTGTGTACCTGGTTTGGGCACAGCAGCCTTCACAAAGGGCCACAGGAAACTGTTACCTTCAGTTTTTGTTCACGTGTGTTTCTGCTAGTGGAACTTTTTCCACATGCTCCTGGACAAATTGAACTTAGACACTCATAGGCTCATTTTTCGAGAAGGTGTACAAGTGTTCACAGTCTTCTTATACAATACTCGTGGGTAGGGTCTGCAGATTACACTCGACTTTATTGAGCCTGATTAATGAATTGTACTCTATTCTGGTCATTTGAAACTATTCTTGAGACCTTCTGTCTGTCTCGCCCTAGGTATCTTCAAGGTAACCGTATAACTGTTCTTCCTCGCGGGATCTTCAGATGTGGGACATTATCCATTTTGTAAGTGTGCTGAGACTGGCTTCCTGCTTCTGCAGCTGTAGGAACACCACAGCCTGGTGGTGCTGGTGGGACTGTTGGTGCTGGGGGTTTGAGAAGTTAGAGAATCTGTTTGTTCTAGTTGGCCGTAGCGCATCGCTAGACAGCGAACGATCTGACATAACATCTCCTAACCACCCCACCCTCCCAACATGTCCTCCTTAGAATGTTCCAGCACTGAGCTTCTGGAGAGCATGGGCCAAGCCGTAGGAACACCCTGCACAGCTATTCCACCACACTGTTGCAGCTGCGCAGAGGAAGGCCGGCACAAGCCGGATAGTTCTAGACCAGGGATGGAAAGGGCTTGAGGGAGGGGAGTTGGAACACCACCCCATGTAAGCGAGGGGTTGAGGCCCAGGCCCATTCCATAAATCGAGGGGGCTGTGTGGGTCTGACGGATCTCGTCCAGAATAAACCTGACTTTTTTAACATAGTGCAAGTGAGCAGGAAACTGAACCGAATATGGAAAAGTAGCAGGAAAGTGAAGGGTTGTATACGTCAGTTATGAGAACAATTAAGGCTAATTAACCCTTGTTGCTCCAGGCTGCTTAACGCTCTATTTGCAGCCTCCCCAAACCCCCTCCTTCTGCCCCCACCTTCCCAGTTTGGCACTCTAGAGCCCTCCATCCTAGCCAGTAAAACAAAGGCTGATTATTCTGGCACAGCCCTGCTGGAGATATAGGTGGCCCAGCGGGAGGGCATGCAGTTTGCTGCCGACCCTGTACCAGTGCTGGAGTTGTGTCTGTGTGCTGAGTTTGTTTCTGTGTGTGTTCGTCTTTCAGAGATCTAAGCAACAACCAGATTTCTACATTAGAAGAAAGAATATGCGATAATTTATTTAATTTAACAGAAATGTGAGTATCTTTGTTCTCCTTCTAAACCCTTTCACAGTGGAAACTGAGGAACTGATTGAAGTCCATAATGGGGTGGTTGAAAAATAGTATCATCTATAGCATACCCGCCATTGCTGTATTACCCAGAATGGCCACAGTAGCCCATTGATGACCCCAAGTAGTCAACACAGCACATCATCTGTTACCAGGAAAACCAGACTCCCCAAACCCCGTCTACCATGATGATGTCATCCTGGGAGGATCTGTCCTCAGCTTCCCTGAATTTCTCTTATATAATGGAGCAGAATCACTAAATTTGTCCTCCCTATTCGTTATGGACCAGGCATTTCCTCCTCCAGATGATGTCATCATCTCCAAGCCTGCAGCACACACGCTAGTTAGCAGGCAGCGTATCCAGCCTGGTGCTCGACACGCCTCCCAGTGTACCACGGACATGCGGCCAGCCACAAGCGCCCCCCCCAAGGCTGAAAACTGCTTCCAGGCTCCATCTCCTGTACCCATAAGCTCCACACCCAGACATTTTGCACCATAAAGACAATCAGCCACATGTAAACCACAGCCGTCCAACCTATCAGGGGCTGCGTGTGCAGTCCCTGCCACTGGGTGGCAATGGCAGAAATGAGACTTCCAGACCCACGGTCGCTGTTATTAGTGCCAATAAAATAACCACCTGCCAGTGTTTGCTTACTCAATAGGGTTGTCACATTATATGAAGTTCATCCATCTTCCAACTGCTTACCCAGTACAGGTTATGGGGAAGTTCCGTAATATTTGCACAAGAAACAAATCAAAACAAGACATTGACAATAACGATTACAGCTGCAAATGAAGGTTTCATTGCTATTTCTCACTCCCCCGACACACAGTAACCTGAGCGGCAACCCGTTGGAGTGCAGCTGCAAACTGGTGAGACTGATGACCTGGCTTCAGGAACAAGGCGTGCGGGTGAGACGGTCCGAGTTCACATGTTGTGAGCGCCCCCTAGAGGTGCGTGGTAGGCCGGTCCTCAACATCAGCCTCCAGACCTGCGGTGAGCACCTGGGATGAGTCAGAGCCATTCTTAGGATTTGAATCCATCGTTGCACACAGTGATGCCTGCTATAGTGTGTGATACTGTATAATAATCCACCTGCTTGCTGTTGTTGGAGTTACTGCTCTGTTATATCTACTGGCCACCGGCACACATCTCCACATGTGAATGCACATCCACCCACAGCCATACCGCTGTCCTTGGTGGCTTTCCTTGGTGACGCCGTCCCCTCTGCGATTCCCAGGCCTGAACTACGCTGCCTGCCTCCCGAACATCTACACGGGTGTCAGGGAGCTGGTGATCTTCACCAGGTCCACGCCAGGGAACTTCACACGGGAGAGCTGCAACGCGCTGTGCTTCGAGTCGAGCCAGCGCTACGGCGGCCTGGGGACACAGCACGAGTGCCTGTGCAGCACAAACTCCGAGGCCAACCACATCAGTGAGTCACAGTGCTCAGCGGCCTGCGCTGACCCACTCGTCATGGAGGAGTGCGGCTGGAGAATGGCACTCGACGTCTTCCCCGTCAACTTCTCGGCCAGCCTCTGCCAGCCACCCCGCTTCTCTGTGCACACCGAGGCCAGCCTGTCCGTCTTCTCCACCGTGCACCTCGGCGCCCTCTCCTGGGACTTCGGGGACCGGACGCCTTGGATCAACAACACCGAGCCAACCGCCAAGCACAAGTATGCCCTCCCTGGGAACTACATCGCCCGCGTCATGCTCCGGTCCGGCAACAAGGAGGAGACAGTCAGTGCCAAGCTGCGTGTTGCCCTGCCCGCCCGACTGGAGCTCCGCTGCCCAGAATTTCTAGTGGCTAACCGTAGCCTAGACACCCAGCTGGTCAACTGGGGAGGCATGGGCGTGGTGGTGGATTGGAGGATCTTGAGGGATGGCAACGAAGTAGCCAAAGGTGAGCTTCATATTCACACTGCGCCCCCCCACCCCAGTGGCCTCAGGAACCCCACATTAACTTCAGCTTGGCCAGCAATGAGGCCAGGGCCGCACCCTAGCATAGCGTAGCAGCTTAGCACACCAGGGCATAGCCTCTTAGCACCCCTTCTAAAACGTCCAGATACTGTGAACCAGCAAAACATGAAAGCAAAACGTGTGAGTGAGAGACAGAGTGAGAGGGAGAGAGGGGGCGAGGGAGGGGTCGCTCGCACGGCAGCAAACTCCATAAACAAAAACCCAGTATGTGTGTAGCAGCTTTGAGTTTCTGCACTTAGCCTGGGCGACAGAGGGAATGCTTTAGCACGGTGCTAACAATGAAAGGCTGTTTTAAAAGAAACATTTCTTCAGCTTTATTGGTGACTAGCAGATGACTGATTCACTCAACTCTAACCCTAACCCCTGAATTTCATTAGAACCTCAGTTACTTAGTTATTTCCAACACTTTTACAATGACAAATCCAATTTGAATATCTTAAGTGTCAAGAAGTATGTTTATCGAGGGTAAAGCTTCTGCACCAGTAGGAGAGAGAACTGTGAAGACATGCTGAGGTCCAGGCAGCAAACAGATCCATGGAACCGGTACCAGGGGACGATGGACCGGGGGCTTTAGTCAAATAACTACAGTTTTGGATTTGGGAAAGGGGGACTGGGCCAAGGAAACAAGACTGGTGATTATAGCACTTAAGCTGGGAAGCAGCACCTGACCCCCCTGTAGTCGTTAGGGGAAGCTGCATAGGTGTCACTGCCACCTGCACCTGCCCTCTGTGTCCCCAGCTGCACCGCACTGCCCAGACGATGGGCTGCTGCACGGCGACCCTCCACACTGCTACCAGCTGCTGCCGGAAGAGTCCAGCTGGTCCGCGGCCCGGACCCAGTGCTCCGCACGCGGGGGTGACCTGGCGGTGGTGCAGACGGAGCCACTCCGCAGCAGACTGGCGCTTTACGTCACACAGTGAGTATCTTTTAGCACCCTTAGCCCCACACATGTCAGAAGCACAGATATGATAGGGTCGCTGAGGTAGGGGTGTCTGTGGGGGGGTTTGTACATGTTACTTTGTGGGGACTACTTTTTTGGTCACCACAAAGGAAAACTCAGTTTTATTAATCTGTGAATGCAATAAAAAGGTGGCAAAAGTCATGTGTATTGTTTGGTTATGGTTGTCATTGTTTGGATTACGGTTTTGCTCACAAAAATGAATGGATGGTCCCCACAAATTTGTGTCTGTGTGTGTCTGTATGTCTGTCTGTGTGTGTCTGTGTGTGTGTGGCTGTGTCTGTATGTATGTGAGTGTCTGTGTGTGTGTCTGTGTCCGTGTGTGCCTGTGTCTGTGTTTCTGGTTGTGGCTCTGTGTGTGTCTGTGTGTGTCTGGTTTTAGCTGTGTGTCTGTGTGTGTGTGGTTATGGCTGTGTGAGTGGTTGTGGCTGTGTGTGTATCTGTGTGTGTCTGTATGTGTGTCTGTATGTGGCTGTGTGTGGCTGTGTGTGTCTGTATGTGTGTCTGTATGTGTGTGTGTGTTATTCACCCATAGCTGAGTGTCTCCCACCCCCAGCCTCAGCACAGCCCCCTCAGCTGGCCCTGAGCTTTCTCTGCACCCCACCCCACTCATTTATAGATGCTGCTCTTTAGTTCATGTATAGATGCTGCTCTTTAGTTCATTTATAGATGCTGCTCTTTAGTTC
>JABFEB020000092.1:1654304-1665695 GCA_019775895.2 Stomatorhinus ivindoensis | reverse complement strand
CCCCCCCCCCCCCCCCCCCCCGCAGCTCATACACAGACCTGCCTTATGCAGAGGTGGCAATTTCAAGTCCAGAAAGTAAAAATCCAGACCATGATTTTGGTTCAGCCTACCAGTTGAGTACTCTGACTGTTCTCCCACCAAACTCTCTCACACTTTCTCCCACTTATTAGTCAGTATGTTTATATGCACAGCTAAGTCGAGCTACGATTACAGCCCAACTGCGCCATTTAATTGGACTACTGTCCTTGTCCCAGTATACATGTATGGGAGGGGAATGGATTTATTGCCCGAAGTATGTCCAACTCCAGTACTATAGGCTTTTTCTGGTTGATCTATAAAGTTACAGAAATTAATAAAATAACACTTATGTGGACAAATTCAATGACACAAGCTTTAATTGCAACCTGGTCAGAAGAACTAGATCAAGCTTAACATGAATTAAAGTATTTTGCATAATATACTATGACAGCACATCACTGGAAATTTTTCAAATATTACAGTGTGATTTTGTTGTAATAAATATTGGGGTATTTATGAAACAAAAAAGGAGTTCAGCATAAATATCTGACAAACCCGCAAAGGAGTGATTTAAACAGCATGGATGAAAATGATTATGATTGTCTTCTAGAACGCATGCAGCGCTCATGCAAAGACAGCGGGAGTAAACTTTAAACTGACTTTTAAACATCGACTAGTCTTGAAAAGGAATAATTATAAAAATTGCCAAAGTTTCTAGCTTTTTATTTTTCCTATGACAGAGTAAAAATATTTTAGCGAGACTTAAATTCCCTGCACTATAATATCTGTTCCAAACTATAAAAAGACAAAGCCTGATCTTAATCTATCTGAGTAAGAAAGTAAGAATTGGATGTGCATACTATGCGATGTTGGTATTAATATCACACGTCGTCCAATCCTATGATATACTACAACCAGTTTTCAAATTCAGTACAAAATACCCCATCACACATTGTGATTCAGCGCCAGTTCCAGGTTTTACATAGTGAAGTACCATACTGTTCGTACCTTCTTGAAGTTCAGAAGTACGGTACCTGGAGCGGTGGCAAAGCGCCTTTTAGTTGAGCGGTGTATTAGACAGCGTTACGGTGCTGTACATTTGGTACCTGCTGTTCATCCTCTGCTATGCTCCCAGCGTCTTCTGTGTACTGACTCCTTCTGTTACCTTAAAAGTCCGGGGGGGGGGGGGGGTCTGTGCTGCATGCACAGGGCACCTAGACCAGTTTGAATCCGATTGAACGTATACATGCAGGAGTAATTCCACTCCCAATCGCATTATCTTGGTGGTGCCTTAGTCCGATTTTGGGAAATTTGATTTAATGCGATTTCAGTAGGACTAACGTGTTTACATGCTCTCCGGTTTTAGTCGGACTAACGTGTTTACATGCGCTCCGGTTTCAGTCGGACTAGCGTGTTTACATGCACTCCGGTTTTAGTCGGACTAACGTGTTTACATGCGCTCCGGTTTTTGTCGGACTAACGTGTTTACAGGCACTCTGGTTTTAGTCAGACTAACGTGTTTACAGGCGCTCCGGTTTTGGTCGGACTAACGTGTTTACATGCGCTCCGGTTTTAGTCACACTAACGTGTTTACATGCTCTCCGGTTTTGGTCGGACTAACGTGTTTACATGCGCTGCAGTTTTGGTCGGACTAACATGTTTACATGGGCTCCGGTTTTAGTCACACTAACGTGTTTACATGCTCTCCGGTTTTGGTCGGACTAACGTGTTTACAGGCACTCTGGTTTTAGTCAGACTAGCGTGTTTACATGCACTGCGGTTTTGGTCACTCAGATTCTCATGAAATTCATTCGCTTACTGTCAGTCAGTCCTAAAGCTTCATTTCCTTGCATCAGGAGTCTTGCCTTTAAAAATGTTAGTGTGCTGGAAATGTGATGTCAATATATTCTGAAAATCCGGTTATTTACATACTGATACTGTATTTCACTGGAAAATATCCCAGGGATTAGGTCAGCCATAGAGGTCAGCGAAGGTGATTTTATGCATGACTTAGACATGACCTGTGCTTCCCTCTTCGCAGGGTGTGGGGAGCTGTGTGCCCCCATCGCTGTGTGTCAGCCCCAGGAGCTGAATGACATCTTCCCAGTGGCCTGCCCACCTTTGCAGCAGTGGTGTGGCTTCAAGAGCCACTGTCTGCCCCTCACCAGCCCCTGCACCCCGAGCTCCTGCCCTAACTGCTCTAGTGCCAATGCCCTTCCTCTGGATGCCACCCTGCCCATGTACAACCTGGTCCATGACTATACCTTTACTCTGGAGGCTGGAGAAGCCAGACACCTGCTGGTAAGGGCCCAAAAGCAGGGAGCAACTACTGATTGACATTTAACGCTTGTTAGCAGTTGACTCCATGTGTTGATGTTTGTAGAGATCTATCTAAGGGCAAAGTGGAGATATACCCAAGTCACATAGATGCATAACCTTGTTTTGGGATGATCCTGCTCTTCAGACTCATTTCCTTGCCTTCTCCCAGGTACAAGAGCAGGTTGCAGACTTAGAGATCTCTTGGGGTGACTTCATTGCCCTACAGCACAACTCTGGTCCTAGGGCTCTTCTTCGGTGCAGCACAAACCACTCGTCCCCATGGAGACAGAGCTTTTTAGCACTCAACCACTCGAACTGGTTCAACGACACCATAGACATCACCGAAAATGTGACCTGGATTGATGAGGCGTTGTGTCCAATCAGGGTGCTATACACTGGGATGGTGGACAAACCTATCCCAGGCCAACTCCTCCGGAGAGGTCTGCCTGATCCCGGCATTTACAGCTTTGAGGTCACATCCAATGACCCCGACTTTCCCAGCCAGGCATCATGCAACATCAGTGTGGTGCCCCCCATGGCACTTACCGTGGTCTACCCGCCAAGTCAGAACGGCACCATCTACTTCCCCATCAACCAGACCTTTCTGCTGGCCAGAATCCGCTCCTGGCATGAGGCCCTAGCCAGCTGGCAGGGTGGCAACCAGAATTTCTCATTCCATCCTCAGTGCCCCCCTGAACTGGAGTCTATTGTGGAGGAATGCCAGTCAAACCCTCATAATGATACACTCTTTGCCTACATGGAGATTCCGTTGGGTGACTCTCCCCCCCCAGCGTTGGTTATCATAGCACGCAGCAAGGTGACCTCCGCTAACATAACAGTTCGTGTGAAGGTGGAAGTGCCCCTCAGAGGCCTGAAGATCATGCCCCACCCCAACCAAAGGGTGTTAATGAACACCTTAGTAGTAAGTCACTTGACCTTCTCTCTTTCGTCACAGCAATCTTCATTGTAGTCCTTCACATTCTGTTTCTCCCACTCTTTCCATGACCTGTTGATTGATTGTTCACGCTGTGACCCCTGCAGAGTTACATGGCGACAATGGAAGAAGGATCAGACCCAACCATCAAGTGGACAGTAGATGACAAGCCTCACTTTACATACTACAACACGGTGCTCAACATCATTTACCAGAACGATGCAGTCTACAAACTATCAGTGAGTATCCGTCACAATTTCTTTTTGGGTCACTAAATACATTACTGCTTTTTAATTCAAGTTCCCAAATGGATGTCCATGTTGACCAATCATATGGCTTGTGTCTTCTCATTGGTGATCTGTTATATTTGGAAAACCCCCAATAATTTGCATTTTTCTCATTGAGTAATAGGATTTCATGTACCTCCTTTGAACGTCCAGGTTCAGAAGAAATCTGTCCGGACCAAATAGATGTGGTGACTGGGCCTCATCGTTGTGTGTAATATTGGCTTTCCCCCTAGGTGACAGCACAGAACCATGTGAGCAACCTGACACAGCACTACAACGTGACAGTGGACCAGATGAAGCCCATGGGCGAGCTGACCGTAGAAGGTGTCCCATCCATTGTCACTCAGGGTTCGAACCAGACCTTCTCTGTATCCATCACCATGGATATTTCTGTGGAGGCCACAATATGGTACATGAAATTCAATCTCTCCTGGACAGTTTACTGCAAACCCTTCCTTTACCTTATCCTTAGACTTCACAGCCGCATTTTATTCCAGGTGAAAAATTGCTTATTTACTTCAAATTGAAAGTGTTATGTCCAGGTGTAAGTGTTGTTTTCATTGTCAATAAAAGCAGAGGACCTAGGAAAGGAAAGCCTGATTGAGACAGAAAAGCCCATGAGCCATTCCTCTGGGTCAGGCCAGTGCCCAGAGCTGAGTAACAGCACATACAGTCTGCAGAATGGACACATGTAGAGACACAGCTGAATTATAGGCCAGTCCATCGGCTTTTGACCTGACACCTTTATGAGATTATAAGGGTGAACCGGGCCAGTGTGGAGCCAAGTGTAGAAGGTAGATTGCAATCACAGCTGAGCCTGTAACCTCCTCCCCGTGTCGATGTCTCCGGGTTGCAATGTGCTTGATTTACAGTCCCGCCGTTACCAAAGATTGCTGACAGGAATTTTCCCTCCATTGCACTCAGCCTGCTTCCTAAATTTCCACTTCTTTGCCTTTAAAATTTTTCTGCAGCTGCCTGGTGCTTTCAGATTTCCAAACCCAGGGCACAATTTAGGGTTTCTCAGCAGTTACATCATTTTCTTTTCCTTTTTGAGTGAACAGTCTCAGCCTAAGTGCAAACAACCCTGAGCTGTTTGCAGGTTAATAATGTTAAGAGATGGCTGTAGACTCTGCAGTTCAGTAAAACATTTTCTTTATGACTGAGTTCAGGGAGGAGACCAAAGGCTGGAGGCCCAGATAAGAGGGGAGATTCTCTGCAGCCTTCACTTTTTTGGCTTTTTTCAGTACTGTACGTCCAATGGTATACATCTAAAAGCAGATGTTTTCTCCTGCTCCAGGTGGACTTTTGGGGACGGAGATTACCAAGTGTACCAGTTCAAACCTCCCTATGAGAATTCTCTTTTATTCCCTGATGACTCCACCAATCTGATCACCTTGAAGAAAAATGTCACCTATATTTATTCACAGCCAGGTAAATAAGCATTTTGTCTTTGGGCATTACTGACCTAGTCCAGTCTAGAGGAGAGTACTGAATAGATCTATATAGTCATGGAGAGACAAAGAAGGATTGAGTAGTTTGAGTAGTTGGTTCTGCTGTCATCTGTTTGTATTTTGCATAAAGGATGGGGAGTCGTGGTCTGTGGCATTATTGCCTTGCTTTATTTTCTGTTTCTGTTATTGCAGGGGAATACACTCTCATTGTGTCTGTGTTCAACCAATATGAAAACAAGAGTCGAAAGATAGATGTGTTTGTCTACAGTATACTGACTAAAGTGGAGATCATGACCGACTCCAGACCATTGCTAACAGGAAGTCCCATGATTTTTGAGGCTCATCCCCTTCCTTCAGCTTATGGTATCATCTACACCTGGGATTTTGGGGATGGTTCACCAACTTTGCAAGGGCGAGAGCGGCGTGTCCAGCACACCTTCTCCCACTGGGGTATCTACAGCATTTCCGTGTCCATCAACAACAGCATCAGCCAGCTGGCAAACTACACAGAGGTGCTGGTGTCAGAGGACATCCAAGGACTTAAGGCCTCCTCATCAGCTCCCACAGAGTTCAACACACCCACAGTGATCAATGCTTGCGTGGAAACTGGTAACAACATCACCTGGATCTTTGACATGGGTGACGGGGAAGTGATAAGTAGCCAGGAATCACAGGTGGAACACATCTACAAGAAGGATGGCGTCTATACAGTAAACATCACGTCTGCCAATGCAGTGAACATCCAGTCGGTCCTTCTGCAGGTTCAGGTGTATGTCCTACAGGTGGTTTCGCTGGAGCCCTCAGGCTGCATCCAGGAGGTCACCAGTGTAAGCTTCGAGGCATTTGTGTTAGGAAACTTCTCTATCTACACATATGAGTGGAGCTTTGGGGATGGAACACCCAACTTGACTGTCCATGGAAGCCCCAGAGTAACACACATGTTCTCTAGGAGTGGTAACTACCATCTCTCACTGTTGCTGTCCAGTAAAGTAAATAAGGCTAATTTTTTTGCCTGGGTCTGTGTACAGCCAGTGGTCACCAACATCTCACTTGTTCCCTGTAGCAGCTATACTAGACTAGGTGACGAAAGTACCTTTGTTGTGAGTGCCATCCCTGAATTTGAGTACACCTACCTTTGGGACTTTGGTACTAATGAATCGTCAGTCCGAGGAGAAAAGATGATGGCATTCACTTACAAGAACCCAGGTCAGTATCTGGTAATGGTCACTGTGCTCAACAACATATCCTGTAGCAACAACACAGCCTTGATTGAGGTACAGGATGCGGTTGGCTTGGTGGTGATACAGCATAACGGTACCAAGTTCAACAACCTAACACTGCACCAGGCCTATATGTTTATTGCATCTTCCGGGTCCTCAAAGGTCCATTACACCTGGGACTTTGGCGATGGCAATGTCTTGAGCGGAAATAACATCACGCACATATACAACTCCTCCGGCTACTTTAGCATCAGCCTGATAGGGAGTAATGAAGTGAGTGAGAATATCACTGAAATCACAGTGGCAGTCATCACACCTATTCAAGGCCTGACTATTAACGCCAGCCTGACCAAAGTACCGCTCAACACCTCTGTTGACTTTGAGGCTCACTTGGAGCAAGGAGATGATGTGCGTTACTCCTGGATCCTCTGTGACCGCTGTACACCCATCCTCAGCTCCCATTATCACACACATTATACCTTCAAGTCTGTTGGCACATTTAATGTCATCGTGACAGCTGAAAATAAGATCAGTTCCATGCAAGCCAGCATATTCATTTTTGTGCAGAGGGAGCTTGAAGGGCTGCAGATTGTATCTGAGGACCTTGGAGATAGTTGCTGCTTTGCTACCAATAAAGTCCTTCACTTGCAAGCTACCGTCCGAGAGGGAACTAATATATCCTTTAGCTGGGACCTCTTGAAAGATCAAGAGGCTCAGCAGAACCTCAGCGGAAGAGCCATTGATGTGAGCTTCTCGCAACCAGGACCCTGCAATGTCTTCCTTAATGCCAGAAATCTTCTTGGCCACATCAGCGTTAACAGGACTATTGAGTTCCTAGACATAGTCGGCTCACTGTCCCTATCTGTCAAACCTAATCCAGTGGCATTGAATGCCTCTACCAGTATGACAGTATCAGTGACTGGTGGTTCCAACCTGGGGTACTTGTGGCATGTAGATAACCTCACTGTAAACAGAAGTGTTCCATTCCTTGATCACCAGTTTGATAATCCTGGTCTGAAGCTGGTACAAGTGGAAGTTTCAAATGAAGTTAGCTTGCAGAATGTCTCAATATGGATTACAGTGCAGGAACCTGTATCAGGGGTAACATTTTCAGCTACTAATGTAACAGAACAGAACTTTGTCATGTCTGGAACAACGGTTTCATTTCAGGGGGTTTGCCAAAGAGGTACCAACATCTCCTGGACATGGTACTTTCCTGATAGTAGAGGAATGGGGCAGAATGTAACCCATAATTTCTCTATCATTGGAGTTTTCAGAATCACTCTAAATGCAACAAACAATGTCAGCACCGAAGCTGTTAGCAGAGATTTCACTGTGCAGGACAAAATTAAGGGCCTGGAGCTAAAGGTCAACAAGAGCTCCGTGGCTCCAAGGGAAAGCGTGGAATTCAAAATTTCCATCACTTCTGGGACCTCAGTCAGCTTTGTACTGAGTATCAGTGGTGACTCCACGGTGGTACTCACCAACCACACGTATGTCCATCAGTTCACACGAGTGGACGACTACGTGGTCAATCTGACAGCTCATAACCAGATCAGCTCTGAGAGAGTGAGCATCGTGGTCAGGGTCATGGAACCCATCAGCCGACTAACTATGGTCAACTGCTGTGAGGCAGCCATCCCTGTGGGCATCATAAAACATTTCAGTGCAGAGATACAGACAGGAGACCACGTTACCATCATCTGGACATTTGACCTTCATCATGGGGCTAAGAAAACCATCGTAGGGCATCACGTGACTTATCTTCCTGAGCAAAGTGGACTCCTAACTATTTATCTTTGTGCAGTCAATTCTCTGGGGTCCCACAATGTGACCAAAGACATTCAAGTCCAGAACATCCTGACCTCGGTCCGCCTTGTAGCCCAACCCCAAAATACCTTCATAAACAGGTCAGTGTCTTTCCAGGCATTTGTGTACCCCCAGTTCACTCCAGCCACCTTCCAGTGGAATTTCGGGGATGGTACAGCATTGCAGACCTCCAACTCATTCTCCATCACCCATTCATTTTCAACACCAGGAACCTATGTAGTCCATGTAAACACCAGCAACCTTTTGAGCAGAGTCATGGACCAGGTCACTGTAGTTATTCAGGTCCTGATGTGTGAGGAGCCAACAGTGCAGCTTAGCCATGCCCAACGTCTGGTAATCCGCCGCTCACAGCCCAACTTGTTGGAGGCCAGTGTGGATCTGAAGGGCTGCGTTCAATACCGCATGGAGTACCTGTGGGAGATATTCAACACGCCAGCATGTGTCAGTCCCCCAAAGCATGCCAAGATTCTGCTCCCTGCTGAGGTGGATGTTACAAAGCTGCAGCTCTCTATTCCGAAGATGGCACTGCACCCGGGAAACTACAGCACAGTTTTTTCCTTGTCATACCTTGGCATCCCGCTTCGCAAGACCGCCTGTCTCCAGTTAAGCGTGGTGGCTGGAAAGCTTGTACCCATTATAGAAGGTGGCAACTTCAGAGTCTGGTCCAAGACCCAGGACTTACAGCTAAGTGCAGAGCAGTCCTATGACCCTAATCTGGAGCCCGAAAACCAGTCCCTTCTGACCTACCTGTGGGAGTGTCTTAAAACCTCCAAGGTAAGACTGCCTGCTCTCCGTTTTGTAAGTGTAAGCAAATATTTGAAGAGTTTCACCAGGGCAAGCAGGGTTTGAACAGCTGAAAGTGAGATATTGGTGAACTAGAAAATAATAATAATAATTGATAGTTTATTGATTCCCATAGGGAAATTCTCTTTTCACCTCCCCCACCTTGCTGTCCATGAGAGCAAGTGCAGTAGCAAAGAGCAGCCGCCCTTAGTAGCATGCAGGGAGCTAGTGGTCAAGGGCCCAAGGGCTCAAGGACCCACCAACATGCTGAGGCTAGGCTTATACTGGCGACCTTCTGATCACAGGCTTAATGGGTTAAGATGCTGTAACTGTGATTGGAAGGTCACAAATCCCAGGGTTATGAGAATGATTTCACTGTTGGGCCCCCGAGCAAGACTCTCTACCTCCAGATGCTCCAGGGACTGTCTGATCCTGCTTTCTGAACTGTCACTTTGGATAAAGCATCTGCTAAATAAATGTAAATGCAAACATCATCATATTCCTGGGAGGTGACACCCAAAAATATCCTTCTGTGCTCAAGCCTCCAACTTTAAGACATACTTTTCCATCTGCCCACTCATACTTGTGAGCTGGTGAGCTTGCGTGGGATGGAGTGACTCAGAGGTCTGGTCGACTCAGTGTGATTTAGCCAGTATGAGAAGACTGAGGTCCTTCTCCCCTAACATGGCTGGATTGGGCCCACTCAAGTGGGTGTGCGTTCAATTTTATTACATTTAAACTGAGAAGGTGGTGGGTGGGACTTACTGTAATGCAGCCCTGGGCTCAGACCAACCCCACCCCTCCGCCCACCCTCGCCGGCCTACGCTTCCATAATTAACCGTGGTTCGTGTCCAGGCACCCCTTGTTCAGCTACACCATCTCTCTCTACCCTCCCTACATGGACGTCTTGCGAAGTAAACATTTTTCCTAAGCAACTGTTTGCAAGACTGATTAACCCATTACAAAAATAATAAAACAGGGCATGGAAAATAATGGAATGATTCTCATAAAAAGCAGGGAAACAGCCAGCAGACATAACTGAAGCCTGACAGTCCACCGCCATTAGATGTCTATGAGACCTGATGGAAAACATTATAGGTTCTCTTAGGAGAAGAGAAAGATCAGGCAGTCATTAAGTTAAAGACCTATAATTCCAGCTCCATAAATATGCGAGCCACAGGAAATTACTTTACTGAGGCCTCACCAAAAATGTCTAACCCCTGGTGCCAGACTCATATTTAGGGATTTTATCGCCAGCCTACTGAAAATCAATGGCCGTCAGAAAGCATTCACTGCTGTGTCTCACCACAGGGCTCTGGGCACTGCTCCAGTCTGAACTTTGGCCTGGGCTCCAACGGGCCAGTTCTGGGCATCCCAGGCAGCGAGCTAGA
The DNA here is from genome assembly GCA_019775895.2 of Stomatorhinus ivindoensis. NCBI lineage: Eukaryota > Metazoa > Chordata > Actinopteri > Osteoglossiformes > Mormyridae > Stomatorhinus > Stomatorhinus ivindoensis. The sequence continues at coordinate 1,655,462 of JABFEB020000092.1, read as the reverse complement.
GGCCAACGTCACCTACACCTTCCGCCTCACCATCAGCAAGGAGGGCATAAGTCCTGAATCCACCAATCAGACGGTAAGGTGTAGGGCCAAGGAGACAGTGCCACATAAACACAAGACTTGTCCTTTAGCTGTGCAGGTGTATAAACCACGCTTTGCAGTATGAGCTGCTAAAATATAGTGAATGGAGCAGCATGTATGTTATATGCATTTTATAGGAAGGCATAAAACCTACCATTTCTATTGCTTTGAATTTCATTTTTGATTATTTGAGTATCAATCCCAGCTGTCAGATTGAGCCATGAAAAAACTCCCCAAATCTGATTTAACACTCAGGTATGTCTGACAACCCTCAGCCTGACGGTGGGTTCGCAGGGTAATGTGATTTAATGTTACCTTCACCGCGACTCTGCTGTTTTTTTTTTTTTAAAGGATCTGGTTTCTGTTTTTTTAATGTTGTTAATTGCTTGTTTTGATCTTTAATATCCTGACCAGATTTACTCCTGCTGCAGTGTAAACAGCGTTCAGATAACGCCTCCTTAAATGTCGGATGTGTGCATCTCCTGTCCAGTGTTAGTGGAGGTCTGTGGTGCTGCTTTGCCATTTAAACTGCAAGTCATCCTCAGACAGACCCTGGGGTGGGGGGGGGGGGGGGTTGCCCCCCATACCCTGACAGATGGCCTTGTCCCCACCCTCGTCTTAAAGGGCACTTTTTGCATTTACTTTGTGCCCTTGATTCTCTGTTTTCCCTAAACAGCTCGGGCCCATAACACATGGTTTCTTCTGCAGGCCCAACGTAACCATACTTACTAGATAACTACAAATTCACGGTCCCTCTTTCATCTCTGCATGGGATACAGGTTGACACCCTGACAGTGACAGTGGCTGGACGTTTTGTGTCCTGTCGCTTAGTTTCGCACCCTCACCTGCAGTGTCATTCCTCAGAAAGGAATCTCCAACCTACACCCAAATCCTCACTTCCATGTTCCAGCCTGGTCTCACCAAGGTTCTTCTAGCAGTAGCAATGCACCCAGCCGGCTCCAAAATCGAATCATTCCAGTGATTGCTAGCTGAATCTTTCTGGGAATCCTCAGCGGAGAAGATGAGGCGAGATGAGGGCCTCCCTGGTGTGCATAAAACATCTCTGCCCATTGGTGGGGG
>JABFEB020000092.1:1634919-1649410 GCA_019775895.2 Stomatorhinus ivindoensis | reverse complement strand
ACTCACACGGAGACACACAGACACAGGAACACAGAGACACTCACACACGTACACAGACACAGGAACACAGAGACACTTACACAGAGACACTCACACGGAGACACACAGACACAGGAACACGAAGACACACAGACACAGGAACACAGAGACACTCACGCGAAGACACAGACACAGGAACACTGAGACACTCACACGGAGACACACAGACACAGGAACACAGAGACACTCACACACGTACACAGACACAGGAACACAGAGACACTTACACAGAGACACTCACACGGAGACACACAGACACAGGAACACGAAGACACACAGACACAGGAACACAGAGACACTCACGCGAAGACACAGACACAGGAACACTGAGACACTCACACGGAGACACACAGACACAGGAACACAGAGACACTCACATGGAGACACACAGACACAGGAACACTCACACGGAAACACGCAGACACAGGAACATAGACACATTCACGCAGAGACATGCAAGCAAGAGCATGAGCAGTGGAAATCTGTGCAAAGCCTCTGGAGATCACTGATATGTAGCATGTCATAGCTGCAGTATTTGTGTATGTAGCATGCTGCTTGACATGTCATGGCCATGGTATTTGTCTGTGTAGCATGCTGTTTAGCCTGTTATTGCTGCAGTTATTGTAGACAATTTATGTAGCATGCCATTTAGCATGTCATTGCCACGGTTGTTGCCTGTGTGGCATATAGCAGTCTGTGTAGCATTTCATTGCTAATATATTTATCTATGTAGCATGCTGCTAAGCATATCATTATTATCTACATAGAATGCAGCATTTAGCAGTCTGTTTAGCATATCATTGCTGCAGTATTTGTCTAATGGCAGTGAAACTGTGACAGTGGAGCTTGGCGGCCCCTGTGTATCACAGGACCCTGGAGGTGGTGCTTCCCGACGTTCCCACAGGCTACGACAGTCTTGCCCATTGGCTACAGCATCTGAGCAGCACCACACTGTGGGACCTTCTCAGACAGGGAGACCCTCAGCGAGTACGAGAGCTCTGTCTGGCCCTCATCACAGTGCTTAATGAGGTGAGACCCCTACCCTAAGTCTACCCTAACATGCTCACAAACACACACCCAAGTGAGGTACACCTGCATTTGTAAGGAATTCCCTTTAAATCCTATTTTAATTTTAGGCATATTGTTTAGTATGCAGAAAATGAAGTGAAACGGCATTTATCCAGTAAGGAGACACGCAGACATACGCTCACTCTACCCCTGCAGTACGAGACCAGGTCTGGCATGGAGGTGAGCAAGGCAGAGAGGCTGTATCGCGTAGCTGTGCGCAGCAACATCACCCGTGCCCTGACCTCCCTGGACCTCAACACGGTCAATGACATTCAGCAGACCTCCGCCGCCCTGGCACAGTGCACGGTGAGACTGGGTGGGGGGGGGTTTACTGGGTGGGGGGTGCTGCGGTTTACAGTGGTAGAGGTAGTTTGTTTCTTGTTTTTTGTTTAAGCTCTTCGTTCCTCTAGAATTAACCAAATTACTGCAAGACTTGATGTCTGTCTGCAGCCAGGAGTGAGTAACGGGTGTGCTTGTGTATGCTTCTGTGTGCACTAACCGGGCGAGCAGGCGGTGAGCCGAGAGTTTATCTGTGAAGAGTGTCAGAACAGCACACTGAACAAGCTGGAGTCCATGCTGGAGATACTGCAGAGTGATACCAAGCAGGGCACGGTCACCCCCACTGAGATCGCCGACAACATCCTCAACATCATGGGTGAGAAGCCGGCTGGGATGATATTTGTGCACCAGTAAGGTGGTCCAGCCATCAGAGAGCTATACCTGCAAACCAAATATCAGAAATTGTTTATATAGTGGTCAGTTCTATTGAAAGTGATTTACATTTCTCAAGAGAGCAGGGTCAGACTGTCCCCGAAACAATTAAGATCCTTGCTCAAAGGCCGATGAGGAAAGTCCAGGTCCAGAAATTAAATATCCAGACCAAGATTTTGTTTCAATGAACAGCTGAGATCTCTGTGACTCTTTATACTAAACCTGTGACCTTCCCATCACGGGAATAGAGTCCTAACCCAATGAGACACAATACTTTTAGGTATTAGCTATTTCTGTTGGTTGATGTCACACAGAACGTCTCTGTCCCTCAGGTGGGTTAATCCATCTGGTTAGCCAGGCCCCGCCCCCAATGCCCGAGTCGGAGGATCGGCTTCCGACGCTAAGTGATCACTACCCATTGCGCGTGGCGGCACGGGCCTACAACCTGTCCTCGGAACTGATGCGCATCCTCATGCATTCACGGGTGCTGAATGAGGAGCCACTGGTGCTGCGAGGCACTGAGATCTACGCTGCTGGCAAGCGGGCCGACCCCAAGAGCCTGCTATGCTACAACCAGAGCGTGGTGTGCCCATTCTCCATCCCGCACGCCTTCGCGTTCACCCTGGGAGGGCAGCCCCGCGTCATCCAGCTCCTCGTCCAAGTCAAATCCAACCCCTTCCCCTTCAACTTTGTCAGCAACTACAGCATCTCCACCAAGGTGGCCTCCATGGAGTTTCAGACAGAGAACGGCACACATATCCCCATTGCCAGCCTGGGCCAAGGCCAGGCCATCACTGTTACTGTAGCCAACAGTAGCGATGACCCCACCCCCAAGAGGCTAATGACAGTATCCACCAACATCAGTGCATGCGACTCCATCATTGCCTGGGTCAGAACTAACAACACCAACCACCAGGCGGGCTTGCACATCCAGATCTTCTTCAGTCCTCTGGACGGTAAGGCAGCAGAGATGCTTGTGTGACTGTGGGACATCTCTGGTCAGATTGGTGAACAGAAACCTAGGACACAAGTTATTTTTGAGCGGGGTTCCATTCTCTGTGGCAGGAAGGAGGACGCCTTCTCAACCAACAGACAGTTGTCCTTTAGACAGGAAAGGTCCTAACTATCTGAGCAACAAAGTTAGTTGGCTGTAGCATAGAGCATAACTTGATGTTGCTATTGCAGGTGGAGATGATCTCACTGGGGAGAACCTGACCATTATGGCCTACCTGCACAGCCATCCCCGGCCCAATGAACACAACTGCTCCCAGCACAAGACCATCTCCCTGAACATGTTCATGGAGACGGATCACCAGCCCTACACCTTTTTTCTGTCCCCACAGTAAGGCCCCCTCAAGCCCTTATGTGTCATCCTTTGCTTGTGGAACTATGTTACATTCTTCCCCAAATGGGCAAGTAGTCCACTATATAGGTCATCTTCAACTTCTCTATCCTGGGTTCAGTAGGTTTTAGTGTTTTTCCGCTACCTTCAGATTTTAGAGAGTTTGTAGGACTTAGTTGAAGATAGAGGTTCACAGTGTCAGTAGCTACAGATTTACAGCCTACAAAGAGCAAGTTGAGGGAGGCATAAAAGGAATGTCCCCATGGGGACAATAAAGGATTGATTATTAGTAAAAGATAGTTCAACACTGAAGCATCTTCTTATGGAACATTCTGATTCCCTTGCCTTCTCGTGTTCCTCACAAAAGCTTGACATGGGCCTTCCCACAGCTTGTACGACACCACGCAGGACTATTATGTCAACGTGACAACAGGGTGTGGAGCCGAGGCAGGCGGAGTGCTCCTGGAGGTTGCCGTCTTCTCTTCGCTCTGCCAGTACTTCAGCGAGAGCGACAAGGTGTGGCGCACGGACGGCATGCTGCCGCTGGCGGAGACCACCGCTGACCACGCTGTCTGTAGCACCAGCCACCTCACTTCCTTCGCTGCCAGCTTGTTTGCCCCACAAGATGCAGTGACATTCATCCTGCCGGTGAGGGAGACACGCCAAATTGAGCTTGCGGTGCCATGCACGTTGTGTTGCACAGTGGACCTGCAGAAATCTGACCCATAATCTTTTGCTGAGAGATGATTGACCCTCTTGCTCTTCCTTGGCTGGCATGGTAGGACCCCCCAGGGAAGCCAAACATGGTGGTGCTGCTCACGTGCCTGGTGGGGCTGCTCTGCTACTCAGTGGCGGCCATCATGCTGCACCGGCTGGACCAGCTGGACCTGCGACGGGCAGCCGTGGTGCCGCTCTGCGGAAAAGAAGGGCTGTTCAAGTATGAGGTGCAGGTGAAGACTGGCTGGGGCCATGGAGCAGGTAGGTACCACGAGGGCGCTCCAGAGGGTCTTACCTCCAGCTCTGCTGACTGAAAAGTTACATAACAGTCAGGTACAAAAAAGGCAAAGAATTGATGAACGTCAGACTTTGACAGAAGTCACAAATTCATCATGATCTACAGAGGTACATAATCAGTATAAATCCACCAGAAGTAAGAAAGGGTGGATCAAGTGGTAAACCCCAATACAATACAGCATTGCAACAATGATACAACAACCAGAATACATTACAGCTTGGTGACAATGATATAGCAGCCCAGATACAATAAAGTTTGGCGACAATGATAAGGCAAAGATACAACGACCCAGAGCAAGCAGATTTGGTTTACTATGTAGTTTGAATATATCTTATCCAGACAGAGAATAGCATGCAGATCTCCACATACTCAGCTCATATTTCTGTCGTTTCTTTCCTCCTGCCAGGCACCACTGCCCACGTGGGGATCAGTCTGTATGGTCGTGACGGCCGCAGCGGCCACCGACACCTGGACTGCAGTGGCGCTTTCACCCGCAACAGCCTGGACATTTTCCAGATCTCTACTGACTCCAGCCTCGGCAACCTGTGGAAGATCCGCATCTGGCATGACAACAAAGGTGTGGCTCTTATACCTTTCTTTGTACAGTATCTTGGGCACCTTCATTAAATCAAAGAGCCTAGATGTTAAAACTGATTGGGTTAAAAATCCTGTAGTATTCTGTTAAGGGGCATTGTAGAATCCCATTGGGTAACCGTGTCTGCAGCAAATAATTACATTGGGTGGACAGGTCTACAATGGAGAATTGCGTTGGGTAAACAGGTCTGTATTGACTATCTTTGGGTGAACAAATTGGGTACAGAAAAAAATGTTATATGAATTAAGACAAAAAGCTAGGTGTTGATGGTGGTCTCTCCCTGTAGGCCTCAGTCCAGCTTGGATGTTACAGTACGTTCTTGTGAAGGACCTACAGAATGGGAACAGCTACTACTTCTTGGTAGAGGAATGGCTATCGGTGGACAATGACCGAACGGATGGCAGGGTGGAGATCGAGGTGGAGGCAGCCTGTAAGAGCTAATGATCTCTTCCATCAACTTTATGCTCATAGCTTCGGTCATCCTTATGCTACAACTGGTTTTTGAGAGGCTTACACTTCCCCTGTTCCCATGCTCCTTCAGCTGAGGCAAACCTCCACCACCTGCCACGCCGCCTCACTTGGGAACTGCAACGAGCCGTGTCCGATAGCCACATCTGGCTGTCACTATTTGATCGCCCCCTACGCAGCCCTTTCACTCGCCTGCAGAGGGCAACGTGCTGCACCTTACTTTTTCAGCTCATCCTTTTGGCTAACGCAGTGTGGTACACGTTAGTGACCAACAGGAACCTGAGCGACAGGAAATGGAGGTAACGCCCATGTAGTCTTTACCATGGGGCACAAGTGGGTGGGGAGGGAGAGACTAGGTCTCCGGTGATGGACATGGGAGAACATGTGTATCTGGCTGAGAAGATAGCTGACGTGTGGTTTTATGGTTACAGCTTCATCACGATGTCCCAGCAGACCACAGTGAACGAGGAGGCCTTGCTGATAGGGCTTGAGAGCTGCCTGGCTGTGTACCCCCTCTACCTACTGGTGCTCTGGGTTTTCAGGGCAGCCCGTGGCAAGGTGAAGCCCTTGAAGACATTCCTCATAGCTAAAACCGATTACTGACAACTTATACATTGTGTCACCTGATTTCGACCTGATGTCAACAACAGCACCTCGTAATACCAGTGTTTGTAGTTTACTAATAGTGTGGATTACTGTCTTAATTGTGTGTGTCAGATGGCACTGAAGCAGGTACCACCTCAGGTGGACCAAGAGTCCCTGGAGATTGATGATTTTCTGGACAACTCCCTGGTGGGCAGCTCCTTCCTGATCCTGAACGGGCTCCCGGGGGAGGTCAGTAGTTCTCGGTCTGTGAGAAAAGCACTTAATCCCCCCCCCACCTCATTTATAAGGCAGGCTGACAAAACAAACCCCCTTTCTGCAATGTCCATTCTCCTCCAGACCTACTCAGAGGAGACCAATGTGGATCTGCCCACTCTTTCCTCAAAGAGGTGAGTTTCTTCTTACTATTTTAAATAAGTGACTTGACAGTAGTGAGACTTTAGGAAACAGAAAATCACAGGATAATGGAGGTTTGAGGCAGGTCTGCGGGAGGGAAACACATCCCGATAGAACAGAAGCCCTTTACATTTGATACGAATCAACATAATTAACAGAGCATTTCTGTCAGGAAAACAGTCTGTATGCAGTCATTGGACTATAGCTTTGATAAAGTATTCAGTTACAGAAGCACAAATGTGATCTACTTACAGATTAGTGAAAGGAAAGCTCACAAAAAACATTTGGGTTTCTGGAGGGATCCAGCCCACCCCCGGTGGAATAACGCGTATCTGTTCTGGCAGCCTACACAGGTGGGGCCTACAGGAGAGGGAGAGGATGTGCCACTGGTCGGAGCTGATTGGCAACCCCGCTGTGGTGGGTGAGGCTCTGCCCAAGCTGAAGAGGGGCCAAGGTAGCCGACACCTTGGGGTGGACATGGCCCTGGTCCCGGAGGAGGAGGAGGCAGCAGGGGGCTACATCCACAGGAACAAGTACTTCACCTCCTCAGGTAGGAGGCCCATAAAGCCAGGACCATGACCTAGACTTGAGGTCAAGACCAAGACACTATCAAGACCAGAGAGTATTGAGACCAAGACAAGACCAAGACTAAGACCAAGACAGACCGAGTCAAAACCAAGACAAATCAAGACAAGACCGAAAAAAAAGACTCCCTTAACTTTTGTGTGCTATTGAGGACTGACATAACGGGTACTGACGCGTCCCAAAGCCATCTGACAAAACAGCTAACACCTCAAACAACCGTCAAAAGGATGTGAAATATGTAACTGATTTCAATTATACTTAATTTGTAGATGAAATTGTAACACCAAATTGAAGATACACAATTATAAACTTGAAATTGCATCATGTCCCATTGTAGTAATACTAGCCAATTGACACTATGATATCAACTTCCCTGAAATGGATTAGGCCTGTTAAGTCACCACATGATATGCAGATGTTATTTAAAAGTCAATGGTCACATTTATTTAGTCAAACAACACCATTTTAAGTGAAATACTGTAATCAAAAAATATGCGTCTTCACATGAATCAAATGCAACTACAAATTCTATATACCCATACAAACTGCACATAAAATTGTGTATTAATAAGAATGAGGACAAGTGCTTAAAAGATTCTGACATCTACACATTTACCTAACGTTTAATTATTAAACGTTACGTTGAGTGTCATGGATACTTTTTGCTCCAAATCTCCCGACCACTATGTTTATCTGAGACGGCAAGACCAAGACAAGACCAAGGGATCCGCAACCAAGACAAGACCAAGACTATAAACCGTTGAGACTGTGACAAGACCAAGACAGCATAAAAGTGGTCTCGAGACACCCAATCCTACCATGACCTGAAGGGCTTTGGGAGCTTCAGGGCCTTCATTACATATTGCTTATGTTTGCCGTTACAGCATTTCACCAGGCTCATGTGCCACTCGCACACACATACTCACATAAACACACATTTGTATTTATATCTTCATGGGGACCATCCATTAATTTCTGTGGGAAAAACACCAATCCCAACAATGACAATCTTAAACCCAAGCCAGCCATAACCTTAACCATAAGTAACCAGTCAAAATACAAGGCATTTGGCATCTTTAGTTTTTTCAGTAAATGTGGGTTTTGCCTTATGTGGACTGAAAAGGTGATCTGCACAACGTCAATATAATTTGTCCTCAGGTGCTGAAACCTCCATTTGCTGTAGAGTATCAATTGAGTCTTCAGGTACTGAAGCTTCCATTTGCTGTAGAGTATCAATTGAGTCTTCAGGCGCTGAAGATTCCATTTGCTGTAGAGTATCCATGAAGTCCTCAGGCGCTGAAGCTCCTGATTGCAGTAGAGTATCAATTGAGTCTTCAGGTGCTGAAGTTTCCATTTGCTGTAGAATATCAATTGAGTCTTCACGCGCTGAAGCTCCTGTTTGCTGTAGGGTATCCATGAAGTCCTCAGGTGCTGAAGCCCCTGTTTTCCCACAGATGAGGACCTCATCAAGCGCATCCTGGCTGATGGGCAGCTCCAGGTCTCCCGTCTGTGTGAGCCTCAGCAGTTCTTTGCTCAGACGGACAGTGAGATGGCTGACCTGTGAGTGCAGACTCCCCATGGACCCTGGGCCGCACACGTGGGGGTGCTGGTAGCGATCCTTATGGACTGTTCTCCTTTCTGTGGCTGTAGATCCAGCATTTTTGGGGACAAGACAGAAGTAATCCTTCTACAGAAGGTCAACGATCCTTTGCCCCCTGGGGTTGTGAGGAGGGAGCCCCCCAAGACCGCTTTCACATCCCCCTCGAGTGAGTTACATTTCCCTTCCTTTGCCTTGGTACTTCCGTCCATTTGACAGTTCCTTATGTTAGTATACTTGCCTGGGTGTTTGCAGGTGTTCAGCTTCTCTCGTGCTGACCTGAGACTCCCTCCTCTTTCCGACAGCATTAACGGATGTATGCCGTCACCGGCACTTCCCTGCTTGGTGTGGCCGGGCAGCTCTGCTGGGCAGCTGGGCGGCACTGGCACTGTCAGGGGGCCTGGCGGCATGGCTGGGCCTGAGCTTCAGTGACCAGGTGGCCCTCGTGTGGGTCATCACAGTCATGGGCAGCCTCCTGACCTCCTCCCTCATCCTGGAGCCCCTGAAGGTACGGAGACATGGAAATGGATTGTAGCAGGTTATCATGCCTCTGGTTGGTGGCTAGACCAGTATTGTGTTGTACATGCAGTAATGCCTGGCGGGAGATGGATCAGTGGTGTGCAAGTACTATGGTATTTCCTCATTGTGGGTAATTGTAGTTTTGTGGTGTTCCATGGTACGTTGTTTATTCAAGTGGATACTACAACATCAGTATGTGGAACTCTATGGTATACCGTATCCTGTATTCTATGGTATGTTGTAATTCCTGGTGGCAGGTGCTGGTGGAGGGTCTGTACTATGCCCTGGTGGTGCGTAGGCTGCGTCCAGAAGAGCACGACATCCTCGTGGAGAGCCCCCGTGTGGAGCCTGTCAGCCAGCGAATTCCTCGTGTCAGACCGCCCCAGGGCTTCGCTCTCTTCCAGGCCCGAGAAGAAGCCCGCAAGGTGCGGGTTCTGCACAGCACGCTGAAGGTGGGTGTGCGTATGTCCATGGACTTACACATACTCACACACCCTCTCTTACATGACCTCACGTTGCTGTCTGACCCTCTGCAGAACTTCGTGTTCTACATGGTGTTCCTGCTGGTGGTGCTGCTGCTCACTTACGGCAACTCCGGCAGGGATGCTCTCCGCCCACAGCTGCGCACGCAACTGGAACTGCGACTGCGCACTACTGAGCTGGCCCGCATCAGCAGGTAGCGTGTGTGGCACTGTGCCGCAGCTGACCTGGTTACCCTACCACGCACGCCGAGCCTTTAGCAGTCTACTCGTCCTATGTCTCGGTGCAGGCCTGAGAACGTGTGGACCTGGCTCTCTGACTCCCTGCTCCCCTACCTGCACAATGCCAAGACCCTCATGTATGAGAGCGGCAGTTTGCTACTGGGGGCCCCTCGCCTACGCCAGATCCGGTCTGGTGAGTGTGGGGCTGTTCTGGCCTCCCATACAGGCGGACAGATTGTTTCACTAAAACTCATTAATTCCCTTCATCCATAGGAGATGATTCAACATCAGAACCCCCCAGCTTAACCTCTGTTCCATCTGCCACTTGTTCACTCTCTCCTTTCCAGCATGTCCACCAGCAGGGTGTGGGAACAACACGGTCGGCGTGGGGTGGGCCGGACAAGCCTTGGGGCCCAATGGGACCTGGATCTGGAGCACTGCAGAAGATGTTGGGTAAGATAGTTATAACCTGTCTGCATTCATTAAAGCAGTTGAATCCCAACCCTGCAAGGAATGACTTCTCTGATCCCACTCCAAGGGTGTGGCACTGGGGTCACATGTCCACCTACACCGGCGGTGGCTATGTTCAGGAGCTGCGGACATCACTGGAGGAATCAAGAGCTGTAGTGGACCTCCTTCAGGCACAGCAGTGGCTGGACCCCCTGTAAGTATAGGACTCCGCCTTGGTAGGGTCATGAAGGTTAGGGGTAAGCCTGAGCATTTCTCTCACAGTCGTTGTGGGTATGTGTGTGTTTTCAGGAGTCAGGCACTCTTTGTTGAATTCTCCCTCTACAATACCAACACGGACCTGCTGGCAGTGGTTATCTTCCTGCTGGAGTTTCCCGGGCAACAGGGGGCATTATCCAGCTTAGATGTCCAGACCTGCCACATGCAGGGGCTCCGCAGCGGTCTGACTCTCCCGCTGTTGCTGACGGTAACACTGTCAACTGTTTGACACAGATCTGATAGAAAGCCTGAAGCAAAGCCTGGCTCAGTCTGTGCTAGAATCCCACAGTCACGCTAACTAGCTCCCAGCAGTTGACTGGCTGGTCCGGCATTAAGGAAATAAGGGAAGGTATTATGAATTTCAGCAGCATCACTGAGGCTAGGAAGTAAATACTGAGGTTAGGAAAAGGCTTTGAGATATACATTGTTGGCATGCAATGGCGTTTTGAGTACCGTGTGGTACTCAGAACTAGCGGAAATGGCGACAATTCCATGACGTCTCCTTGTCCTCACCTTCTCTCCCCACAGGCCTTCCTGCTGCTGTTCGTGCTTTACTTCTGCATTCACCAGTGTGCTGTGGCGCGCCGGGAGGGGCGTGGCTACCTCCTGCGGCCATGGAACGTGGTGGGCCTGTGCGGCCCGTCACTGTGCCTGGCCGCTGCGGCTCTGCAGCTGAGCCGGGCCGCACTCTCTGACCGGCTGTGGGACTCCTTCCGGCAGCATCGTGGAGCCTATACTAACTTCTACTTATTAGCTTTTCAAACCCAAGCCTTCACCCAGGTCTGCTCCCTGCTTCTCTTCGTCCTGGTGCTCAAGGTGAAGGAAAGATGCTCCTATTCTGGTTCTGGTACTCAGGATCATAGTCATCTCTATGTGCATAGCCTGTGATGAATCTCACCGTCACCCTGGTCCTCTTCAGGCTTCCCACCAGTTGCGTTTCCTGCGGGAATGGACAGTCTTTGGAAGGACCCTACAGCATTCAGCCTGGGAGCTGCTGGCCGTGGCCATGGTCCTCCTAGTGCTACTGCTAGCATACTCACATGCTGGACACTTGGTAGGAACTAAAAGCCTGGTACACGACCCCACGTATTGTAGACCATCTTATCCCTGGTGTCATCCTGACCCCATGACCCTCCTTCACTTATTATTCAAAGCGAAGTATGAATTTTAGCCTTTTATATATTTGAGTACTGTCATGAAGGGAGTGTGTTGAGGGCTTTTGTAAGTTGTGACGGGTGAGAGAGCTGGGCTTTTTAGTCAGTACTATCGACCAGTAATGACTCAATGTAATATTAGAATGAAGAAGCTTCACTGTGTCAGTCTATCCTAGCGGTTCTTACGCACCAAAATCTGTCATCAACAAGCCAACACACAATGAACACAACTGCCATCAACACACAATGAACACAACTGCCATCAACACACAATGAACTGCCATCAACACACAATGAACTGTCATCAACACACAATGAACTGCCATCAACACACAATGAACTGTCATCAACACACAATGAACTGTCATCAACACACAATGAACTGTCATCAACACATAGACACAAAATAGTCATCAGCATGAACAACAGTCAGTCACCAAGAAACGCTGTCAGAATTAATGGTCATCAACACAGACACAACATAGTCATCAGCAGAAAGAACAGTCTGTCATCAACAAGTACCGACTCAAAGAACAGTTAGCAACACATATCCAGCACAGTGACCAAGAGAAACAAGACTTGTCTTCGGCAAACGTCGACACAACTGTCAACACGCAGACACAATAGTCATCAAGTCTGTCCTCAACACAGACAAAATTGTCAACACACAGAAACATTATAGTAATACAACAGAAAGAATGATGTGTCATAAACAAGCATGGACTCAAAGAACTGTCAGCAACACACATACACCATAGTGATCAAGAGAAAAAAAGTCTTGTCATCAACAAACACCGACACAATGAACTGTCATCAAGTCTGTCATTGACAAAGGCAGATTCAAAGAACTATCAGCACACAGGCACAAAATAGTCAAATATCATTAAACACAGAAAACATACCGTAACTATTAGACACAGACAGTTATGGCAGTTACCCAATTACTCACTCTCCTTCCCCCTTTTATCCCACACAGCTATTCCACTCATCCCAGGAGGGCCTTAATGGTGTGTCCACAGTCTGCCTGTCCCTGCTGGGCATGGGACACAGCCGACCCCCGGCACACTCCACTGACTACCTGGCGTACTGCTGGAGCTTCGCCGTGCTGCGTCTGGGCTTGCTGTGGCTGCTTGTGTCGGCACTGCTGCGCGGCTACCGTCACGCGCGCGCCGAGTTGTACCGGCCTGCTGTAGAGCCACAGGCATACGAGATGGTGGACCTCTTCCTCCGGCGCCTCAAGATGTGGATGGGCCTCAGCAGAGCCAAGGAGGTTGGTGCTATCCCTTTAACACGTCTTTCTCTGGCTTAATAACCTGTGAAGCTGTAATGAGAGTTTCTTGGTAGCGAGAGGGGTTACAGACATTTCCTGGGCTGTGCACAGCCCATAGACCTCTGATTGACTGTTCTTCCTGTCCTTTCCCTCTGTGTTCCCCCCCAGTTCCGTCACAAGGTTCGCTTTGAGGGCATGGACCTACCCCCTTCCCGATCTTCCTCCACCAGTGACTGCAAGTCCCTCTGCCTGCCACCTCCAGACACCCCCGAGGCACCCCCCACTCCAGACAGTGTGGACGCCAGCTCAGAGACCTCATGGCAGGCCATCTCCTGTAGCCCTTGCAGCCTGGGGGAGGGTGGAACTGGCGTGCCAGGTGGGGCAGGCTGGCGGGAGCGGGCTGAGGTGGAGGCCACTCTGAGGCGACTGCTACCCGCATTTGATGCCCTGCTGCAGCAGCTGGACCGAGTCACGCGGGCCACGGAGGAGCTATACCGTGTTGAATGCCAGCTCGAGCAAGCGCAGCGTCAGAGCTGCACACGAAAACGGAACCAGGACAGGGACCAGGGTGCGGACAGAAAGCGGGATCGGTCCTCGAGGCAGCACAGCCGGAGAGATTCCGCTGGACGGAAGAGTCATGGCAAGGGCTGCCATAAGAGCCGGCTGTCTGAAACCGGTCCCAACAGCTGCAGGCCAAATCTGAACCCAGACCCTGCTCCTACCGCGCCGCGGCGTGAATGGGAGAGCCAGGCAGAGGGCGAGATTGCCCCTTCCAGCCTCTTCCGGCACCCAGCACATACCACTACCATCCCCACACGCAAGCGTAGGCCCACACCACTGAAGAACAAGGTGCACCCCAACACAGATGTACACGTGTCTGGCCACCCCCGGCCCTGAGGCACCACCCCCCGGGATGCAGAGATTACAGGGAATGCCTCGTACTCGAGTCTTTTTGAGAACATGAGGCTGCCGGGTGACAGCAGGCTTTGTCACCCAGGAAGTCCAGCAAGTGGCTGAACAGAGGGCAGCAGAGCACAGGTTTCAGGACTTTGGAAAGACAGGCTTACAGGTATCAGGTACAGGGAAGCACAAGATCCGTCTTGCCCAGTAGGTGTTGATGAACACCCGCCACCCAGTCGGCGTGGCAACAAGGTGCAGGTCGCCAACATCACCCGCAATCCTCCAACCCCCCCGCCCCCCAAGACCCATCTCACCAGCCCTGGAGGCTGGTTGGGGGATCGACAAGGCATGAATCATGCTTCAAGAGAAAATGAGTGACACTGATGATTATTAATTAGAAGTTCGTCCAGTGTGTTGCTGGTTGTGTGCGTTTATAAGGAAACTGTGGGTAGACAGCAGTCGCGATCTGTACATACATTCAGAAACATGTATTATGCACTAACAGGAACTTTTCAGTACAGTACATAAGTACAGCTTACCAGAGCTTGCCATCGCTTCGCCTCATGTTTACTTTATCCAGTCAAGGCGTTTGTTTCGGCAGGGAGGTAATAAAGGTACGAAGCAGCTCTGGGGGGGTGGGGGGCTGAGAGTGTAGACTAGGAAGGTGGGGGGTACGCCGTAGCAGGAACCACTTTAGTGTCGAACGCACACTAGCCTCCCGTTCTCCCAAACAGATGCTCAGAAAAATGCAGGACCATGCCAACTTTGGGGGGGGGGGGGGGGGGGGCAAAACACAAAGGCC
>JABFEB020000092.1:1608602-1621149 GCA_019775895.2 Stomatorhinus ivindoensis | reverse complement strand
AGTGCTGGGTGATGGGAAGGGGGGGAGACAGGACGGACATGGGGAGACAGGAAGGACATGGGGAGGAGCAGGGCTGTGAAGGGGAGGGGTAAGGAGGGGGTGTCGTGGGGCTTCCTGAGTGATTTGAGTGACAGCCAGGATGACGGTTTCACTCGGCCAATCGGAACAGAGAGGGCGGAGTCATTACCGACAAAGGGCCAGAAGTGTTGTGGGAGGGGAAGCGGCATGCACAAGCTACGCTCCCCTGGGCCTCCCGGCTCTCACAGCACCTCCACGGCGAAGACGACGTAAGCGTGCGCCGTGTTTACGCGGTCGACCCCCCCTCCCCTCCACAGCATTGCCCGGATTGGGGTGGGAGGACGTAGGCTGGATTTTACCAGGGCGTCTCCACAGAAGCGGTTATAGCCTGGTTGCAGTTTAATCTCCCTCATTAAAACATTGTTAGAAAACCACAAGCCTTCCTATGTTCTGTCAGCGCGAATCCTCGAGTCAAATGAGATGGTCTGATATCATGCAAATGGCCAAAGTATTTCAGACGCAGATGGAAAATGGCATGAGGGAAGGTGGGGAGGCATTTAATTCCCCCCCAAACAGAGAGATAAATAATAAGAGAGCAGTCCCACTACACATTCCAAGGTCGCGTACCAAGACTGTCTGAGACGGCAGATTAAACAGTGTGGGGACACAGTATCCTTCTAGCGCCCCCATGTGGTGAAGCACACAAAGCGACCGTGAAGGCACCAGGGCGGGGAGGCAGGTGACAAGGCTGCGCCGTGTGCGTCTGCGTGTGCGTCTGCGTCTGCGTGTGCGTCTGCGTGTGCGTCTGCGTGTGCGTCTGCGTACCTCTTGGGCCTCTCATTGAGGCTGGTGCTTCGCGCACGAAAGCTGCTCTGCTCGTGCGTGTCATCAAAGGGCAGGAGAACGTTGGAGCGCAGACCCTAGCGACACGGGGATGAGGGCATCAGTGAAGAAGGAAACACACACACACACACACCTGACGCACGCAGGGCCGTACCTTGGTGATGTACTGCACGAAATCCTTGCGGAAGGTGAGCCGGCAGCGGATGAACCACATAGCGATGACATGGTGTGCCAGGGACACGATGTACTGATTGAACCTGGAGGTGGAGAGGAACAGGACAAAAACAGGGGGATAGGGGTGAGGAGAGAGCTGAACTAATGGGCCTCAACAGCGCCGCCCTATTGGCCATAAATGGGAGCACTCACTTCGAAGGGTTGGTGTAGGGCAGGGAGATGGCGAACACGCTGACATACTGCTCGGCCACAAAGTTGGCATACAGGTGGGGGAGCCGCACCAGAGCTGCAACAATGGAGGACACCTCAGAAACAGCCATCCAATCACAGCCCTGGTATCCAAAGACCTGGCCAATCACAATCCCTGTACCAATCTAGAGGCCATTCCAGAAATAAAGGTTCTAACATGCTTTACACATAATCTAACCTATAATTACAGGCACCGGATTACAGCTACAGTTCCTCAGGAGCCCAAATACTGCCACCTGCTGGATGAGTCTTACCTGGGGATTCGGGAATAAGGCTATGAAACAGACATGCCATAGAAATTAAACTTGGACTAAAAGGGAGGTTTGTTTGCAAAGGACCCCATATTCCCCAATCCTGGGAAACTCCCTTAAACCGCTATTGGTCATAACTGGAACAAAGACACTCTATTATTGGTCAAAAGCCAAGCGTCAGAATGAACGGGTGGGCCTTACTGGACAAGAACTCCAGCATGGGCGATGCCATGGCGACAGTTGCCGAGATGTGCGTGAGCTTGACGATGAGGGCAGGCAGCAGCTTGATCATGATGTCGGGCATCTCCACGGTGCACATGGTGAGCGCCACGACGCACTGCTTGGCACAGCGGTAGATCAGGCCCGTCTCCAGGCACTGGACCAGCTCTCTCTGCGAAGACAGCAAAATGGAAAAGATTGAGGGGAGAGACTGGAATGCAGTGTTATTCCAGGATGGGGGAAGGGATAAGTATGTAGGAGACGGAGAGAGAGCATGTCAACTGAACACGGACAAAGGAGACTATGGGTGCTGAAGGATTTCTGGAAGATGACCTGCACAGCTCTGATATACAGAAGGCCAAGACGGTGAGCCAATCACAAGAGCCGTCTTGCTTCGAGACAGCCAATGACGCATAACCTTCAGAGCCATATTTCAGAGGGATTCTCAGAGACCCTAATGAGGACCACGTAGCATCATTATCTGTCTCCTGCTACCTGTCTGGCTGGTTCCAGGTAGCTGTGGTACGAGGTGAGGGCTGTCAGGACCGGCACTACCGCCAGCTGGACATCTGTGCGTGAGAACCCTTCCGGGGTCTTCCGTAATCGCTCAGAGATCAGGCGGTCCGTCACCTGCAATGGGGCAGGGCGGCACAGATGCGAGACAACTCAGGCAGGGCACAGGCAGCCCGCAGCGGTATAGCGTACGGACAAATTTGCGGATGGCTGCAGGACTAACAGAAACCAAACCCAAAGACCCAAAAAAAAGAGACAGGACTCTGGAAAAGTAAAGCGAACGAGTCTGACGGATGAAGACAGCAGTGGAAATACTTAAAAGGAGGCTTAACGAGGCAGAAAATGAAACGCGCAAGAGGCTATAAAAGTCCGCTCCAAAAAGTCCTGTCGAGTACTCTGTGCTATGTAACGTTTCCATGGAAACATACAACTCGTTAAATATCAAGGGAGGGGGCACTATTTCAGTGGAACATTAATATTTCAGTGCTGATGTAACAGGAAAATGTAATTAGTGCTGGGCTGGACCTGGGAGTGGGAGGGGCCACAGGTCGCAGTGCGAGGCGTTACCATGGCGCACAGCGTGGAACACAGCTGGTCCGTGTTACAAGGCGACGTCAACAGAAGCACTTTGTACTGCAGAGTGCATGGTAGCATATCCAGGACCTGCTTCAGAACCTTCCAGTCTGTCTCCTAAGAAATGGGGGGAGGGGTTCAATTTAACCAGAACAAAAGGGCACGTTGCCGTATTACCTGCAGCAGGGGTGGCCAATCTTATCCGCAAAGGGCCGGTGTATCTGCGGGTTTTCGCTGCAGTTCCCTAATTAGATTACTAATTATAGGACTGATTGGCTGAAGAGTCCTCACACCTGGGTTTGAACAGCTGACCTACAGGTTACCCCAAAAACCTGCACACACACCGGCCCTTTAAGGATAAGATTGGGCACCGCTGACCTACAGACACAGGCATATCTGCAGGGGTGCAGTACTGACCAGCCGGAGGCACTGCAGTATGACAGAGAAGGCCAGCGAGTAGGGCAGGCAGGCCGCGCGGACAGGCGAAGGCTGCGCTGCAGGAGCGGGGCTGGCAGCAGGGGGCGACACTGTGCCGGCCGGCTTCTTCTCACTCGCCCACTTCTCTGCCTCCCTGAAGGTTCAGAAGGCCACCATTTCAGAGCACTAGACCCAGAAAGGTCCGGTCTGGTTCGACCAGGGACACGGGGGCTCACCCAAGGTCGCAGTGGCAGTAGGGGCTGAAGCGGAGCTGGCCGTCCTTGTTGGGTAAGCCCAGGCGGTGAAGAGAGTCCGCCCGCATCAGCAGCAGGAAGTTGAACACCTGGGGGGGTTAGGGACCGTCAGGGGCAGAAGAGCAGGTGCAGTAAGGGACCGGGGGGGGGGAGGCAGTCGGAGAAACCCACCTGCAGACGGACGATGCAGGCGATAGCTGAGCTGTACTTGTTCTTGTAGTGCAGCTGCAGGTGACCAATAAGCAGCTCGTAGACGCGGCTGGCGTGGCTGGATGGGAGGCTGTACAGTTTGCTCTGTAAACACACACACACACACACACACACAGCTTAGTCTCTGCGTAAAGTAATGGGCTCCCAGGTTCATTACAGAAATTTGATTTCCTGTACATAAGACCTCCGACCACCAGGGAGCAGTAACATAAACCATTAATCCTATTTAGCTAATGAAGGGCAGTCTACACTTGAAAATGTGTTGCTTTTTGCCAAATCAGGTGACATGCTGATAAGTGCTTTAGACAGAAGAAGCAAGACGAAGCAGAAACGGTGCTGAAATCCACAGTGTAAGTCACCAGTGCATTCTGGGGAGAGGAGGACATCAGCCAGCAAGTGACTGCAGCTCTATATTCACTGGATTTAGTACCAGTGAATTGGTCTTTTTTGTTGTTTTTTTAAGCTTATTGGTAGAGATAAATTTTGTACTCAGACCAAGGATGGGAAGGTGAATACAGATTACTCTTAATCCAAAGCCTTGGTGCTGTTGCCATGGAAATGACTTCCAGGGCAGTGCAGGGGATGCACCTGCAGAATCTCCAGCAAGCCCAGGACAGCCGTCTTCACGTCCTCCATGGGAGAGTCGGCCAGAGGGTCTCGGTCCAGGACATCAGCAGGTCCCACCGAGGCCAGGGAGCGACTGGCCACCTGGAGGGAGCGTTTTGTTAGGGCAAGAAAGATGAAGAACAACATACCCAGACACACACACACACACAGACAGACAGACCCAGACAGACAAACACACACACACTCTCAGGAGTTTAAAACCATTCAATCCAGTGCTCTATCAGAACTAGCTGCCATGACGATGACCAGCGTGCCCCCCACGCGCCCCCAGACCTTCTCTATGATGTCCAGCAAGCTGGTGAAGTGGTGCGTGCTGCAGCCCTCAGCCAAATCCACCAGCAGCTGTGTGGCCAGCTTGCGCACATGAAGATCCCGGTCCTCAGCGATGAGGCTGAGCTGCGGGATGACCACAGCCTCGATGAGCTCCTCCTGATGGAACACGGGAATCACATCACGCGCGGGACCCAACGCCCGTCATGTCCGAGTCCTCGCCAGGGCCCTGCTGGTATAACACTGACCAAAGAACTTCTGAGCTCAGGCGCTTTAGTATAAAATCCATCTGCGTAAACGAAGCAGCTATCTATGGTTCAAAAGCCAGCCACCCAGGAGGGTCCTGAAGATCAGGGGCAGGGGCCTCGATTTGAGGGCTTACCGTAAAATATCCAGCGGCCTCAATGAAGCTCTCTGATCAGCTTTGGATGGAGGAGCATACTGTTTCTTTAGCCGTGATATATCACAGAGACTTCTAGGCAAATGGTGTGCGGATCATAACAACCCAAGATGGTTCACTCATGAACTTCAGGTTCAGCTGTCAATGGACTCTTGATGTGCAAGTATTCATTAACTCTACACCCTAGGAGGATGGACTGCTATCTGCTTATCAGTGACATGGGGCTGGGTACAAGTAATCCTGGAAAGACATCACCACTCGTAAGGCCACCAACCTCGTAGAGTTGGCGGTTGGTGCTGAGGACGAAGGAGAGCACATCCAAGACCTTCACCCTGATGGCACTGCGAGTCTCATTTCTGCCACAGATACAAGTAGGAGAGATGGAGAGATCCAGGGAGATGGTGAGATCCAGGGACCAGTCCTCATTTCTCTTGACAGCCAACCTAGCCCTCCATCGCACCCTCACCACGTTTCTCTGCATGGTGGCATCGCTAGGCGAGAGCATTACCTAAAGAACTTCTCCATGAGTCTGTGCAGGCTCTGGATCCAACCATCCTTAGCTGGTTGGATGGAGTGGGCCCGGTAGGAGATGAGGGTCATCACAGACGACTCCTGAGAAGCGCATGAGTTTCAATTTATAATCATTACCTGCAGGTCACTTGTGTGCCTGGCACTACATCAACGTGGTCTCAGTCTAGGCCATGATGGAGGTGGAGGAAGATGAGGAAGGACGACGGCAGGCTCACCGGGCGCTTGTCAGCACACTTCTCAATGAGTGAGAAGAACCTTTCTGAGGAGCCATGGTAGCCGTTCTGCTCGTACAGCTCCTCCACAGTGGTGAGAAGCTCATGGACAATGGTCTTCAGCTCATGGCTAGCGATCACCTGAGAAGTAAAGGCAGAGAGAGACCAACGTATCTGTGTGTTTAAACCGCCTCTGAATTCCACAGCTCAACCATCCAGGTGACCTCTGACCTCGCTGTAGTTTCAGCCTGGACTGATCTCACCTCACTTACCTGGATCTGCTGCAGCAGACGCTCTATGATGCTCAGCAGGATGTCCCAGGTGACCACCTGCAGCTCCCTGCCATACTTCTTAATCAGGCGGGTGATGGAGAGCACAATCTCGTAGGAGACCACCTCATTGGTTTTGGTCATGGCCTGGGGGCGGGGTCACAGCCCTGTCAGTCATATTCACACCAGAGTGGGAACCACAGCCAGACACACCCCATAAGCAGAGTGAGACTAAGGGTCTCTCAGCTAACTGATCCAGCTGCTCACTGAAGGCTGCACTTGTCATCGATGACTGAAAGTCCTGCCCGCACCCTTGAGAAGTTCTATTGTGTTTTATCTCCAGTATGATTAAACCCATCCTGGGCTGCGGTGCCCACCTTGAAGAAAGAAGGCAGCACCAAGGTGGGGGTATTCTTCAGCGTGGCCAGCCGGTGTGCGCCCCACAGCGCCATCCCCACAAAAAACACGGCACCACGCAGCAGGGCAGCATCCTCCATGTAGGTCCTGGAACCACAACACAGAGCTCAGCGTCCCCAGAACTGTGACACACGCTCAGGCTGGACATACGCGCTCAAACGGGGACAGACCTCTCTTCCATGATGCGGCACATGGTATAGATGGCACTGTGGCCCAGGTGTGTCCCTAACACCTTCCGCATCAACTGTGAGGAAAATGCAGAGGAATCAACCGTCAAGAGTTACGGGAGTCGTGACTGTTGCATAACAGCCCCAAGACCAGGACTACGATGCTAAGATTCTAAGCTGCGGCCTGCCAAAAGCAGACGCGTTACAAGCATCTCCTCCAGCAACCTTGGTCACAAAAACGGAACATGACTTGGGATGACCAAGCCTACAGGGCCTGCCAAGTGTATGTAAAGGTCTATAAGGCACTCACCTTCCAGCAGGACTCACAGAACTCCTTGACGTTGACTGTGCGGCACAGGGTAATGATGAAGCTGGGAAGGGAGTCAGATGGCAAGCAGTTGTAACACACCACCGCATCCAGAACTTGCAGCGCCACCTGGAGAAAGGCAGGCACATAGTAAAATGCCGAGATGGGAGACGAAAAATAAAATGAAGAACGAAGAATAGAATACCTCTATGTCTGTGGAAGACGTGGTCCGATTGCACAGAAGACAAATTTTCCTTTATAAAAAAAAAAAGAAAGTGAAATTAAGACCATAATGTATGATTTGTCTATTTTGCAAGTTATCTTGCAACACAAGCAAATTACTCTATAGTACATCTGGGATAAAACTAGCACATGTGTACGTATGCATGTGAAAAATAAGAGTGACGTTCTTACAGGACCATGTGCGATACGTTCTGGTCCAGGTAGCAGCTGTTGAACTTGACCAGGTTGACCAGCACATGGAGGAAGTCAGAAGTCAGACCCACATTCATCCACAGCTCCACGAATAAGGCTGCATGTGACAAGAAGGAGACTCGGTCAGGGATTTAAGATCGAGCTGGCCAGCGGCAGTCGACTGAGGCACTACTGGGAGTTGTGGCTTCCAACCTCAGCTCTTAACCAATTTATTGAACTCATTACTGGAGGAGCAAGTCAGATGACCTGAAGGACCTGACCATGAGGACCATGGCCAGGTACTGCTGGTTTAACTGGATGGCTTTTAAGCACAACTTTGGAATGCGAAATTTTCAGCTGATCAGGTGCTACAACAGGCACTGAGCATCACCTATGTCGTCCTCCAGGTAGGTGATGTCCTTCCCGTTCTCTGTGAGCGCCCGGAATACCTCCAGCCGGTCTGCAAGGTCTTCGCTGGATGGCTGGTAGTCCCTAACGATCTTAAAGAAGTAGGCACGCAGAGGACCAAGCCTCTCCCCCTGACCATGAAGACACAAAGTCACCTTGTTACCAGATTTCATCAACAGGAGTCACAAGCACTTCACATTACCATCATCAGATGTGCCGTAGGCAGTGTGTGTAAGGGTTGGGGGTGTTGTATTGCTTTGCATGAAAATTCCCGTAGAGATCTTTCCAGATCAGCCAGAGGCTAATTGACTAAAACTACATCAGATCATGTTGCTGGTTACAACAAGTACTACTAGTAATTCACAACCAACACTGCATATCAAGCCCAGAACCGCATGCAGCACTTTCTTCCCTTCAGCCCCCCACCCCCGCGGACACAGACCCAGCCTCCGTCCGTCCCACCCCCGCTGACACAGACCCTGCCTCTATCCCACCCGCGCTGACACACACCCTGCCTCCGTCCCACCCCCGCAGACACAAACCCTGCCTCTATCCCACCCCGCTGACACAGACCCTGCCTCCGTCCGTCCCACCCCCACTGACACAGACCCTGCCTCCGTCCGTCCCACCCCCACTGACTCGACATGCATTTTTTGCACATCCGTTTTATCTTTTTTTCTACTGGCATCATATATTGATACATTTCAGTACTCAGTATATCTCTGTTCCCTTTAAGTTTATATTTATTGATAGTAAATGCACAGCTTTACACTGTTTGCACTATTTTATTACATATTACATATTATTATTATTATTATTTCTCCTTATACCATCTTCCTTGTGTTCTATGTTGTCTGTGAATGCACCAGTACTGCCAGTGCAAATTCTTAATACACGCAAGTGTACCCGGCCAATTAAGTGAATTCAAAATAATTAAAGATAACATATAAGAAGTGTGCCGCCACTTGTTTCCACCAGAGGGCGCTCACCTGTCCCTGGATAATGGCTCGTAGCAGCTGCAACACGGCATGCCGGGCCTCAGCAGGCTGTTCCGGGTGCAGCATGTCCCCCACTGCGCTCCACAGAGCCTCGACCGCATTCTGTGGGGGCAAGTCCAGTGGGCTTTATCGTCATACCACCCATGTACAGGTATAAGGTGGCACCGGATGTTCGCCCAGGATCACGGAGACCCCAAGTGACAATGACAATAGAGAAATGCAGCAGTATAAATAAAATGCTGCTTGTTATATCTGGCCTGGTGGAGTAACGATGCTTGTTATATCTGGCCTGGTGGAGTAACGATGCTTGCAGTGGTTCAGATCTGCCCGAACATTCAGTACCCCCCCCCACAAGCGGTCTGAGGCAGGACATGTGAGAAGACCGGAGCAGGAGCGAGAGCGACACACTGGTGCTGGGACGCCATCTTCCACCTGCCAATGGATGTACTGTGTGCGGCTGAGCTAAAGCACGCAGACCTGGCAGTGAGACATTAGGCCTTCGGGGGCGTGACAGCCCTGTGATCCAGGACCTGCCGCTGCCCCCCTGCAGCACAGCCCTCCACTTTGACCAACACATCAGCTGTCGGTCCCCAGTTCGCACCCCGAACCATCCTGGATATGCACTCTGGATGCCCGTCTGCCTTCCCTTTTCCCAGCGAAAGCTCTGACTTACCTCTTCAAACTTCTTGGTCTTGGCCAGCTCGCAGACATGGCTGATAACCCGGATCCTGTTATGCAGCGCACACTCGGGACTCAGCTCCTTCAGAGGAAAGCCGACAGGCTGTGAGTTTCTTACAGATTCTCAGACTCACAGCCCCCTCTGATGCACTACAAGCCTGCATGCTCGCGCGGTCCGTCATTTGACAGGTACCTTTAGTATATCCAGAGTTATGATGAACTCGAAGGACTTGTTCTCTGCCTGCTTGTTGGGCAGCCGCGATGACCCAATCCCAAAAATCCCCTTCACCTTATCCTTTAGGGACTCCTTGCCCTGTTGCTTGTTCATGCTGGTGGTCGGGGGGCAGCTCATAGGAGGCCTGGGAAGAGACTGGAAATGCGACGTCACAGGTTTACAGATCTGCCCGACCTGCAGGGTTTATTACCCCAAAAACGACAAGGGCTGCAAGGCGCTGAAATTTTTGTTTTTCGGGGCTTAGAGGTTCATGACAGTTCACAGTACATGTCCGCGAAAGTCGCTCAAACATTATATAACAAAAATTAATCTTTAATTACTGTAAGATAAAGACAGACGAGGATTCTCCGAAAGTATCAATAGCAGGATTTTTTATCAACATGACCCACGATCGACACGCTGACTAGTCAGAAAAAGTCAGTTGCTTTCATCCACTGAAACGGATTTGACTGAAAAACAAAACATTTTCCTTTATTCTGTACGTACTTCATCTCAGTACTATATCCGAGACTGCTGCATCTCCAAAGAAAGCCCACTTTGATCACTACGTACAACGGCATATGAAACATACATAGGTAGTGAAAAAAGTCATTCTTTAACAATGCAGATTTTTTTTTAAGTAATGGACGCAGGAGTCTGCTAAAGTTTTAAGTTTTAAGGGCCTTTTTACCCCCAGAGAAATAAACCTTGCTGAGCTGCACTGGATCAGCGACACAAGCAAGCAAAAACAAGTCACCTAGCAGCACGGTCCTCACCTTTTACTGTGACAGCGGGTGTAGTCATTAATACATTATCTCCATTGGATCGAAGCTGTTCTAATAAACGGTCGCGGTTTGTATGATTTATATGCATTTATATTTTCCCTTAGCTGCTCGGAAGTCACTGCAAAAACAGACGTCACATCCGCCGCCCAACTCCGCACGCCTGCTGGGAAATGCAGTCTTTACGTGAGAGAACCGATCGGCCGCTGCGCACGGAGTTGTTCGCGTTCAAAGCGTTTGCAGCTGGGGCTGTCTTACGAAGGTGTGAGTGTCGAGGAGGGAAGCTTCCTGGTGAAGTGGCCAGTACACGTTTGCTCGGGTGCACGCGTCTTGCTGAAGTCCGTGCATGGCACGCTTTGAAAATGGCCTCTCCTTACTTTTTTCGCAAGAGCATGACCGAAATGAGCAAAGTGAAAGAGACTAAAATTCGGGACTCCACCTCATCAACGTTAAAAACTAGATCGGCGAAAGTTCACAAGTGCTCCGGACCTGCTGTGCAGGTGAAACAGGAACGTGAGGAGCAGTGCATCTCAGTACCTGAGCCGAACCGGCCGGGATCCGGAACTGCCAGCAATCCGGACCAGCGCAAACCAGCAGGTTAAAAACGCACGACGTCCTGTGACAAGACACGCCACGACTCTGTCACCATAGGCCGATGATCAGTGGCATGATTCATAAGGATTGCAAGCGCTTTATGTTTTAATTTAAATTAGTTCAGGAAAATCATGTACGCATTAAGCACACTGACATCTTTGTTCTCAAATAGCAAAAAGAAAAAAAACATTTTTAAATTTATGTTTTAACCAATAAATGAATGTATTACATATCATAATCTTTGATTGCAGATTACAAGTAAATTCTAATTTTACAATATGCTACTGCACAAATACCAAGCTCATGAACTTATTTGGTTTTAAAAAAACTATTTTTATTGCGGACTGTAACATGGAATATGTGCGCGTACTTAAGATGTAATTTAGGTATTTTACACTGTAGATTCTATCCCAGAGGGGCTGGAGATACAAAAGGTCAGATCTTTTGCTTCTAGTACAGGATTACATGGAAGCGAATGATTTGGAGACACAAGGGAGCTGTAGGCAGACATGCTTCCAGTGATTTTGGAGAGATTATCCTGAGCAGTTCGGAGTCCAGCCCCCTTACAACAAATGTGGCCGCCATTCTTGAACACTGGTCTTAGGAAAAGCAATGGATGCTGCACAAGCACACAACAGCCCGCAAAATGTTTACATTGTGGACGAAACTGAGACTAAGTAAGAAATCCTGCTTTGTGATACGGGCCCCTGGAATACTGGTAGAAAGAATGCACTGATTGCCCAGATTTTTGGCTGGTTATCTTCCTGGGGGGTAACTGTGGGATCTCGGGTTTTGTGTGGGAACCCTGCAGACGGTGAGCCGCCCCGAGGGAGACGCAGGCGGCCCATGAAGGTGGAGTATGAGGAGCCCAAGAGGGAGCCGTGGGAGCCGGCAGACTGGAGGAGGCAACTGGAGAACATAAGGCGAATGCGGAGCGCGCGCAATGCCCCCGTGGACAGCATGGGGGCAGCACGCTGTGTGGACCCCCAGGCCCCTCCTGAGGTAGGCAGACTGCTCTCTGGGGTCAGGGAAGGGTTGTCCTGGGCTTAGTGGGCTTTTCGGGACGTGACAGGTAGACTAGGACCACAACAAGTAAGTGGATGTGCTTCATTTGGCAGGTTTCCAAACACAATTCTAAGTGAATTTACTGCCTAAGTTTGTTGCTGACATGTAAAGTCTTGAAATCACAGAATTTATGGCCCTCACAGACAATGTAGCCACTGTCCAATTTGTCACTGTTCTGACCCCCACCCCCCCCCCTCAGTATTAGCTCTGCCCACTACCCTATCCCTGTGCTTCGCCTACAGTCAGGCCCAAAAATATTTGGACAGTGACACATGTTTTGTTTTTTTAGCTGTCTGCGAAAACATATTCAGGATACAATTGTATAATCAATATGGGCTTAAAGTGCAGACTCCCAGCTGTAATTTGAGAGTATTCACATCCAAATTGGAGCAAGGGTGTAGGAATTACAGCTCTTTAAGACGTAGCCGTAGACTTAAGGCAGAAAGACCCACAAACAAGCAACAACTGAAGAC
>JABFEB020000092.1:1579420-1593964 GCA_019775895.2 Stomatorhinus ivindoensis | reverse complement strand
CCCCCCCCCCCCCCCCCCCCCCCCCCCCCCCCGCCCCCCCCCCCCCCCCCCCACAAAGATGCTCCCATCCTCCTCCCCAAAAGTACTGATGGAGAGGGCTTCGTTACTGCTGGCAGCGTGAACAAATGTAGGGGGGAAAATCAGGAGCAATAGCAATGCTGGTATAACTGCTGCTGGTAAACGTCAGACCCTCCTGGGGGGCAGGTGTCCCCTCCCACTTGGAGAGGTGTGTACCGCACTGCTACTTTGCACTTTGGGGGCCGTTGGTGCCTCAGGCTTCATCATTCTCACACGCCAGTTCTCCACACAACCCACACAGACAACCCACGATTGCCCTGTCTTCACTGCCCCCCCCCCATCGGCAGATGGAATGGGTTTCTTCTGCGTTCCAAAAGCGCAGCAAGCTCTAATGGGGTTACAAGAGCAGCACTGCGTGGCCAGTCTCACACTACACTTGAGGTATCTGCTGAAGATCAGCACCAGGTCCGAGCCCTTTGTCTTGCTACTATGGCGTTTATGAAGAGTGATGTTGTGTCTCAGTGGAGGTTTTTATCTCAGACAACTAACAGAAAATGCACATTTGTAGTTTTAGTTGCCGTGCGACGTGCAGACCTTCGTGATTCATTCAGCTAGCATTGTTTCCTACCCCCTGCTCTGCTTCCAGTTAAACTGTGCTAGTATTACCGTCACTGGCTGTGACTGCAGCTCCCATCACTACGTCGTCGCATTTACGCGAAGCCTTCAGCAGTCCCAGAGGCTCCCTCGGACCTCCCACCCGTATTGAGCGGGTTAGGGAGGGCAGTACCCCGGGCCCCAGATAGAAGGGCTGCTGGCAGTGTACAGGGAGCTCTGCGGAGCGCCGATAAGGGACCGATCTGATGATCTTCACATGACAGGCTCAACGTGACAACAACGGGCAGGAGAGGAGAGTGGTGAAATTCACTGTACAATCGCAACCAGTAGTTTATATTTAGGTTCTTCGTTGATGGTTTTGTCCAAACCAAATAACTTCCTGTTTCACTGAAGCAGTTCATCTTACATTTCTGGCACCACATGACAGCATCTCGTGAAACCTGGTGGAGCATGAATATGGTCTTTGGGAATTTCCGAATTTTGTTGATGCACTTTAATATGTGTCTTATAAGGTGTAAGAAACACTCCATACCTCCTACAGACCCATGACCAGAGCTGTCCACAACCCATGAGGATGATGGACATGAGAACATTGAGGCACGTGTATGATGGCGGTGAAGATTTTAACCAGTAATATATGATTGCATCACAGCAGGTCTTTTCACGTCGCATGTCATGAGCAGTTCTTTAAAGGTGTCTTTCTGTAGTGGAGTTCATGGTCAGGTCCTTGAAGGTAAATGTCTGTGTAGTGGAATTCATGATCAGGTCCTTGAAGGTCATTGTCCCTATAGGCACTTTCACATCGAAGCTCTGGAACCTGGAACCTGGTCCTGGGCTGTCTCGGCCATAGACTTTTGGGCTGTCTCGGCCATAGACCTTTGGGCTGTCTCGGCCATAGACCTTTGGGCTGTCGTCTCGGCCATAGACCTTTGGGCTGTCGTCTCGGCCATAGACCTTTGGGCTGTCGTCTCGGCCATAGACCTTTGAAGCTCCTGGTCACATTCTCGTGTTGCTTTCACACCACAAGTTAAAACTCCAACGGAGGGTGCACAAGTTGTTTTGTTTAGTTATTTGTTGGTTATTTGTTAGTTGTTTGAGGGGAGCAATTGCAATCCAAATGGGACACGACCTTGAGTTTACATTTTAATAAGACAGCCAGTGGGATGGCATGGTGCTGCAGTGGTTTGCATTGTCTCCTCGCACCTCTAGGACCTGGGTTCAAGTCTCCGCCCGAGGTTCCATGTGTGTGGAGTTTGCATGTTCTCCCCGTGTCATTGTGGGGTTTCCTCTGGGTGCTCTGGTTTCACTCCACAGTCAAAGAGAGGCTAATGGGAGTTGCCCAGTTCCCCATAGGCGTGTGTGTGCCCTGTGATGGGTTGGTGCCCCATTGGTCATTCTCAGCACCCGTAGACCCCCTGTGATCCTGAACAAGGGAAACAGCCTCAGAAAATAGATGGGTAGTACAACCAGCAACATGCTTGTATTTCATTACTGAATCTGGTTGGCAGATCAATTTTTCTCTTTGACAGAATAATAAACGATGTAACATAATCCCACGAATAAGCACTGGCAAGTTTCTCCGCCAGCACCAGTGATATCAGACAAAAGTATATTGGTTATCAGTAAAATTGTCTGATCCAATAATATGGAGACACAAGCAAAAAATATATTCATGCAATGTTATTGAGGTATAAAAATAATTTCATCTGCTCAATATTTGGTCCACTAGTTATATCTTTTTTTCCCTGCCCTTCCACGGATCTTCCAAGTTACGAGCTATCGCCGTAAACACCTCCCCAGTCATTCGTGTTCGATTGAAAAGTAGAGGCAGGAGGAGGGACTAATAAATTGTTCTATAACAACTTCCAAGGAATCTGGAAGCTCTTGTGTTGTGAAAGTGACAAAAGTTCCTGGTTCTTGGAAAAGTGTATGGTTCCTGAAAAAGGTTCTTGTGTTGTGAAAGCGCCCTATGGTGGAGTTCAGGAACCGATCCTTGAAGGTCATTGTCTCTCTGGTGAATTTCAGGAGCAGGTTCTTTAGTTATCAGATGTTTTGTATGGTAATTCCTCTAGATGGCTCCTCCTGGTTGCTCAGTGGCCTCCTCAGTGTTGCTGCGCCTTTCCTGAATCGATAGCATAAGACAGGGAGTGGCCCTCCTTCCTGCCCCGCGCACATATCCTCGCACACCGCCGCCACAGGCCAGTCGCTCCGTCTTCTTCACTACTGCCGCTTGTCCTCCAAGACTTCTTGAGAAGTGCAGCTGCACCCCCACCCCCCCTCACTGGAAGAGAGGCAGACATGCTCGCAGATCCGCAGCCGCAGGTAAGGCTGATACTGGCCTCGCCTCACCAGGCCTCGCCTCACGGTGATTTCAGCAGAAGTGGCTCGGGTGACGATTTTCCATGCCGCTTTGTTTTTAAAGGATTAGATCGACTCTGAATTGCTCTGTATTTTGTGATCCGCGCGACCGATGATGGCTCTGCATCCAGAATGGGGACATTGCCCCGGAAAGTCAACAGAGTAGAAATCGGTTAATCGTGACGGTTCTGTGGAGAGGGCGGCCGGCTGCTTGGTGATGACCTGACTCTGATAGACTCCCCCCCCCCCCACACTGACCTGTGACAGGTGGTGCCATCTGTGTTGCTTAATGCCTGGAGTAATTCTGGCTTAATTGCCTTTTATTTTTTCTGCACGCCGCCAGGAACAAAAGATGTTCTCCTTACCATACTCCCACGTCACAACCATTGTTGTAATGTTTTATCAAACGGCATAACAACAGTGTTGCATAACGTATTCGGTGACACTGTCTTGTTTGTTCAGTGGGTATTTTGCTACAGTTGTATGCTTTTAAGTCTATGATCTAGAGGGGGGCATTCCTTAGGCAGAGCATGTTTGTGTCCTTTTCCCTGTCCCATGCTGTTCCTTGGTCCAGGACCTCATCCCCTGCCCTTCCTCAATCTGACACCTCCTCCTCTCCTGCTCATCTTTGCCCCAGAAACTCCTCCCCTGTTCTGCCTCGATATGGCACCTCCTCCCCTGTTCTGCCTCGATCTGGCACCTCCTCCCCTGTTCTGCCTCGATCTGGTACCTCCTCCCCTGTTCTGCCTCGATCTGGTACCTCCTCCCCTGTTCTGCCTCGATCTGGCACCTCCTCCCCTGCTCTTCCTTGCCCCGGCACCTCCTCCCCTGCTCTTTGTCAGCTCAGTACCTTTTCCTCCTCCGCTGGTCCTCCTCCTTGCCTGAGGCATCGCAATGGCTCCTTCTGAAGTGGTTCCGTCTGTTGGACTGCTCACATCACAGGCTTTGCTTCAGCCCTTATCTACTGTGAGAGCAACATTCAAATGTGACTAAGTCTGAGTCTGTTATTAATCCAATGGGGCAGTTTGGGCCACACTCACCCACACTCACCCACACTCACCCACACTCACCAACACTCACCCACACTCACCCACACTCACCCACACTCACTCACCCACACTCACCCACACTCACCCACACTCACCAACACTCACCCACACTCACCCACACTCACTCACCCACACTCACCCACACTCACCCACATTCACCCACACTCACCCACACTCACCCACATTCACTCACTCACACTCACCCACACTCACCCACACTCACTCACACTCACCCACACTCACCCACATTCACCCACATTCACCCACACTCACCCACACTCACTCACACTCACCCACACTCACCCGGTACAGCGATAAATCCACCTGCGAAGGTTCATCTCAAGCCCCTTCTTCATACTTTGAGCTGGATTAGCCCTAAATGTCTGGCCCTGTAGTAACCTACATTGTGTGGCCTCTGCAGGCTGTCCATTTTTCTTGAACTGCCTCATATCGGCAGTTCTGAATTTATGTTCCGGTTTTTCTGAGACTAAGACCCCTTCAGTTGGCGCAGTGGTTGTCTGTGCCCCCTCTGCCACGTGGGAGTCATGACAGATTGGAGCTAAACATGGCTCTGTATGACTAATGGATATAGGGGTGGCTCCAGTATGTTGCCAGTTCCAAACCAATTTGAACAATAACAGTGAATCACAGTGAATTCACACGGATGCCATGCCTCTTTTCCAAGCACGACCTCCCCACCCCCCATTAAGAACACCCCATTGTTTCTGCTCTTTTTGTGCTGGTCCACTCCCAGGACGCCCCTCTTCCTCTTCATGCCTCACTCTGCCCTCACAGCGCTGTCTGCCCAGGGGTTCGATTCAGCATCACTTCCCACTGACTGATCCCAGGAAGCACTGTCCTGCCCGAAAAAAAAGGAAATACTGAGATCTTACAACGAAACAAGTCAGGAAATGGCTTTTTTGGAAGAATGGATGCTGGGGGTTAGGCATTCCCACCAAAGCAGCTTTACGCTGGAAGTCATCGTGGCCAAGAATGGCCCTTGGATCAGTCAGCACAACCTGGTTCAGTTAGAGGAGAAACTGAAAGGCTGTAGCGCTGAGTTTCTCTTACTGGTCAATGATGAGCTATAGAGCTCGTGAGCGCCCCCCGACTAGTACTTCATGTCGTAACCCTGCCTCTGATACTAGGTGGCATGTGACGCCAGAAGGTGATCACTGTCAACAGGGTTTCACCGACATGTCATGTCCGTCCACCCTTCCTCCTCGCCTTTATTATGACATCAGACCAAGAACTGGTGTGCGAGATGAAACCAGTGGGTGAGCATATGGAAACCAGCGCTTCCAGCATCACTTCTCTGAGCTTTGATTTGGCATCATCTGCAATCCAGACACTTCTCATTAATTTCCAAGAATACAAACCACTTTTTTTCATTTTTTTACAAAATGTCATGTGGCAATGGAAATGTCCAGGAATGTAGAACGTTGTGTTTTCTAGAATACACTAAGTGCTGCTTTTAGGTTTGCTCTGCTTTCTGGAATGTACCTGCTTTTAGTTTGGCCTTAGATTCTAGAATATGCTGCTTTTTGGTTCGCTCTGCATTATAGAATTCCCCGTCCTTGTCTATTGCAGCCCTAGACAAAACAAACTCTACAGTGAAGCCTGTGCTATGTGAGGCCTTTGGGCCCAGTTCTTCTGTGATTTAAGGCAAAAAATTCAAGAGCACTGATGTCATTAGTTTGGCTTGCACACCCTGACCAGCAAGTGCTGTGCAGAACCACGCATACTGACATAGACACAGGTGCAGAACCATGCATACTGACATAGACACAGGTGCAGAACCACGCATACTGACACACACCATACAGGTGCAGAACCACGCATACTGACACACACCATACAGGTGCAGAACCATGCATACTGACACACACCACACAGGTGCAGAACCATGCATACTGACACACACCATACAGGTGCAGAACCACGCATACTGACACACACCACACAGGTGCAGAACCACGCATACTGACACACACCACACAGGTGCAGAACCACGCATACTGACACACACCATACAGGTGCAGAACCATGCAGCTGCGTTGTTTCAGCATGATGCCAAAGGGTGACTTTTGGGCTGACAGAGCAGCTGAGGGTGGGGGGGACCAAAATCTGCTTTATTTTGCAGGCTGCATTAGATTGCTGAAGTGTTCATTAGTGCAGGGTGCAGTAGCACAGCAGAACATGCCAAAGTGTTTCATCAACTGCTCTTTTGAAACTTAAATGAACCGTTTTGAATGTCCCTTTACCTCATTTTTTTCTTTGATTTACCAAAAAGTATTTTGTTAATCTTGTTTTAGATTTTATGCTCTTGTTGCCATATACTAGAACCTCGTGTCAAGGGGAGAGCATTATGCAATACCAAATATTGACTTTTCCTCAGAGCAGACCCAGCAGGCATCTCTAAACCATACAGCCGCGATAAGTTCAGCCTACCTCAAATACGGTAACCTGCCCCTCCAGGACCTCTAAAAACTAATCAGCCAGATGGTCCGGTGGAGCAGGTGCCTGACAGGGACTGTCACACACAGGTGTGGTGAGTGTGTCAACTGCACGGCAAAGGAGCTCCCCTCTCTGTGCAGTAGGTTCAGAGCGATGTAGCGAGAGTATGCAAAAACATGGAGGATTAAGCAAAATGACCCCATGACTACCTGGAAATGACTCAGGAGAGGTTGTTTCTATGGTAGCGTGCCCCTCACGTGGTTCTGTAAAATATGGCCACTTGTCTGGCTCTCATTTGAGAAACGTTTGAGCCAGACACTGTCACATGGGTGACCAGCTATGAAACACATGCAGAGATTCATGGGAAAAAAATGTAACAGCGATCCAGTGGAGCTGCCTAGTGAACTCTGTAAGATCCACTCGAAATAACCTTTGGCTGTGATGTGTACGGGGTGCAGGACAGCAAGTCTAATGTTGGCCTGCTAGCTGAAGAACTTATGGCGCTTTTCCACTGCCACCAAGAACCGAGCCGCACCACAAACTGACCGTTTTCCATTGTAAATGATGTGAGCTGCGCCTGTCCCATACCCGAGCTGTATCCCCATTGACATGCTCTGCTCACTAGCAGGACTGAAAGCGCGACTACACCCAGCTGGTAGTGTCAACACCATATGATTGGTCAAACTGCACAGAGAAATCGGTGTTCTGCACATGGTTTATCTAAGGAAAAAGTGTGTATTCTGCATATTCCTTATTAATAGTATCGCACATCGCATTCCCGATAACTTGGAACTTGAACATTTACAACCTCCTACTTAAAAAAGCACTATTGAACAACTGAATGGAACGGATTTGTTATGCCAATTTGTGCAAGTGAATGCTAATTTCGCTAGAGTTTGATGCTAACATAAGGTGGCAATTCTCACAGAATTTCTAGCTGAAATGATTACATAGTAAACTATGATGCATACTGTGTGAACAGTAAATAAGCATCTCTTTGGTTTTATGTCTGTGTTGCTCTCCAGACCCGGTAACAACTTTACCAAGCCGACCCTTCTGCAGTGGAAAACTGAAGTGAGCCAGAACCGTGCTATAACTCATCTGTTGTACGGCTTGGTCACGGTTTGGTTCCTGCATGCCAGTGGAAAACCTCTGTTAGCTTTCTGGCATCCTAAGCGTGAATGTGGCTCAATCACAGTTAAAAAGGCCTGTGAGCTCCCTGGGGTAACCAAACGGGCCAAGCCAGGCTCACATCTTCATGCACTGTACATAATAATTCCTTCAGGGTGTGTCTGCCCTGGAATTTCTGGAGCTTTCCACAAACTCACAAACATCACATGGACACGGACGATGGTCACCCGCTCTTCCTGTTTACAGTTCAGGCGTCTCACATCCAAATAGCCATGGTCCTTCATCCAAGTGGTTTTAAACATGGCATGATTATTGATGACAGACCCAGCAGTTCCAGCATCTCACACGCCTGGGGTTCTCATGCACCACGGTGTCGTCAATTTACGTGTAGATGGTGTAATGAACAAAAAAGACATCCAGTCACCAGAGAGTTCTGTGGCTGAAAACCTTAATATTGAGAGGTCAGAGGAGAGTGGTCAAACCTGTTAAAGCAACAGGAAGACCACTAGTGCAAACACAACAGCTCCGTACAGCAGCAGTGTGCAGAAAGGCTTCTCCCAACACATAACTCATTAACTCAGTGAGGTGGTTATGGGCACAAAAGGTTCCATTTGGCCTTGATAATGTGGCCCTTGAGTGTATATCAAACCAAAGTTGTATTTTTATATAATGAAGTATTAATAATAGTAGTAATGATAATAATGATAATTATTTGTAGCTGGAACTCCTGCTATCACCACATTTCAGCCTTATTTTATTGGCTTGTTTTTACGGGGACCTTTGCCCCACATTCAGCGGGGGGGACACAGGAAGTGTGAGCACTGCAGCCAGAGCCTGATCTCTCTCTCCCCCCGCCCGCCCCCCCAAAAAAAACAGTTCCATGCATATGAAATGGGACTCGTCCACATGGGAAAGTTCTGGAATATATAACAAGCCCAGATGAAGGGTCATGTTTCAGTTTCTGAAATGCTGAGGGGGAGAGAGGGATCCGCGACCAAAGCAATAAAACGTTCATCTCGGGAGGAGTCTTTAGATGAATGGCCCTTAGCTTCACTAACGTTAAGCTGGAGAGTCCCCAACATGCTGTGCGAAAGCTTGGGGCGGACTCCTGCGCCAAGTGAGTAGAGGAGAGGAGGAAACGAGCATGGCACTAGCATGGGGCCCGCATGGGGGGGATGCGGAGATCTTCAGGCAGCAGTGCATCTGGCCCCAGGGTGTCCCCACCGACAAATTAGCCCATCCGCCCCCACCCTGTGGCTCAGTGTGGCCAGGCTATATTTATCCGTGGCAAGGCGCAGTCTCACCGGAATGGCGATAACAGCGGCTGTGGGTTGCATTGTTCTGCGACGGACATATCACAGCAACACAATACCTCCCCCTTGCAGGCAGCACAGCCCAGTGCTCGGGGCAGGACCTGAGAGGCCACACCCCTTCCCGCTTGCTGAGGGGGGAAGCTCGAGGGCCGCATGAGCCGTGGGGTCGAGGGTTCACGTTCCGGGTGGGGAGGCCGACTCCGTGTCCGTGTAAAGGCGGTATTGTTTAACCAGACGGGCAGCTGCTCGTTCCCACGGCTCATGTTGTTTGTCTTGCAGGTGTTTCCCTTCTTCTTTGAGCTCCCGCTTGTCAGCCATCGCCCACTTGTGCACTGGCCCTCTCACTCGCACTTTCAGCCGTGTGACGGAGAGCCCCAGCGTTCCTGAGTTTCAGACGGTCCCTTTCAGTTACTCCTTATCGTTCTTCATTCTTGAAGGACCTCAGAGTGAGTTCGGTAGGGGGAGCTTGCTGAGCTTGCATGAGCGTGGGCGCGATGCGTGACACTCAAAGCATCCACACTGGTGCGGCCGATCATAGATAAACGGTATTGTGCTGCGCATTTGACAGCAGCTGCACTAGCAGCAGCTCATGCAAACAGTAGCCTGCGAAAGCCGCCATCTTTGATGACTGTTAGCTGCACTGGCCGTTGGCCATGATATTGCCCATAGTCGTCGTCAGCACTGGCGTGCACTAACTGCAGTCCAGGGGCTGACCCCCCCTCCTCTTCTTTCCACCAGCCCGCTATATCCTGCCTTCCCAGTAGCAGCTGGTGCGGCAGCAGGAAGTGCTGCCAGATCCTAGCTAAACGGGTGGGTGTCAGCGGCGCGTCTGGCACCTTGCTGGTTCATTCTGCTGTGGCGTGTCTGAAATGTATACCTGAAGGTCTGCAGTATACCGTAAAAAAGCGAAGAAACATTCGCATGAAGGGTGATAATTGTGCGTCACGGCTAATTGGTATGCAGAGGATTTATCATCCTTCCAGCGGATACGTAATAGTTCTCTAATATTAAATACAATTCAACCTGCTTAAGGTTAGTTTCAAGTTTTATTTGTCACATTCACAATGCAGAGTGAATCTTTTTATAGTTTTCTTGCTGCTTCCTGGACTGTGCTTGTAATGAAGTGCATAATTCAAAGAAAAATAAAATCGTATAAAAAGATAAGATTGAAATGTTAAAAATGCAGTGACAACAATACAGACAAAAATGAAAATAGATATCAAGGACATCAGTAGTAGTAAAAAGATGTGTGATGAAAGGGTGAGATGTCGAGTGGCTTTCTGGAGTCCTTGTTTGTTACACAGAAGCCTGAGGGTAGATAATTTTCTCACTCTTCCTACTTTGGAAAATAAGCTCCGTCACCCAGAAATCGAACCCAGGCCAACTGCTTGGAAGGCAGCTATGCTAACCACTATATAACCGATGCACGTAGGGCATACACATGGTATGTTGGGTTTAGTGGAAACCAGTAGTGGACTAATATGGACTCTCTGGGGAATAAAAATTAAGCATAAACTGTTCTTCCTCTGCTCATTTCTCTCCCTCACCCTGACTCCCCACTGCTGGCTGCTGTAGGAGACAGAGCCCCCAGTCGTGAAGCAGCAACCACGGCTGTGCTGCTTGGCGAAGAGCGAGCAGGGCTATGGCTTCAACCTCCATAGCGACAAGACCCGACCCGGGCAGTTCATCCGCTCCGTGGATCCGGGCTCACCGGCCGAGAAGGCGGGACTCCAGCCCAAGGACAGGCTCATCGAGGTGAGGAGGGGTGGGCTGAGGTGCAGTGGAGACG
Source organism: Stomatorhinus ivindoensis (assembly GCA_019775895.2). Lineage (NCBI taxonomy): Eukaryota > Metazoa > Chordata > Actinopteri > Osteoglossiformes > Mormyridae > Stomatorhinus > Stomatorhinus ivindoensis. Next base: position 1,583,234 of record JABFEB020000092.1, on the reverse strand, counting down.
CTTGACTGAAGGAGAGGACCATCACAGGAGGCTTAAACGAGGGTCCAGCGTGTGAGGGCATGACTCTTCCGGGGTGTCGTTTTTTATTTTTTGTCAGATTTCTGCCCTATTGACATAAAAACACCCTTTTCCTCAGGGCTTTATATACCATCAAATATTGGAATTATAACAAATATAGCTGAACATGACATGAGGACTCAGCGGACAGCATTGCTAGCAGACACGTCCAGGGTTAGTGGTTCAAACTTTGCTGTTGCTCTGTGTGTGGAGTTTTCATGTACTTCCTGTCACATTGGTTTCTTTCAGATAGTCCTGAAGCATGCAGTTAGGCCACCTTGTGTGTCTGTATTCTCCAACATACATGACTGAATGCATGTGTTACTGTGCAGTGCGATGGACTGCACATGTAGGGTGAACCCCAGCCGTGTGGCCCCTGCTGCCTGCTCGAGGCTCCTATCCTCCTTGCCCCTTCAGAAGCATGACTAAGATAAGCTGTTAACCGATAATATAAGCCATCGGCAATTCTGCGAAAGGAGGGGGCCAGTCTGTTCTTAAACTCTCTCTTGGTTTCGAAATGTAAGTGATATCAGCATCGGGAGAAAGTGGGGACGTGGTAAAGCTGACACGAGGTGCAGAATCGATGACCGGAAGAGGACTGTCAGTGTAAGATGAAGACACCCCCCTCAGCACACGCGCGGGGTCTGCATGTCCCCTCCTTTATATGCTCTGCCGAGTTTAACGCTGTTTCCATGTTTAATTACCAACCCAGATCAGACAGGGCGTCACCCTCAAAGGGAGAACACCGGCACCCTCCTGGGACCTTGCTCGCTGGTCTTGATCCCATGGGGCTCCTGGGTTACACGGGCAGTGCTCATGTTTGTTTTGGTCACCTTTGAAGAGATCGAGGACAAAGGTGTAGTAACAGTGAGAGTGTAGCTGCGATGAGGATTCCCGTGCTGCTCCGTCAGCTCTCTCCCGTGTCAAACAATGGGCCGCTCCTTCACCAGAATAGAGGGACGGGTAATTACCTCAGTGAAAGGCTAGTCACTTATCCTTCCTTCTGTTATTTTTTCCCCTTATTCCATTTGTCACACTCACTGGTTCATTTGCAGGATTTAAATGTGTCAAATATCAAAATTGTTACCACCGGGACACACAGTTTTCTCATAACTTAAGAGTAATACATAGGACAAACACCGGGAAAACAACAGGAGTTTGTTGTTGACCAGTTCAACACATTATATCATTCATAGGAAGATACCACAGAAATACATGATGTAATGACAACCTGTAGTGTCTCAAAGTCTGTGTCTCATCACTTGAACATCAGGGGTTTGCTGGCACCAGATCAGGGTCACTCGGGTTTGCCGGCACCAGATCAGGGTCACTCAGGGGGTTGCCAGCACCAGCCCAGCAACATTCTGGGATTTTCCGGAACTAGTTCAGGGTCGCAAGGGAGTTTGCCAGCACAAGCCCAGCAACATTCGAAGGTTTGCTGGCACCAGTTTAGGGTCACTTGGGTTTGCCGGCACCAGTTTAGGGTCACTCGGGTTTGCCAGCACCAGCCCAGCGACATTGGGGGGTTTGATGGTAGCAGCCTAGGGTCACACTGGAGATTTGCTGGCAGCAGACCAGGGTAACTTGGGGGTTTGCCAGCACTATCCCAGTGACATTTGGGGGTTTGATGGCAGCAGCCTATGCTCTCTCATAGGGTTGAAGGTACTGGGTCCTACCTGAGTGCCAGGTACCCTTTAGCAAGCAGAGCCAACATTGCCCCATCAGACAGGCTGTACACAGTCCTTGCACATGTCCCAGTGTGACAGCAGGAGACCACAACCCACATAGATCTCGATAAAAGAAGAAAAGAGGCCAAAATTAAGTGTATTAACATGGACAACCTAGAGTTAGGTTAGGTTAGGTTAGGTTAGGGTTAGGGTTAGGGTTAGGGTTAGGGAGGCTCCCCACAAGTCCACCACCCACCCATTGCCTGCTTCTTTGGACAACGCAAGGAAATAGTTGCCTTGAACCCAAAGTTAAATGTCCATAGTGGTTAGAGAGAGAGATGCAGTGCTGTAACCTGGTGAGAACTTGGGGGTTAACAGAAAGGCTTTTGAGATGCCTCTTGATCTCTGCAGGAAGCACTAGCACTATTTATATGTACCCTGTGTCCCCTGAAGACATGATCTGCTTTAAATAATCAGGCCAAGGTCCAAGAGAAGAAGGAAAAGCAAAAAAGTTTTATTGGGTTTAACTCAAAGAGGTGGTTTCGCAAGACACTTAGTGAGACTGCTAAGAACCTTTCAGAAGGCTCCGTTTCGCCATCTGCTGGTGGCTCATGGTAATGTGACTCACTCTCCACAGGTGAACGGCGTCAATATAGAGAATCTCCGGCATGCAGAAGTGGTGGCACTTATCAAGCGGGGGGGCAGTGAGGCCAGGCTGCTGGTGGTGGACCCGGACACAGACGAACACTTCAAGAAGCAGGGTGTTATTCCCCTGGAAAGCCACGTTAAAGGTGGGGGCATCACTCGCAGTTGGCGCCGGTGGAACCACCTTCATGGCACAACCCAACACACTGAGTGTGTCCGTGTCCCCCCCTCTCCTCTCCCATGCAGGCCCCTTGGCTCCATCCATCACTAATGGCTCCCGTAAGTCTTGGCCTAGTGACAGCTCCACGTCCCAGTCCTCCCAGTCCACCAACTCTGAGCTGAGCAACCCAGACGCCAGCACACAGGTGGGCCTCTGTGGGTCTGTGATAGCTGATGTTTTGCCCGCACGCCTGTTTGTTTGTGTCTGTTTCATGCCATTTTCATTAAGTATAGGTGTACACTGTTGCCTCCCGACGTAGCTTAGTCTGTTAAGGTGGCGTTAAGGTGGCGTGGTGGTCAAGGAGTCAGACAGATCTGTGATGTGGGAGTCATTTATTTTTTAAATGTGGCTGGACAGCAAAACTTTCCCCCTGGGGATGTATCATAACTGTTTCTGAAAAATTAATAGTAACCCTAAACACTGTCCCTTTTGTGTCCCTCCCAGGTCCCAGAGGACGACAAGAGGTGCTTGCTGGACCCTTTTGTGGAGAGCGGCCTCCGTCTCAGCCCCACGGCTGCGGAGGCCAAGCGAAAGGCCCAGGCTAAGCGTGGCCACAAGAGGGCGCCACAGATGGACTGGAGCAAAAAATACGAGATCTTCAGCAACTTCTGACGGCCTCACATTTACTGCCCTGCCCACTGCTTGACCAAAATAATATACATACTCATAGTCAAACCTCAGACCATTTAAAAATGGGGAGATTTTTCTGCATGTGGCAAAAGATGCAAATTAATGCTGTGGAATGCAGAGAACCTAATCTCCAGATGATCACCTGCACAGTCAATCGTCTAGTTATGACAGTGTTTCCCAAGCCGGTCCTCAGGGTACAATGGACGGATCAAGATTTTTACTTTATCCCAGTTCCCAGCACACCTGTAAGGTCTTTAGAATTCCTGATTGCTTTGGTCATGTGTTCTGGAAACTGGAATAAAGCAAAAATGTGGATCTGTGCAGTGTACCTCCAGGACTGCTTTGAGAAACAGTGATTTATGAGATAAATATATATCCTTACATACACATACATGTCTATGTCATAGAAACATGTTGCATATAGCTGTATATCCTCATTTACAGGGGAGGAGGTTCTCAATGGATTTGTCAGCTGTGTCAAGGCGTTTGCTCATGTTATTGGACATTCCCCTCTGTCTGCCTCCTCTCCATCTTTTCTGCAGTTACTCGTCTTGCTGGACATTCCCCTCTGTCCCCCTCCTCTCCATCTTTTCTG
>JABFEB020000092.1:1555222-1565914 GCA_019775895.2 Stomatorhinus ivindoensis | reverse complement strand
GGCTGGAAGGCGGGGGTGGCGGTAAGGGGTGGGGGGGGCAGAGGGAGGGCCCGGTCTCTGACGTTTACAAAAAGGAATCCCCTTTCCCGCTGGTGAGCTCACTTTCAGCCCAAGCACGCTGATGCGCGCACACACACACACACACACACACACACACACACACACATACACATACCACGCATAAGCAGAGCTCCTCCATGCTCTCAGGGGAACGGGGCGCCGAGGGAGCAGCCAGCGGAAGTTTGAGCTTCGCCAGGAGGATGTAGCCAGATGCGGACTCGCTGAGGTAAGCTGAGCGCCTCGGACTGGACCGGCCGGGGGGGGGGGGGCACCCCAGGTCAGGCTTATCATCACTGCCTTCTTTTCTTCTCTCTTCCGTTAAAAGTTGCTCGGCTCAGTGTAGGCGCTCGTGACCGTGTGTGTGTGTGTGTGTGAGGAGCAAGGAAAGGAGGCCAATTAAGCACAGCGAGGGCTTCGGGAGTCTGTCTTGCTTCTCAAGCAAATCTCTAAACAAGCAAAACTGTCGGCGAGAGGTCCGCGGGCCGGCCACAGGTTCCGCAGGAGACGGGCCACAGGTTCCACTTAGAACTGGCAGAGCGAGGTGTGCTATAAAATAACTGAACTCAGACACAGACACAGAAACGCTATTGTGAAGCACCTTCTAGGTAAATGGAAGGCAGGGCGGTATCCCACAATCCTCAGCCCTGGCCTTTCGCAAGCCCATGACCGTGGTGCCAGTTTTTCGGTCCTTTTCCTCAAAACGGCCCCATTCTTTGTCCCAGGATCTGCGCCTTTTGCCAAGTAGGACCAGGGTGTGGGTTCCTGTGGATGGGGGGTGGGGGCACAGAGTGTAGCCCGGTAAAGGGGGGCAGCAGCGATGAGGGTGGGAGGGGGGTGCATGACCCATCGCAAGCGGTGAGCGGTAAACTTCACGTCCCAGCCTGATCCACGTGCAGTGCCAGTGACCCCCTTTCTGCGGTCCTCGGGAGCAGGGGAGACACCAGTGTACAGCAGCTGGGCAGGTTCTGTTTTCGCCCCGTGTACTAAAACACTAGACGATGCAGCTTTTAAAATGTTTTTTTAATATTTCTATATTTGATTTAAATGGCCCAGTGAGAGAGACGCAGATCCAGGCATCAGGACTGTCAGACACATATACGTCCTGGTGCCTGACCCAGAAGCACCAGACAATGAAGCGGATTTACCCAGAGACCTGCGCTTATGGCGGGGGATTTCCGTCCGCAATTTTCCAAACGGGCTCTGAGTACGGCTGCGTACGCAGAGAGGGAAGCTGCAGCGGTGACGTTAAAGCCGGCCATACTACCTTCCCTTCTCCCATCATTTTCAATGGAGTTCCACAGTGGTCTCAGCGACGCGGCGCCGCCGCCCTGAAGTCGCCGTCACACACCAGCGTGCGTCTCCACACACGGCCCGTGGTCCTGCTAGTGGGCCTGGACTCGGGTGAAAGTGCTGACAGCTAAAACCCTGGCATGGCTCCCTGACGGCCAGCTGAGATGTTCATATACAAATAATATATATAATAATATGCCGACACCTATGCTATTTGATTATATATTACTTATAGACAAAAGTGCTTTAAAAACACATACGTGAAAAACAAAAAGGATGGAACCTAGGAATAAGAGTTTGCCTTTGTTCTGTGTAATTCACCTGTACTTCATAATGATGCAATATTTCTCAAACACAGTAACCACATTTCTTAGAAATAGCATTATAGGGAACAGCAATTCTTCACTATAACAGCATGCCCGCAGCTCCCTAATCATCAGTGCTGCTTTCAGAATAGTTATCAGGACTTTGCCAAAGCCATTTACAGCCCGCTTGCATGCATCGCGAGAAGTGTCAGGCTGGTTTTCGTGAAATAGCGAACAGCTAAATTGGAACAAGCTACTTCTTGCAGATTTTCTTGTTACCGGTCATTCGTACCTGGAATAACCCACTGAGCTGGCTGCATGGGGAAAACAGCTCCTGAATCTATTAAAAATCCACCAATACATCAATATTAATATTACTATTAATACAGCAGGTGTATGAACCGTGAAAAATAACTTTCTCGGAACACCGGAGCTTTAATTACTAAAAAAAAACGGAGTAATTGAGTTTGAGTTCTATTTTATTTGATGTATGGTTAAGTTACTCCATATATTTATTCATTGCTGTGCAGCTTATTTACAGGTTTGGCAGGTTATTTAAAATGCGTTTAAGTGCAATGCAAAGTCGTCACGCTGTATAGCGTGCATGTTCAAGCAGAAAGTTCAAAGTGGGGCTTTTTCGTGTGGTCTTCGAGTCAATGAAAATCATGCGGTCTCAGGCAGGCGGCGTATGCGCTGTTTACAGTATCGGCGTATAGTGGTTTCCATGACAACAGAGTCAATATTAGGACGGGGCTCCAGGGTGGGCCCCAGGACGCCGTTTCAATTAGAGCCGATCACCTTTAATGGAGCTCTTTGATGTGCGGGCCCTGATGTCACGCATTATGACGCAGTCACGCTTAACGTGCGTTCACTGGCAAGGGTCACAGGTTTAGAGGGTTCAGACGTGATCTTTGTTTCACATCAACACGTTTAAAGAATGGGAGGCATGTTTATTGTATATGATTTCGTTAATGTACAAGTATGAAACTGTGTGTTAATCGTAGCGGCGAAGTTCACACGATGGCCTTTTAGAACCAATCGGCTGCTGAGACGGGCTGCCGGCAGTGCCGCGGGCAATACCCACCTCACCGGCGCGCTAGTCTCACTAGTAGTCTGTTAAATATATTAAAGAATTGTTGAATCACTGTGGTGTATGAAATACTGAAGATACATTGATTAACTGTTAAATACATTAATTATGCAGATCCCTTCCCCTCTAATAATTTTTCGTTCTAGGAACATTTACCGACTCCTATTGTTAAGGTACGGATACGTTCAGTGCCTCGTTTTTCTGATGTTCCCAGAATGTTATCGCACTACAACAACAATTGATTTAAAATACGAAGTGAAACAGCGGGCAACACCATCGCTTTACACATCAAAGATCAAGGATGAATGGCAGGTTCAATGAAATATACCCACATACCACTTTTATAAAAATATTTTACTATAAAACAATATTTTTCAACATTATACTATAAGAATGTTCAGGTAATAATTTTATCGTTAGTGTAAAACCTGGAAATAACGTCCCATTAGTGTTACAATGAGAAGTCGGCCGGGATGTTGCAGTAATTGTTTGCAGAAGCCGTATCCGCCGCGAGACCAGTAATGCTGTGTAATGACGAATCGTTGTTTCATTTAATATTATTACTAAGAATGTTGCTATTGTATTTGAGAATTAATTCACTTATACGAAGCATTCCCAGACAATACTGGCCGTAGAAGTGGGAGAGGCCTTTATGCACGAATGGCAGGCTAGCCTTGCATACGCGTTTAATTTCGGCACCGGGTCTTAATACGCGTGTACAGTCTCCACTGTCGCTATTTTTCCTTTTTTGCTACTTGGTGGCTTTTGTGCATGAGACCTGCCGGCTGAGCGGTTTTTAATAATGAGAGAAGGATTCAGCTTTTTCCTGGGCGCACGGGAGCAGGAGGCGCCGAGCCGGTGGGGGGTTCGGGAGGCGCCACCAGAAGCCGGCAAGCCGCCTTTCAGCGTCGTACTTATTTATCTGTGCTTACCGGCTCCACGCCACGCCGACCCGTCATTTGTCGCCTGACCTGACTACCGCAGTGAGCGCGACCTGTGCTTTCGTCCGCTTATTTTACGTGACTCATGTCGCAAAACACCACCTTCGTCACTGTTATCATCATTACTACTATTACTGTTATGACACGTAATTTAGTTTTGCATTCCGTCTTTAGGCCGACGCTGTTTATAAATTTGCCGATACTGTTGTATTTAGATTTATTTTAGAATATCCTGCAGCTCACTGTGTCGTGGTTCTCGTGACCTTACACTACCAGTCAAAAGTTTTTGCACACACTGAAATTTTCTATATTATAATGTTACTCATTTAACATTTAGTAAAAACATACCCAGTATTCTTTGCTAATAAATAAATGTACAGTATGTTCACCATTTGAGTACCTTAATTAGCAAGAAAATGTCACGTCTGATCATTAATCAAAGTTACCTCCTTATCACAGCAGGGAAATTTCGAGGGATATTAAATACTGCTGTGCTTCATGGGATGAAACAGTTAACTAGAGCATTTAAAGTTAAAGGACAGTCTAGAATCTGACTGCCATCACCACACAAACAGTTAATCAGATGTCAGACCATACCATACCAACTTTATTTATAAAGCACTTTAAAACAACCACACAGGACCAATGTGCTGTACAGAGAATTTACAATGAAACAAATAGAATTAGGTAAATAAAATAATATACATATAGATGTTCATAACCATATACAAAATAAGATGATATACCATCAAATAAAATAAACTAAAATCAACATCTCACAAGGGATCGAAAGCCAAAAAAAAATGAGATGAGTTTTCAGGCGGGATTTAAAAACAAGCTTGTCTAACATGCAAGGGCAGATCATTCCACATTCTAGGAGCTGCAGCAGCAGAAGTCCGGTCTCCTCCAAGCTTACGCTTAGTTATAGGCATGCAGGAGCAGCTGGCCGGCTGACCTGAGAGCCAGGGAGGGTATGTAAGGGTGTAACAGCTCAAAGACGTAGGGAGGGGCACGACCATTACGAGCCAAAAAGCAAATCAAAGAATTTTAGACTGAATCCTAAAATGAAGGCGTGCAGCAGCATTTTTCACCCTTTGAAGTGGAGTAATATAGGATGCACCAACCCTACGTAAACGCATTGCAGTATTCGAGCCGAGGGGTAATAAAGGCTTTGTAAAGGTAAAGTGTTGCATACTCTTTTCATGTTATACAGGAAACTTGTTGTATTTGACATATATTTTCATTTATAGTTTTCCAATGCTTGACAAGAATAAAAGATCTGCCGTTTTTTAAACAAATGGAAAAGTAAAATCCCGTGGTGACTGGTAGCATATATCACCTACTTGGCTTTCTCTTTGTCACCTGGGTGCGAGTGCCTCTCCTTAGCAGGCGGAACAGGCTTAACCCAGGAAGGATTTCAGTGGGAGGGGCAGGAGAAGGGCACTAACTTGCGGACGAATCCCCAAAACAAAACCCCACCCTCAGACGCCAGCCAATGTCAGCAGTCCTTCTGCTGCCTCACTCCATTCCGCAGGCAACCGTAGGGAAAGTTTGGGGGACAGTGGGAGGTAAGCCGGGAGAGAACAGCCCAGAAGGTTCCATCTATGTCTGTAGACAGCCTGGAACATGAAGCTTAGGACTGGCATGTAGGTCGCTTGTGAGAGACGGAAGTGAAAGCAAAGGTTGGGCTGTGGATGGGAGGTTTGGTTAGGAGTGAGGTGTGTCATTGTGTAGGGTTTCACTGTGACTCAGCTCCGCAAAGCTCTAGGGGGGGCATCAAAGTCGTGTGCGATTGCGTCTGACACCGAAGATGGAGACGAGGCGGGAGGAGGGGGGTTCAAGGAAAAAGACAGGAACCCACAGGCCTACTGTGTCTCCAAAAAGGACAGTCTGTGCTGATTTCTGAGTCTGATTTAAACAAAGTCATACTGAATTAGAAGTCACTGATTGTAATAAATCATAAGAGCCTTTTCCAAGGCCCCCAGCACACTCGATAAATCGTACACCATGCACGTGAGCGTGGTCCAACTTCAGAAGGCAGCAGGCAGGGTAGGACAGGCACAGTGTGGGTGACCAGACTGAGGTCACTATGGCACAGGGGAAAGAGGAACACAGAAAGGAATGAGATGAGAAAGAAGAGGTATAGCAAGGAACTAATATGAGTGGTTTGAGCAGATCTCCTGGACACCAAGTGTCCGGCTCTGTAAGGGTAAAGTGTTGAGTGACCTATGCTTTCCTGTAGGAAAATACAACACACTAAACAGACTTGTTCTGTTTCATAAACCTAATGGGTTTATCAAATGTGGAAGTGCAGCAGTACATGGGCCTGCTTGTGTGTCCCCAAACGATCAACGTCAGTTCCGGGTGAAAACAAGTAGAACTATCTCAAATGAGAAGTGGAGATCAAAAGCTCCGACTGTGATCCGCCGAAGTTCAAGCCCCAGCTCGACAAGCAGAACGGCAGCTCTCAACCGTCAAAATTTCACTTTTCTTCCAATCGAGAGCGGTACTGTTTTTGTTTGTCTTCTAAGTGACCAATGAGGAACAGGCTGCAAGCCAGGGTGGAGGGTCCCTTGGCCACAAGCCCAGGGTTGGCCTGCATGTTGAGGTCTGTCTCCGGTGGTTACAGGTACCCGTAGGATGAATGAGTGTGAATGAGTAATGATAGTAAACACCGTAACTGGACTCCACCCTCTGTTGATGGTCGACACGGGCTGCCGCTGCCGGCCATTGGGATTCCTGGCAGTGCGATTTTTGGCATGATAGAAAGAATCACATTGCCAGGGATTTCCAAAGGCTGACATGCACTCGAGCCTTGACCGTGTGTTCTCCCTCCCCGGTCCCGCAGATGCAGGACTTAACTCACATGTGAACAGTGTACTCTGTCTTCATGTTCACAGTGGTTAAGTTCTACCACTCGAGGCCACATCCCATGCGACTCGTGCAGCACCATGAGGCACTGGGCCATCAGCAGGGCTCACTGCCTGTTGGATCTGATGACCTTGACACTAACCCCCTTTCACCAAACCTCCCACCTTTGCCCCCCAAGGCATGCTCACATCCTCCACCCCCTTCAGCATTCCCTCAGCTCCTTAGGGCTTCCTCCTCTTTACAGTGGAACCATCTACGTATAAATGTGTCGCTGATGTTCTCCTAGTCTCACTTCTTCCTATGATCTATATCCAAACGGTCTTCTACAGAGGCTACATGAATGTTTCTTTCCCGTGACATCGAAATGGATTTCTTTTGGCCTGCCAGTGCTCTCCATGGCGCTCTTCACTCCATGGCGCTCTTCACTCCATGGCGCTCTTCTCTCCATGGCGCTCTTCTCTACATGGCGCTCTTCTCTACATGGCGCTCTTCTCCTGGGACTCCTGTCCAGGGCAGGGCTCCTGTGCCTGCTGTGCTGATAATCAGTGTCTCCCTCTAGCTGGCTCAGTTCAGCAGGAACAGGGGCTTGGTCTACTCACCGCATGTAAGGGCGGAGAAGGCACTGGCCAGGGAAGAGGGGACCATGCCCAGCGGATCCTTGGCTTGGAGTCCAGGGCAGAAAACGACACCTTCCCAGGCTCTTCAAGGTTGAGTCTTTTAAGGCCAAATGTGAATCTGCAACGCCCATTTCTGGAGGCTCGGCCATCTAGGGGGGGCCATTCCTGGAGGCTCGGCCATCTAGGGGGGGCCATGACCGCCTTGTTTCACATCCTACACAAACCACTCCCCATGTGAATCATCCTTCTCTCTGATAAAAAAACTTCAATAAAAGTGTTTCTTCTCAACCTTGACTCCTGAACCTTATTTCATTTAACTACCAAAAAATGCCAAGTAGACTCAGGAACCAGGTCACTGGGTCCACACTTTAATATTTAAAGCATATGTTGATTCATGCTTGATAAGAGAAAAACATCACTGGTCATAATGGAGAATGAATGGCTTGTCCAATATGACACATCAGCAGCATTCAGAAAATAGGAACTTTGGTGTTCTGAGGCGGGAACACAATGGTCCAAGGTCAACACTGACTAACACAACTTGAAAGACCACTAAAATAACTGTACTAAACCAAAAGTCGTTGAGGAAGTGAAGGTCTACCTGTTGTATGAAAGTGACACCAGTTTAGAATCTTTCTGATAACATTTAAATTAATGACAGTTGATCTGTTTGGGCCATATGACATCCTTGATCATTCCCAGGGTGTGTGTGGAGCAGAGTTGGTGCTGAGGTTTCAGTGTGGCGGGCAGAGAAGCCCACGTGCACCACGAGCCTGGCAGCCCATAGGGCATGTTTGCCAAGGCTTATCACTCCAACCGCTCTTCATAATCACGCAGTAAGCACAATAAATGCAACATTCACGTTTTTCAGGATCAGAATATCACAGAACGCCGCACTGTGTCCACGCCTATACAGGCTGTACCTTTTTGCCGTTTCCATGAACACTGACCTGATTCAACTCTCATGAGACCAGTTAGGGCTGAAGAGCAGAACTAAATCAACACACACATGCACAGACGTACGCACAAACTCCTTTTCCCAGAGAGAACATAAACCCTCTGGTCTAAGCACTTCCTGCATATTAATGGAGGTTCTGGATCTGAGCTGGAAGCAGGCAGGGGTGTGCACTCTGAATGATTTTCAGACACCTCATTTTCACTTGTGACTGAAAGACTTTGGAAATAAAATTGTTATAAAACTTCCCTTGTTGCCTTAGCCACAGAAGCAGCATTTTGTATTCATCAGTGGAAACGGGTTGAAGGTATCAGCCACTGATGTCTATAACCGCTGGGATCTGCTGGATTGACCCAAAGGATGTTCTCCTTCCCTGATGCAAACTGGCATCCCTGTGAAAGGCGGCTTTGGTGCCTCTGCGTCAGTCAGTCGAGGGTGACTGAATTATCTAAGCAGGACCAGAGCAAGTCATCACATGTCGACTTGCGGCATCCAGGGGAAGAAAAATCCACCCAATCAGTGACTAATGCCATTTTACAGGCAGTACTGCAGACACTGGGAGGACACTGATGGGAAGAGAATGTCATTTTCTCTTGGACCTGCTTAGATGATGTCTTCCCTTGCCAAACTGGGCCTAGAGTCCTGCATCCTTCGGGTCCTGGTGTTGCCCTTAACAATAGCTAAGTGGCTGACAGTTTGGGTGTTTTCTACACCGCTGCTGCTGCCATGGCGACAGCCTCGTCACCGCAAGCACCCGGAAGTCAGGGTGCTTCCCGTCATCGCGAACAGGGCTGCTCGCGCACCTGCCGCCTCTGAGCAGCCACGTGACCGTTGCCATGGCAGCATAACAGGTAAACAGTGGTGGAGATAAGGCCGCCACGAACATCACTGGTTCTCACAGGCGGGCTCAGGCGGCGTGTTTGACGTCACGAACACGGGAAATGCCTCACCTGCATGCGCTGCACTCTTCTGCCCACCTTCACACTCCTCCTCTCTTTCTTTTCTCTCCAGAGGAGCCACGTGGCCCCCAACCCCCCCGAACAACCATGCCACTCCTCTGGGGGCTCTGAGATACTGCCCCATGCCACCTGATAGCGGGCCACCCTTGGTCTCCTACCCCTCTTTACAGACACCAGCAGCCGGCTGTCACAGGGGTCTGGAGGGGGGCATCAGGCAGGATGCGGTGGCCCAAAGCTGAGAGATCCCAAGGGACACCAACTGTGAGGGGGGGGGGGGGTGCCTGACTTATAGTTTTATATTTCAGTTATAATTTAAAGCCATTGTGTGAAAATAGAGCCCCTCTTGGGACTCGAACCCAGCATTTGCTGCAGAAGGTAGGGCAAGAACCCATGAACCCCCCCCCCACAACTCACAGGGGGCAGAGACATCAGTAAGCCAGCCAGCCTTGACTGAGAGTCGCCTTTCACCGCTTAAGGACGAATGGAAGGATGGAGATGCACATGCAGGCCAGACAGGCGCTGCAGCAGACCAAACACCGGCTGTTCAGAACCAGTCCGCTCACTCTGAGTGCCAAGGGAGGCCTTGACACCAACCTACACACCATCCACTTCACAGTTCCATAATTAGCTATATATTTGTTCAACGGCTGTCATAATCCTGCATGATCAAATTTTTGTTTTTTACTGCGGAAGTCTGACTACTGTTCCCTGGGGTGCAACAGCCGCTCCCTTTCGGGACTTGAACGTGAAACCTTGAACTCGTTTTTTTCTGAATATCATTTCCGTCATGACTGATCCACCTGCAGCCCTGGTGTACAGAATGCGTGCTCGCGCGAGAGCCTCCTCCTCCCGAGGCGGAACTGCCCTTAAGTGAGCCAATTGGAAACGTTTCCTGCCTTTCCCATGCCACGGGACGCCCCTCTACCCCCACCTACTGGTAGGAAACTGTACTGACTGGAAGTAAAGCATCAATTTTAAACGAAGAAAGGAAGGGAAGTATTTTACACCAGTGGTTCTCAACGTTTTTGCACCGCGACCCAATTTTTATCATGCCAGCTAAGTCGCTACCCTATAGGCTTAAATTAACGCTATTATCAAGCGCGTTTTGGTTTAAGTGCTTGCAGACGCACCATCCCTTTATATAGGTTAATTGTAGGAGTGGGGCTGGGAAATCTGATCGTGGATCATCATAGGAGCTTTCTGGTTTTAAAATGCTTACATTTCCAGCTCTGTCTCGCGACCCTTTCAGAAGTTGCCGCAACCCAAACATTGGTTGAGAATCGCTGTTTTTTGTAATGCATGGCATATGACTACTATAGGAAAGATAAACAAGAAACAAAAGAATAACGTAGCCTCAGTATCACCACCGCCATGCTGATGTGGAATACACAATGACTTAGTGCGTCAGGTAATTTCCGGGAAGGTTAATCACCCCCCCCCCCCCCCCCCAATGATTTGATGGGGCCCAGAAGTGAACAGAATCCTGGGCCCGGTTTTTCAAAAGGTTTAATCCGGATAAAATTGATACGGATTTAGTAATCCTTTTTTTTGCGATCCGTGATCACGTAATCCATCTTACTTTTGAGCCAGTTTTTCAAAGCAAC